>JAHWFO010053378.1:34448-87278 GCA_023313115.1 Rhysida immarginata | reverse complement strand
CGCTGCTCAAAAGCACTGGACGATGAAATGAGAGCATCTTGTTTGGACTGTCACGTCGCTAGTGCTTGGCGGATGCACACGACACTAACAGGAAACTTTAACAATAAATCAAACTAACTTTTATACATCGCAATTTTCTCATATCTGCCGTTTCGAGAAAAAAATACGCGACATTACTTTTTGATCATCCCTCATAAATATTGGAGAAAATGCTCCAAATAAGATAAATTTGTTAAGATGAAAAGCAGGAGGAAAATTTCCACGACCTGTATTCGAATCAGGGAACACGTGTATATAGCTTGTCTCCTCTTCCTCTTGTAGAGTGGAAGTTATTAAATAGAAAGCTAATAAACCTTTTCAAAAATCAAGAAAATGCTTTTTTAAATTAATTATCAATTAATTATCTTTCCTATGTTACTATCGCAGATCTATTCTCTGTATTGCTTGTTCAATTCCCTGAAGATGGTATACTACCGAAACGCGTAGGAGTTTTAAAAAATTCTTTCAATATTGCTGCAACCGGACCCTATTTTTTATCTCAATATTTTCCGAGTTATGAAAAGCTTTTATACGAAGTTTTTCAAATAAAGTATTTCTTTTCAACGCACTAGAGAGGAAACCGACAAGCATAGCAACACGACACATGGCATATACTACCAGTTTCAGATCATACGGGAACGATTGATGCAATAAAAAACTCACGCCCTCTCCAGAATGCTTGAATAGGAATACGTTATTTTGAAACATTTTTGTATTTTTATGATAGCAATACGGATGGCATTATACAGGGTGTATAAGAATCGATAAAGTACCTAGCGTGATCCTTTGCATGATTACAAACTTAAAGTTCCTAATCGAAAATGTCGAAAACTCAAAACTTAAATTGCGTCGTTACGTCATTTATGAACTTTTCGTACTAGCAGTTCATTAAATTCAAAGGGGCGATTACAATTAAATCGGCGGCAATTGTTGAGATTAAATGATGTTTTCGACAGGTTTTCAGCAAACTTCGCGTGATGTTTAGACCCTTAACATTTGAGTTTTGAACATTTTGCATAAGGAACTTTAAGTTTGTAATCATGAAAAGGATCACGCTACGTACTTTATAACCACCGAACCTGATACACCCTGTATAAACATCCTTGACTCAGATGCATCGCCCCACGTGAGCTAAATTCCATGAACTAGTTTAAGTTTTTGTTTAAAAAAAAAGCCTGAGAATCAAGCTTAAGCGACTTATGATTACATTAATCGTTTCGTTTTCGATCGGATGACTGCATCGGGGCTGTTAATCGACGAGTAGATAATTTTTAATGAATTGCTATTTTAGGATTCTTTGTATGAGCTCATAATATATTCACAATCGATATATATAATATATATACATGCCCGAACCTATTTTACAGAAGCCACAATAAAATAGGATTATTTCTCCCGATTGCACCTGAAATTGGATCTATGGGAAACAGTCTTAATTGGAAAAAAAAAATGAAAAAATGTGAAAGGGAGGATACGGGAGGGTTAAAAAATAACTTTATACTCCAAAACGGCTCATCAGATCCAAACAATTCATTTACAAAAATTAGAAACTAATACAATCAATTTTGACTTACTAGTTAAGTCGGATGTATCATACCTTACATCCTCGCCTTTCACCCATCTTCGTTCAGCATGATTGATATTAGAAACGCTAAAGGAAAGAACAAATATCCATTTATTAAATACAAAGTTTGCACTGCTATTTTAAACATTAAAATTAAGAAGTAACTTTGTATCAAGAGCGCCTTTAGAAGATATTTTAAAATCGTCATAAACCAAGATAATTAATAATGAATTATGATAATAGCTTAATTTCCTGAGTTTCAGCTATTATGTTTTTTGCTGATAGTTTAAGTGATATCACTACTTCCATCAATAAAAAGTTTACATAATTTAAAAGACTTCATAATAATGAATACTATTCAAATAAATATCGTAATTTCTAGTGATACTTTCCTTAAATCCTTTCAGAGACGAATGATACTTTCGAGTTACTTTTGGAAGAGCCTTTTATATGTGAGTATATTACAGCATTGATTTTTTAAACATTCTTAATCACATAAAAATACATTAATGTTGTAATCAGGAAATTTCCTAGGTGTTGAATACAAGATACAGTTATTTAATTATTATTAACAGGTTAAAATATCTGGCTTTGCTGCTATAAAAATAATCTTTTTATTATTAGCTATCTTACAAGAATTGCAAGAGTTGATAACTGAAGATTTCAGCCACATACAACTTCCCAGAGTATCTTGGCTACAAGAGAAAATTCTGCCGCTAGATCAGTTGTTCGTAGAACTAACCATGATTTCGACAGATTTTTATGGATTGAAAAAGGAAAACAACGTGATCAAATTGGAGGACTTGTTTGAGAAAAGCAATGGCAAAATTCCAAAGAAAATACTTATTGAAGGAGATCCTGGATACGGAAAAACGACACTTGTATGCAAGCTGGCATCTGATTGGGCAAATCATAAAAGCTATATCAGAGACAAGTTTAAGTTGGTTTTTGTCATCGTTTTGAGATATTTTGAAGGACATATTGACGATGCAATATTTACGCAGTGCTCCGTGAAAGGATATGACCGGTCAGACATACTGAAGACTATAAAGTACTGTGGCGAAAAATTACTTTTCATTTTAGATGGCTACGACGAGATCAAGGACTCTTCTAAAGTAGAGATTGAAGCTTTACTTAAGAACCAAATTTATAATTCGGCCACTATTCTTATGACATCCAGAAGAGGTGAAACATATCTGCAAGAAACAGAAGAACTGGTTCAGAATAAAACGAGAGCGGCCTCTAGTTTACTCGGAGTCAAATCTCCGACCCATGAGGCCACTTCGCTTTGGAATAATCGAATTCAAATTCAAGGAATATCAAAGTTACGGCGCAAGGAATTCCTCCAAAAGTATTTCGACACAGACGTATTGGGCAAATATGATCAGCTTTCTCCTTTTATGACTAGGGAGCTCTGTAGCCTAGGAGAATGTCCGTTATTTCTAATTTTATTGGCAGTGATGATTGAGGAAACTCAAATATACGATATCAAAACAGAAACTTCCTTATATAAGCATATTTTTAATTTTGTGCTTAGACGAGCATTATTAAAACATCAGCAGTTCACAAATGAGGAAATAGATATTTTTGCAAACAATTTAAAAGAAACTCCATTTTACGTTAAACTGCTTTTGGATTTTGGAGCACTGGCGTTAGAAAAGCTCCAGCAGGGATATGTTTCGTTTGACAAGGCAGAGATTGAAAGGTGTTCAATCAGCGGATTTAGCATCTTAAATTTGGGATTTCTGACACAAAATTTAGTTTTTAGAGAACATAAGCTATTGCAAACCTTTGATCCTATACATAAAAGCTTTTTGGAATTTCTCGCAGCTTTTAAAGTTTCTTGTTTATGTTCTTCTAATAAACCTGAATTTGATCTGAAAATATTTGCATTAATCAAAGGATCGCTGACAGCAAAATCAAAGTCCATGTTTTATTCTTTTCTTGTTGGTCTTCTGGGCGATAAGGCTCATTTATTTTTTGAAGCTTTATCTCCTTTGACTGCATTTTTTCCAGCAACCAGTAAGTTTCTTAAAAATACTTATTCTGAACTGGAAGAGACAGACGAGAACGTTAAATCTCTGTTGCCATTCATTCCACCTGTTTGGAATGTGGAAGATGACGGTTTCTTTAAATCAAATCTGCATTCTTCTCTGATTAAATTGGCCACAGAAAAAAATCTTATTTACATTATAAACTGGAATCTGGACTACTCTATGAATGTTCCTAAAATTTTGTACGTTCCTTGTTTATATTTGTGGATAGAGAATATATCGAAGGAGACATATGAAACTTTTGAAACCAAAAAAATTAGTTGCGAAGAACTTACGTGGATATTCGAGTTTACTCATGAAAACTGGCAGAGCATAATTGAAAGACTGAATAAAATTACAAGTAGTTACATGAACTTTGTTATTCACGCTACCAACAAAGAAGAAACCTTAGATTTATTATATAATGAAGTAACTAATGGACGTTGGAAAAAACAGCCTATCAAAAATATATCAATTGACATAATTGGTCAAAGATCTAGTAATTTCTTTACAAAATTTCAGTCACTTGTTAAACAAAATAGAATACAGAATAAGTTGTCACTGTACTTATATCAAATACCAAATGAACGGGGATATTTTGGTAAAGAAAGCAGCATTCAGTCGTTGATTAACAGCGCCACTAACTCATTAGCCCTGACCAGAATCACAATTTCCTCTGATTGCTTTGGTAGACCTCTGTATCTTGATCTGAAGCAGTTAAGTCAAAATGGCAATAAGAAATGGAAAAGCTTATATCTCACAAATGGTGTGAGATGGAAAAAGCCCCGGAATTTTTCAAAACAGATTCTTCTTGAAAGTCTGATGTTCGCTTCTGATAGATCGGATACAGTTGTGGACGATCTTTATGTTCTATCCATTTGTCGATCGCTTAGAACCATTTCTCTATCCACAAAGCACTGTGATAAACTAATGGAATTCTTACCAGAAGACTGGGAAAGTTTCAAAACTATCGGCGAAATTACTTTAATTTTTACAGAATCCTTTAAATCACATAAACTAAAATGCTTAAGTTCATTTCCGAATTTAAAGGTTCTTTCCTTAAATTTAAATAATTTCATATTAACTATAAAGCAAGTGCAGACCATAGTTTCCTCCTTACGTGCCCTTTCACTTGATACGCTATATCTTTATTTGACTCCAGATAATTTACCGTTTTTAGTAAGATTATTTATGCACGAAGAAGACATTAAAGATGGGAACAACATGGAACCATCAAATTTTTGGGTTAGAAGTTTAATTATTAAATTTGTTTGTAAAGTTTATCGAGACACCGATAGCTTATTTAAAAACGAGGCCATTACGGAGGAATTAATTATGGCTAAGAAACTCGTTATTTCGAAAAGAATCAACAACTTCTTTTACACATGTGTACCAAAAACTCTGAATAATGTCTTACTAAATGAAAGCGATATTTCTGAAGCTTTAAAATACTCTGTAAAAATGAATCCACTACAAGAGTGCGTTTTCAGTGAAATTGATCATTCTTTGATAGAACATTACATTGCCATTACAAGTTCTCATTTGTAAATAGATTCTATGAGTTTAATTTATTAAATTTAAGATGATTATGTAAAAATGTAAATTATATTATAAACGTAGGAGTTGTGATAAATATATATTAATTAGGATAAATATGGGAAAAAAGCCCGAAAACGTTATATAATATTTCAAGTTATTCATCTACGTGTTACGAATCATCGAACTTCCATCATAGACCTTCTTCATCTGTAACTGTGTGCCTCCCTGTGTTGGTGTAACATTTCTTCACTAGATCTTCGTTTCTTCTGTGTTTCTTCTGTATTTCATCCGAGTTTCTTCACAAGTCTTGTATTTCATTTATGTTTCGTCCTTCAACTTTTACTTTATCAATTGGGTGACTTTTTTCATTTTTTTCTATTATTTATTTTAATTGATTTGTCTTCTTTTAATTAAAGGAGTGTTATTTATCCTAATTAATATATAAAAATGTAAATATTTAATTTATATGATATAAGTGATTGCATATTTTTAAAATGGCCTCTGTGATTTTATTGAAGTATTCATTCGCTCTAATAATTACTATCAATTCTCTTTCCTTAATAAGACTTTCATTTGTTATATTTTATTGTTTCTTGATAATACTAAATAAACATGGATTCCTAAATCAAGTAGAAGATTTTCATTTTTTTTTTTAATTTAAGCCAAAGCTTATTTAAACGCCGACTATAAAACTATTTCTTCACTTTTCTTGTATAAACTTTAATTATGGTATTTATTTTCACCAAAAATTCGATAATGATACTTTTCAATTATTTAAGTTGGTTTTATATGATACATACTTTATACAGGGTGTTTTTGAATAGTACAGATTTTTGGGAGATGATAGAAGAGCTTCTTAGAAGTATTTTTTGTCATATGAACATGGGGTCCCCGCAGCTCCGTTTACTTACAATACTGCATTGAATAATCAAATGACACCGGGACGCAGTGTGCGTTGGTAGGCCTAGATTATTTTATTTTTAACAATTAACACAAGCAATCTACTGTAATAACTTTTAAAGTAATTGTTTGCAAAGAAATTTCAAGGTGCACGTGCTTGTTTGTTGGATTGGTTGTGGCGGACCAGTTGCATGGCCACCGAGATCGCCAGATCTCACACCGATGGATTTTTTTTATGGGGAAGCATAAAATCAATGGTGTACTCCGAACCCGTACATACTGAAGAAAAATTGGCGGCTCGTGTTGTCGCGACAGGAGGTGACATCAGCGACCGTGCAAATTAACTGTTTCCACGCGTACATCAATCCATCATAAGGCGTTGCGAATTGTGCTATGAAGCATATGGCGGTCATTTCGAACAATTACTGTCATACAGTAGTTGCTTGTGTTAATTGTTAAAAATAAAATAATCTAGGCCTACCAACGCACACTGCATCCCAGTGTCATTTGATTGTTCAATGCAGTATTGTAAGTAAACGGAGCTGCGGGGATCCCATGTTCATATGACTAAAAAATACTTCTAAGGACCTCTTCTATCATCTCCCAAAAAATCTGTACTCAATTCAAAAACACCCTGCATAAGATATGAATACTGGAAGTTGTACTTTGTTTTGTTTTCTTTGACAATCGTCAATCTTACTTTCCAAGTGCCTATTGTTGATGACCACTTGCAACAGCAACATAGGAGGTAAACAATTTTTACAAATAGTAGTCCTGGTAGGAACGTAATGCTTCACTTTTTGTATTCTAAAATTAAATGTTTTTTCAATGTAAAGCAAGAAAAAAATATCTTTAAAATGAATCTTATTTTATTCGCATTATTGCTAATTGGTTCTAACTGATTTCTGGCCATCTACAGTGAAAATACACACGAATCAGTGCATAAACAATGCTTTCAGAAATATGACCATTGCTGTGGGGGAATCATCACCAAAAGTTTCTGATACGGATTTAGATACACCCTATAAATAAAACCTGTTCAATTCATTTTAGGACTCATATTAAGATAACAAATTAGTAAACAAATCTTTACAATCAATGTCTAGAATCTTAGGTTTCTTACTTTTAATTGAAGGGAAGAGCAAACTTAATTAATTCATATCAATGTGTTAGATATCTCTCAAGGCATACATCAAGGTTGGCATCTATCCACACAACAGAACATTCTTATTTATTTCACTACTATGAATGTTAAAAGAATTGTACATAGAATTTACCTATTCACTAACCAAGGTGCAAGAGTTCCCTGAAGTCTTTACATACATGGTCATATAACTTTGCCTATAGGAACGCAAATGATCCATAAGTTCCGAAAAAGATTTACTTGTCTACGCTTTAATCAAATCAATATCTAAACATAGAGGGTAATATTTAATCAAAACTATAATGGCCTTATCAGATAATCTTATTGAACACATACAAGTTTAAGTTCTGACATTTTATCATTTGCGACGCCTCCCCCCACCCCACTTTTAGTTCTAAGGGTTCCTGACGTGCGTCCCCAAAACCCTTGAGCCAATAAGTGCATGAAGTGGCAAATAAATGAGTTTATTAAGTTGAACAAAATATTTATTCACAGCAAAAGGATTAGGAAATATTAGTTGAATAGATTAAGATTAAAATGGCCTGAAATAAACATTATAAGATGCATTGATGAGCATAATTTCTTCTGCATTGGTTTTTAAGTATAAGCACTATATGAACAAGGGGACCTTTTGACTGACATACTGATGCTTAGCAACCATTTACCAGTTCCATATAAAGCAAATTATGCCTACCCAAGACACACGCTTCCCTTTTAGCTTTCAAAACCTCATCTAAACAAAGCCACTAATGTTGGCAGTACACGGTTTGACAACCTGATTGTAAATTTTTACGAAATTGCGAACCCATATATGCCATCAAAATCTACCATGCCAAGTTAGTACTAAGCATGCACATCATAGCTAAGCAGGTCAATGATCTGCAGCGTCGTGCATGAATCATACTAGAAAAGCAACTACTGTGGTAAGAAATTACCGGTTGTCCCATTCAAATCCCTAATAAAAATGGATTGCCTAGTTCTAGTTCCAAACCTGGATTAAATCCCAGTATCAACAATTCTGTTTCCGGCCATGAACATTAATTGGTATAACTGCGGATCATAGTAACAAGTTAATGACAAAATCTTTTAAGACATAGAATGCTTGTTTACATTACTTTAGTTTTACATTACGTTGTGTACAGATAGGAAAACTCTAACTTTAGCACTAATATTGCAAAGTTTCTAAAGTTAATGCTAACATCCTCACAATAGCTCAAAGACTTAATCCAAAGATTATTCTGTTTCCCTCGAAGTTTAATGTTAAAATCCGAAAAACGATTCAAAGTTTCAAGTTAAGTAATAAATTGTATTTGCTTTAAAGCTTAACATTAACTTGTCCGATTGCTCATAGACTATAAATTAAACAGCAATTATAATTCTGTGAAAATAACATGAGATTAGGTTCTAGGCAAGAGAATCCCGAGTCTTCCTCGGTAATGCTTCAGCTGGAGAATTTTTAATTGTACCCCTTGCTGCATCACTCACCCGCCAACATAGGATGTCCTGAGATATACAGGGTGCATACAAAAATAAGCCCCCCCCCCCTCCTTTTTATTTTCGTAACCAAAGCAGATATGTCAATTTTGATGAATCCAATGAATAGGAACTCGTGGGTGACCTATCCCATGATGCACTTGGTGGGTGAACCGTTATCGGATTTTGGAATTTTTTTTTTTTTTGTTTTGTTCGGAATTTCATGCTGAACAAGTCTTCAATTGTAATTTTTCGCGTATCTGTTACGATTTTTAAGATAGAATTTGAATGTGTCCTAATTTGAATATTTAGGATGATGAAAAGCGCACGATGGGATAGGTAACCCACAACTTCCTATTCATTGGATTCATCAAAATTGACATGCCAGTTTCGGTTACGAAAATAAAAGGGAGGGCTCATTTTTGTATCCACCCTGTATATTCCAGAAGGTCCATCAGATATTTACAACAGGCATCTTGGGTCCAGAGATAAGAGATAGCCGCTTTGCTTCAATCAAGTATCTAAGGTCGCCATTGATCTAAGTTATTATTATTGGGTTTCGGAAATATCCAACTGAATCGGAATGATCATCTCGCTAATAAGGGAGTGTAGACCGACAATCAAATTTTAGTAGTGGATCTGCTTTGGGGCTCATCGATCAATGAATGACACTAAGTAAAAATCCAGACGAATTATCTTAGGTGAACTACGCCTGGTTGTTCCTTAATCGTCAGACTACCTCTTCAGTTGGTGACTGCAGCATAAGTCTTTTCAATAATATCTGAGGCAGGAATACGAACTTTTCTACTCGGACCGAGAAAAACTGCGATAATGGATTGTTTCCTCGTTAAAACAAAAATATGATTATTTAACAACAATTAATTCAGAAAACAACTGCTTCTAAGGCGAAAAATTAAATTAAAACTATATGAATCACGCCAAAATTTGACGGAAAAGAACCCACCTTATTATTAATCTTCATCTCTTTAATAATTAAATAAATAAAAAATCGTCCGACTAACAAATAAATCATAGAGCAGCTTAAAAGCAGAGAACGTTGCACGAAAGCCAGTTTTTGCGAATGTATGTAAAGATAGTTTTTACCGTGTCATTACTCATGCACTTAAAGCAATATTTAATTGTAAATTACAATTACAAAAATTAAATTTGACACATCAACAGACCAAGACCTTTCATTTAAGACCAAAATGAAGTTGAGAGATCCAGTAGTTTTCTCCAACGAACTGTCGAAAGAATCACCCTTGGAATTTAAATCTTTATATATAAAAATTCAGGTTCAGGGTGAGTCTGTAAATGTTCCAAAAACTTTTGAACTACTTATCCAATTGAGCTCATATTCTCA
The DNA here is from genome assembly GCA_023313115.1 of Rhysida immarginata. NCBI lineage: Eukaryota > Metazoa > Arthropoda > Chilopoda > Scolopendromorpha > Scolopendridae > Rhysida > Rhysida immarginata. Next base: position 77,223 of record JAHWFO010053378.1, on the reverse strand, counting down.
CCATATGTTCGATAGGTCCAGTGTAAGGTTTACATGTCCCAAAAGTGAAGGGGAAGGGGTAAAAATCATATATATTGGTTTATGTTTGTTTGATTACTCAAGAGATGGCGCCATGGTTTGTTTATCTTTTTTTTTATATAGACCTTTCTCTTGAAACCGAAACCGGAGTAACTACGCAGAAGCAAAAAAGCTTCCGTTTTCCTCCGGATATGTAGTAGTGTTTAGAGAGCCTCTATAGGGAGAGAGGCGACAACAGGGTGACTGATTTCTATTGGGCGTTACAATCACGTGATCAGTTGACGCCATGTTTTGTCGGGATTGTTAATGCGGAAGGTTTTCCCTTGTTCTTATATTTTAATAGTTTAAAAACGACATAAGATTTTTCAACGAAATGTTACAAGTAATTTCATAATATATCGAAGTTCAAGCTGATAAATTTTCAAGTTTATATAATGCGCCAATACAGAGAAAAAAATAATTTGAAAAAAAAAAGCGACACTCACTTTTTTCACGTTTTCTATGAATCTATAGGCGCATTGTCCATCGCGAACGATCTGCACAATATACACGATCTGTTCCGCATCGCTCTGTGCGTTTCGTGCACCCTGTTCTTCATTGCCAGTGCGTTTATTTATCGTGCGTTTGGTACGTTTGGTGCGCGCACGAAACACACTAGCCAGAGGCCAGGGTTGCTCAGTGTATTGAAGATGGCGGAGGAGCAATGAGGAAACCGAAACACAATTATCAAAATTGAAACAGTCAATGTAGATGAAGAAACTGCAGAGAAGTTTATTCAGGTTATTCGATTTCCTCCATAACACTTTCAAGCAAATCATCGTCACTGCTGCTTTCGTCTTCAGCATTTACAACCGTTTGCATGGTATTAAGATTGACATGGTATCGAAACTTTTCTATCACGGTTCGCCATTTGCAAAAATCGCGGGTTTATCGTTATAGGCACCGTGCAAGCGAGAAGTGGGCGAACTCTGGTGAGCATTTCTGACATAAGCATCGGGAGAGTGCTTCGTTCACTTACTGACATTTTCACGGATTTTTAGCATAAAACGATTTAAAAAAATTGTTTTAGGATGGCAAATAACAACTGCAATGGTGTAAGTTGCAGTAATACTTACAAAATAACTAAATTATCAGATAAACTCCTACATTTTTATAAGTTTCCGTCTAGGGAGTGGGAGAAGTGATTTCTTTCCTTCAAAACATCAGAATTTACCATTGTTTGAAGAATTTCATTACGTTCCGTAAATATTGAGTTGTTCGAATTTGCTTGTGTGATATAGTAAAACGGAGAATCAGTACCGGAATAGCTTCGTAAGAGTTTCTAAAAAGTTTTATCACAATTAAAGTCTTGTGGGCAGCATTCCTTTGGAGGCAGTCTGGTCGTGTGTATTAAAACATATTGGATTTTTGAAATTCTAACTTCGGATTCTTAAAGGCCATCAAAAAGTAGAATAGGAATGTCTATAACATCCATCCTCTATCTCTGTCTACATCGATAAAATTGGGTTGAAAACTTTAAAAGTTCCACCACACTTTCAATGCCTCTGTCTCCTAAACGGTTGAATCATTTGAAAAAACACCAAGAATAAAACATTTCTCACACGTTGTGTACAATCTGAAAATACCATTAAAAATAGAAGTTCTTATTTCAGATTTCAAAGTTACCCCGCCCCTACTCCTCTCACAAAGGGGGGGGGGAGGGGGCTAATTTTTCGGCTAATGAATTTCCCCCACGAAGTAATTCACTTTTGATTTCGGACATTTTTTCGTATGATGCTTTGTTTTCGAAATATTTCCATGTCTACAATTAAATGGACCACCTGTATTATTATTAATTATATTAATTCAAAATTACTTTTCGAAAAACTACCTAAAACACAGGAAGCAAGAATACTCGTTACGAAAAAACATAAAATTTGATAAACCTCAGATTTTCAATAATTATGGAAAACGAGAAAGACAATTCTATATCCCAGACCTATTTAATGATACTTAAGTTAACATCCTTTAATTTGATTAAATCAAGTTTTTTATATTGGAAGAACGCAAAAAATAATTTGAATATAATGTAAACTCAGATTTGGAAATAAGAACATTCATGAAAAATATTTGGTAGATAATTATTATTAAATATTTATGTATTATTATTATTAGTATTATTTAATTTTTACTAAATAAAAATTTCCGGTATGTTTGTATTATTCTTTTGTATTAATAATTTATAATGTATATTAAATTCTAGGAAGAGATCTTACTTTTTGTAATTTTTGACGATTTAAAAGTGTCTATGTATTTTAGTTTGATTTATATATTTTGTTTATTAATTTCCTATCATTCCATACAAGCCCTAATGGGGCTTTGGAACATGGGTGACTACTGTTTTGTATGTATTGGTAAATGCACTGAGTAATTTTATATTTTCAATAATTTTTAATTTGAATTTGATTTGAATTTGAATTTGAATTGCAATAATAGCAACTTTTTAACCATTATAATCAAAAAAGGGATAAACTTTAAATAAAAATACAGTCAGAGAAGCAATTTGGATCTCAAAACCTTTGATTAGGGGAATTGGAATTTAATATGCACAAAGGCGTCCACCTGCAAGACATGGGAACCAGCTTTTTTTAATTTACAGCATGGAATAAAATTATTAGTATTTTTATTCCATGTTTATAATCTACTGGCTTATTAACATTTATTTGCGGCAAGCATCTTGCTTCTTCATAAACTTCATGTTACTCACATGCTTGCTTGAAATAAATATTTTTCCTCTTAAAAACAGTAAAGACAAAGTAAATAACAACTCTTTAACCACAACAAAAATTAAGTAAAAAGAAAAATACAACCTAATCCTAGAAGCGCTTTTCGAGGGCGAAGCTCTCATCATTCAGCAGATGGAAAAGAAGGGAGTAACACACCAGATGATACTGAGTGTGAAAAAGAACAAGACCGATATTTATAGTCTGACAGCACCAATGACAGAAAGAGTGATAAACCCCACTAAGGGGGCTAGATCAGTGATTGGTCCGTTTGGACCAATAGTTAATCAGCTGAGAATCTCCAATGGGTCCCTTGTCGGAGTTTAGTAAATTTTTGCTGTTGGCTGATGAGATTTCTAAACTTTCAAAGGCATCCAGAAGGCGATTATTTTTTATTGCTTTAACAAGTACAAGATCGTTGAATGATATTCTATGTCCCGTATCCAACGAGTGTTTCGCCACAGCGGACAGGTTTCTTCTTCCATACTTCAAGTGGGCCAAATGTTCCTTAAATCGAATGGTAGGTAGCCTTTAGTTGGGTCGTAACATTATGTTGGATGTCTGGTCACTTCAGGGGCGTCTTTCATGGTGTTCCGGCCTTCTCAGAACCGTTTAAACCACTCATAAACACACTTCAAAGTGATACCACTTTCTTTGTAAACTGTTGTCAGCATTTCATGAGTCTCTTTCGTTCGCTGATACATTTTGGGTTTCGACCACGCGCACTACACCTTCACTCTTCAATGTCCTATTTAAGCACTATAAACACATTCGCAGCGCTGATTCTTTTAAATTTGTTTAAACATGTTTCGACCTGTCTGGGGCAGGATACGACGGTAGCGCACTCTTACGACCGTTAGCAATATGAGGTCATTCACCGAACTTAATTGTCAGAGGTTGTATATAGATATGTTTTAAAGTAGTCAAGTGTAGTGTTACAAATATGGATATAGAGAATGTGGCTTAATGGACAAGAACTGTAAGTTAATGAGTTTTCTTTTCAAGACCTGCTTTGTTGTTTTTGAATTATAGTATTAAGTGAAATTCATTGATAAGATTGGGTGATAGTTTACATAAACTTGTCACAGTAGCAAAATACTCGTATTTATACTGAGTTAAGATTGATATATCATTTACATATTGTTGAGCTTTAAATTACTAAAATACTTCTTTAGATTAAAATTTAATCAGCAGCTGCATTTTGAATTTAGTTATATTTAATCCAGTTAAATATATATAGAATATTTAATTGAGATTTAGTATGTAAGTTTTATTAGCATTTAGTCACTTCTTTTGAATTGATTTTGATTTTCTTGAATAAAGATTATTTTTTATTTGATTTCAAAAACCTTGCCTATTCATTTCAATTTGAAGTAATTCACTCTCGAGTTAATTTTATTAAATTTATCGAACCCGACTCTCTGACTGTTGATTATATTGGAAGATCTCTGCTTTGTTTCATAAGACTGAGCTAGTCTGTTCTTGGGAGGGGAGGTCATTACTATAGTCAATTGGCAGAGGTCACAATAGCGCCCAACGTGAAGAGCAGTGTTTCTTTGCAGAGGGTGTCTAATGTTACAATAGCTTCAATTGTATTTGGGGCCTCGGGACCTGCGGCGGGGCCCTAGAGGCCTATATCACTTTTCTTATATATTGATTTTATTTTTTTAGAAACGCACTACAAATTTACGAAATTTCAGAATTTTTGCCCTCTTTGTTCAAAAGATAAAAAAGGAACCATGAAATTCATACAAATGGCCCCTGAGGGGCCCCGGGCCACCCAAGAGGATTAGCTATATTTTTCGCATCGTCCTCTGCATAGTAATAGAAGGGCCTACATGTGTACAAAACTTTTTCCCCTCTAATACTATGTCCTCTGTATAGGGCCTACGTGTGTACAACATTTCAAGCCTCTAGGTCAATCCTTCCAAAAGTAATGACATGGAAATGATACGAGCAGTAGCGGGAGGATTCGCTGTACTTCAAATAGAGTTCATTAAATTCTGACGTCAAACAGTCAAACTCTGACGTCACAAATTTCTCAAACGCAATCAAAGCTCCATAGACATGAAAAGAAGTCAGTTGGGGAAACCATAAAAACGCATGATTTGGTCCACCATAGAGGATTCGCTATATTTTTCGCTCCGTCCTCTGTATAGGGCCTAAGTGTGTAGAAAATTTCAAGTTTCTAGGTCAATCCTTTCAAAAGTTATGGCGTGTGACATACATGGTACATACGGGGTGGGCAAGAAATAACGTGAGGTGTTCAGAGCTCGCTAGCGGGAATTCTATTAGGCCAAATGCAGTACATTTTTGTGAAACATGCAGTTTCGATTTCTGCAAAAAAAAAAAAAAAAGTACCAAAAGTCGCCATAGGGGGCGCTTATTTCAAGAAAACAATGAATACATTTGCATAAGCGCGTTCCGTGTTGAGCAATCATGACAATAAAAGGCAAGGCTGAGGATTTCCCATCATTCACGAACGAATGGCCTGACGATGACGCTTACTCTGCCTGACCGGGCGTTATTAGTCAAATTGTTTTATCAGAAGAGCGACAATGCAAGTGCTGCCCTTCGTGATTTCCGGCGATTGAAAACGTTACGAAGAGGACCGATGAGCATTACTAACTTACGGAAAATGATTGAACGATTTGAATCTACCGGAACTCTAGGAGTGCAACCAGGCCGGGGACGCAAACGAATCAGGCAGCAACACGTTGAAGAAGTTGCAACTGCTGTTGTGGAACAGGAGATGACTACTGTGCAGGATACCAGCAGTGCACACGCAATAGCACGCCAAACAGATATCCCATACTCGACGGTGAGGAAAATACCGTATTGCATAAGATATTGACATTTTATCCCTATAAACTCACACCCGAACTGACTTTTCGTTGAGATTTTTAGCACGTATGGAAGTGGATGATGCATGGCCGTGGCAAATTTTATGGAGTGATGAGGCACATTTTTATTTGAATGGTGATATCAATACCCACAACTGCCGTATTTGGGCTGCATCAAATCCACAAGTGTGTCTGCCAACTCCTATGCATTCACCGAAACTAACAGTATGGTGCGGCTTTACTGCTTCGTTCATCATCGGCCCGTACTTTTTTGAAGAAATCCGTCCCCGTGGACCGGTGACTTGTTCCGTCAATTCTGCCAAGTATGCCGATATGCTTGAGAATTTTGTGATACCACGATTGCAGGAAAAGGGTTGTCTGGATTCTACCATTTTTATGCAGGATGGTGCGCCACCGCACATCGGACGTCAGGTGCAGCAGATCTTGCGAGAACGTTTTTCAGACAACAGAATAATTTGTCGTGCATTTCCCATGGTATGGCCACCTAGGTCGCCTGATCTCAACCCTTGTGATTTTTGGTTATGGGGATATTTGAAAAGCCTTGTGTATCAAACACATGTTCCTGACCTCTCAACCTTAAAGGATCAAATAATTCATGTAGATATCAGACTAATTAATGCAGATATACTGCGAGCTGCCGTAGAAAATGTCGTGTACCGCATGCAGCTATTGGAACAGCACACTGGTGGTCATATTGAAACACATTTGTAATTAAAAAATAAAACATTGTTTATTGTTGTTACTAAAGTTGGTTTGTACGGTATTTGTTCATTTGACAATTAGGTATTCATTGTTTTCTTGAAATAAGCGCCCCCTATGGCGACTTTTGATACTTTTTTTTTTTTGCAGAAATCGAAACTGCATATTCCACTAAGTATATACACCAAAATGTACTGCATTTGGCCTAATAGAATTCCCGCTAGCGAGCTCTGAACACCTCACGTTATTTCTTGCCCACCCGGTACATCTGTTTTCGATGATGTTAAAACCCTAAAAAAAGAAAAAATAAATAAAATGCATAGAACTGCAGTAATTTTGCTGAATTTAAGGTAAAGTTTATGCAAATAGTAAACTACATATTTCATCTAGAGTGTTTGTTTTACATGCTTATATGTATCACTGTGAAATAACAAACATAATTTAACTTTTGACATAAAATAATTTGAATACTAGACTTAGTTTTGGTGGATGAAACAGATAATGATTTGTATACATAACTCTAGTATAACTTTCCAAATGAAAAGAAGACATGAGACGCTTCGGTTGGCAGAAGTATAAACTGGAACTACCAATTTTTGATATTTCACCACGAATACGTATTTTGACAAGGACTGGTTAAAGGTACAACAGGTCAAACATACAACACATTCGCCTACAATACGGAACAACATAAGCAATCATTAGTGGAAATGAGGTTGCCTTGGCTAGAAAACATTAAGTGAAAGTCCGGCCTGCATGTTTCATTCGATGTAAGTCATCACCACTGATGTTTTCTTATCTCACAGGCTATCATAGTCCTATGATGAAATTCAATACCAAGAAAAACATATCATAAAGGTAATGTCCATCTCTGCAAAGTTTGTTAGCTGTCCAAAGTACAATCCACTAGCTAAGCACAGCAACAAGCAAGCTATGTCATCATCATCATCTTATGCATCTGGTCAGTGGGCCTCCGATGGTTCATGCCTCAGATGGTTCGTGCACTCCTAGGGAACTGCTACAACTGATTAAGAGCCTCGATATGAAGCCCGTTCTCTATCCGGCAAACCATTAGAACTCAATCGGGAAGTGAAGTGGAAGGTACGGTCACTTCCGACGACCGAGCGCAGACGCTTAAATGATGTAAAGCGCTCGAAGGCAAAGGGGAACCATTAATGGACACAGACGAGGCGGCCGAGGTATATACGTGGCGAAATATTTCGAACAGGTGGATGTGCATCACCTTGTCGAATGCCTTTTCTTGGTCGAGGGTTAGCAGGGCCAGGGATTGATGGCGAATTCTGGCTTCCTCCATAACACACTGGATCGTGATGAGGTTGTCTGCTAAGAAAAGACCCAAGAAGATTTCATGTTTGGATGTAGAAAACGTAAGGAAGGCAGTCCACACTTGCGCTGGTTTGACGACGAATGAATGAAGACTATGTCATAGCTCAATGGCTTGGCTTGGTTCTTCTTTGTATTTGCTTTACAATTTGACATTTAATCCAGTATAAGTTCATACTGTGCAGTTGTTATCTATTCAAACGCTCGAAAAATCCTTAGAAAATGGCGAAAGGAAGAATGTAATTGAGCATCGAAGCAGGGTGTTAGTAGAAAGAGCTTCACCCCCGCTAAGGCCGTTTCAGTAAATAACTATTTATCATTTATTCACATTTCACAATATTATTTCACACCACTGAGGATGTGAACTGCAAAGTTAACGTTATTGCGATATGAATAGGCAGGTCTAAATTTAAACAATAATAAATTGATTAAAAATGAGCTTTATTAAGTACACCGGTTAATTTTCACTATCCGCACAATAGCGAGATGACTGAATGCGACCAAGATAAGTGAATTTATTATTTAGCAGGCTGCACCCCCCCCCCCTCCCAGACCGCCCCTCCTACATACCCCTTTTTCTATTTAGTCACAGTAAAAGGCTAAGAAGTGATGTTTAAATTAATAAAGCCGTATGTGCTCTTGCTACAAGACACGTTACGAGGCATAGCAACCGCAACAGTGAACGGCGAGCAGCTGGTGACCGGAAATCGCCTTCGGACGTTTGTTTTTTTCTTCGGATGAAAATCGCTGAAACTTGTCTATTGTCAAGTAGGTAGCAGGCATTACCCGGTAATTTGATACTGTTATACAGTTATGCCCGGCGTTTGAATCTAAATTTGATATCTAAATTTGAATACAAGTATGAACACACGAAAAAGGCCTAGAAATAATACAGTAAACATTCCCTTTGAAGAACCGTAAAGAATTCCTGAAAATTCCAATAAATTTATATTCACATTGAGTTTGACCATAAAAATCCGACATACCCTTAACATTTTAAATACCTAAAATAGGGTATGAATACTGCACTATTTTTCTTTTTATAAAAAAATATTCCATGGATGGTTTGAGAGAGGAACTCTGTTAACAGCTTCACCAACACCCATAACTGTTTCAATAGCATAACTGTTTGCATTCAGCTCACTAACAACCTTCATCTTTTCAGCAAAAGCTTGAGTAGCCACCCCCCTAGAAGTCGTTCTCTCATATTCATTTTAAAATAATTTTTTATATCTATACAGAGATTTAAAAAAAATAACTAATAATTATTATTTATATATTAATTAATTAATTTTTTTTATTTATTATGCCCCTTAAAACTTAAAGCCTAAGGCAAAATAAGCAGCTAGATATAAGTTGATTAAATAAGAGATTGGGTACAATAAAGGATAGAAATACACAAACTGGATGAAAGCAGAAAAATAACAATTGGATAACAAATGGCAGACTAATATAGAACAATAAAACTTATAACTATAAAGAGACATACCATAAAGAACAGTTGATACATAAATGTGTCAAGAAAAATGAGATCAAATACAAGATAAAGTACTGGTATTATAGTAAATCTGAGTTTAGAATGGCAAAAAAGTCGAAATCTGTTTGACAGTTATGGAGGAGGTCAGGAGATGAGTTCTTGGCTTTGAAAATCTCTATGGATTCCAGAGTTGCGATCTTGATAGGGTCATTGCAAAGTTGGAGAATGGACATCACTTCTTAACATTTTTTCGGTGCTTGTCCAGTGATGGCGAGGTGTTTGGCATAATGGTACTGGTCATCTTTCTTCTGGAATGATGTCATATGTTCTTTAAAACGGACTGCGAAGTTGTTGGATGAAAATCCTATGTAGAATTTTTCACAAATTCCGCAGTCTAGGCAATGTACACAGGGACAGAAATACTTGTTGCTACAGGTATGAGAGTGAGGGTTCAATATACGGAAACAGGGGGTGGAAGAACGGAAATTAGTTAGACGAGGCCAAGCGAAGAAAGGAAATTAGTTAGACAAAAGAAATGAGGGGCTGGCTAGTCGTCCGCTCGTACTCAAACCACATATGCTGCATAGCTATAGAGAAACGAGAGAAAAGAATATATTAATATTCTTTAAACAGCAGGACCTTCTCGTACCTACCTTAATGCTTAAGCAACAATAACAGCTAAAGTATTAAAAACCCGACGTTACGCCCCCAACGAGGCGTCTGTTAAATCTATGGCAAAAAACGACGCTCGAGCGGGAGCAGGAACGTAATGGATTGCTAAGTATGAGGCTTAATAAGTACGGCTCGAAGCCAAAATAACAGGAACGAGACCTACCTTGTATAAGGAACCAGGTCGCCGAGCTCCTCCTTCATTAATCCGTCATAGGTCCATGGTGTGATTAAAACCTGTAGCACGATGGGGTCGATGCAACTCAGCGACTGTCGTGGGAGCAGAAACACCAAATCTTGGAGAGCGAATCCAGCGGTAACCACCAACAAACGATGCGGACGGACGAGTCTCGGGGCGGCCGTAATTGACGCGACGAACGCTGGCTGACGCCGTCTGGATGGCTCCCGTCTCGATAGGGTTGACGGTTCCTTCTTTACAAGCGATTCACTCCTGTTGAATCGTGTGGGCTCCTTTTTCGACGTGTCGTTGTCGTAACCAGTCCAGAGTTCCACTTGAATTGTTTCTATAAAAGTCTCAAGTGCATTAGACAACGAGTAACGAGCTCGGGAAACATAGCATCTCGCACGCGGGCGAAGGACCGTGGCTTTTTCACGATGAGGCGGAGGGCGGCCTTCTTCGTACGGCTGTTCTTCTCTCTCCCACGATCCGGTAGTCGAAGACACTAAGTGTCGTTCTTTCACAGATCGATTTTTCGACCTCTCCTCACGGTCTCAAGCACAGAGTAAATAGAGCGATCATGCAGCATTAGATGTGTTAGCCATCTGCGTCGCCACCGGAAGCTCTCGAGCGGCCATCTTTTGGTGGAACTAACATCGCAAATTCCACTGTACTTTCCATGTGTTTAGGCACGTATTTGAGGATAGGGAACGGTTTTTTTTCTACTTTAGCTACCGTGGAATGAGTGAATAACATGCCAAACTACTGCGCGGCATACGGATGCAACATGAGAACAACAAAAGACAACGGGTTATCTTTTCACAGGTAAAGAAAACAGAATTGTGAAGTCATCGTGGGTCGTTTTCAACCCATGCCCAAATGGCTGCAAATTATATCCGCAGCCTTTCTTTGTGTCCCTAACATTAAAAATGTTTGTATTCCAAAAAATCTTTGTTTGATAAAAATATCAAAGAATTTCAGTCATTTTTCAGCAGTATTATCAATGTAAGATGCTGCTAATGCTTTCAAAAAGTTCACTTTTAGATAAATAATTAAATATATACTGGAGATGACCTCCAAACATGATGTAATAATTTTTTTATCGAAAAATGGTAGGGAAAATTTTGTAATGAATATTTTGCCCACTTCCTGACTACCGACAGGTCTGCAACTTTCTTATAGATGACAATGCATGTTTCAACCGTTAATTTCACTAGTCTTTCATTTATTCGTAAGTTATTTAATATTTAAGTTTAATATGTATACAGTGAAATCATGACATAACGACTGCCTGTATTGTTGTTTATTGTTATCGTTGTTAATTTGATCATCAGTGCTAGCAAGTTGTTGATTGTGGTGAGCATTGTTTATAGTTAGCCAGTATAAAGTATTGTAAACGTTTACCCGATATCAGACGGCAGATTTCCAAAGTGTTGTGGTTTTCTAGATATCATATAAAAAGTTTAATTTTTATAAATAAAGACTAAAAAGAATAAAATAAAATATATAAAATAAATATTTTAAAGCACACACTTTCACCTTAAACAGTTCAGAAAAAAAGTGAAAAATCTAATTTAAAAAAAAAAGGTAAATGTGTGGTGGCGCGTTTAATATTAAATTTTAAAAAGAAAATACTACATAATAAACGCACCACCACACTTTTACCTTTATTTTTTAATTCGATTTTTTACTTTTTTCTGAACTTTTTAAGGTGAAAGTGTGTGTTTTAAAATTTTTATTTTATATATTTTATTTAAAATTAAATTGAAATTGAGAAAATGTAAGGTCATGTAGCAGTTGAACATTAATTTTTATTTCCTGTGAAATTGATGAATGTTACCAAAAAAATCACTTTTTTGTGTATCAATGAAACAAAGTTCTGGGGAAATATAATAATTTCACACGAAAATCAATCATGTAAAAAGCGGATTATTCGCTATTATGAGTATGTCTTCTACAGTGTAAAACACTGCACCGTCCCACTACAGGATGGCTGCCAAGAGGCGACGCGCTTTTGAGGCCGTAAGCGCTCTGTTTACTCTGTAGTCCCAAGCCTCGAATCCTCGATTCCAAATCTTCCACCAGACTTTTCGACGCGCGCGCCCTTTTCTGCGCCTCTTCCTGTTTCTCAGACTTTACGACGCTTTAGCGTGCGGTCGGCAGACGAATCTTTCATATCATGACTCGTTTTGTCCCTAGATGGCGACGCCGTCTTTCCACTTTTGCTCTCCGATGTTGATGCACGATCGAGAGCATTGGAATCACAAGTTGTCGCCGAATGCGGTGACAGTAAGGCAACTTCATCGAGTGCTACCGTCAAGTTTAAAAAAAAGGAGATCCAAGAAGTACTGCAGTCTCAGAATATTTATGTATCAAGACAAGTTGTGGTTAGTGTATTCGTAGACAATAACAAAGTGTGATTGTGCTTCTGTGGTGCATCTTTTGTGAAGTCATCGACGTAAGTGTGTTTTTATTTTTATGGTGATTATATTTCCGAAAGTGTCCTTTAAATTATGATTTCTTTATTAAATATGGAAGTAAAAAAATAATAAAATTGATATTTAGTATCAGGAATGTATTCAAAACTATTCAAAACTAATGAAATCAACTTCCGATTTGGTGTCATTTGCTCTTTAAAACAACTACCCGATAAGTTTTGGAGAATCTTAAAAAATCGTTTGTTACTAAAGTTAAGTAAATGCCAGTTTGGGGTTACTTCTGTGGAATATTTAGGTTTCACTATTTGTCATTGAGGAAAAGCATTTCAACATAGACTCACGGAGGCTATACAGAATTGTCCGATACCCAAGGATATACATTAGTTGCATTCCTTTTTGGGGTCAGCTTAGTTCTACAGGCAATTCATTGCGAGCTAAACTAGTATCATAGCACCGTTATTTACTCTGCTAAAGAAGGATCAACCATTTGTGTGGGGCAAAGATTAGCATAAGGCTTTCTTAGTTATCAAAGAAGCGTTTATTAAACCACCAATACTCAAAATATTCGATACCTGAAGGCCTTTACATATACTGTGACGCATTGGGAGAAGCGATTGGAGCAGTAGCTACTCAACAATATGAGAATAAACTTTTTCCATTATCTTTCGAGTCTAGAAGGTCCTGTGAAGGGAGATCTATAAATTCAGCGTATGAAAATAAATTTTTGGCGGTGTCTCATGTCGTAAATATCTGGAAATAGTATATTGCGCAAACGGAGAGTAACAATTTATACCGACCACCAGGCAGGGGTTGTTAAAATCCTAAGTTATCTAGTATACAAGCATCAGTCTTGCAAAGCTTGTTGGACTTTCAGATTACACTGAAGTACATAACGGCAGCTAATAATTGTAGCTGACGCCTTATCTAGGTAAAGATTGTAATTTCTGATTTTCGCAGGCAAAGCTGCGTTCAACGCAGGGGAGTGTGTTACGATAGTTTCTGAAACACTGGTGAAAAACGCAAATTTTCCACGCAACAGATGCTTTGATGACGAGGAATGACGTAACAAATTGGAGAAGAATAAACATCAGAGAAAGTAAAGAAAGAAACCAACAGGAGGAGAGAGAGAGAGCAGAATAATGTAGGAGGATGTGAGGATGATGGCGGACGAGGAAGAAGAGAAAGAAAGAATACATGTTAGTAGAAGAGACCAGGATTTCAAAAGAGAAGGACGGTGAGAATTGTTCAGAAGAAAGACGAAAGAAAGAAGAGTTAAGTGCAAGGCAAGAAGGATTGATTGTTGGTAATTGAGAATGAGGTGGCCGATATGAAAATCGGATTCAAGTCTGAAGTTAACGAAATCCAGGTCGGCACAGAAATCAAGGCAAGTGTTAGTAAAAGTTTTCGAAAAATTGAAAAGAACTGCTTTGCCCGGGCCCTTTCGTACAATAGTAAACTATCCGTTAACACATTTTCTCACCTATTTGGATTTACAATATTGGTGGTCCTCCCTGTCAAAACAATGTTTATGAAGTCTCACTCCGAGTTATAAAAGGCATTTTCCCATACGGACTGGACCTTTTCATTCATGAAGGAAGGAGGCAGCTATATGTGCATTAGCTTTGCTAGCGCTTCAAAAATTGTCACTGATTGGGAGAACTGGGATTTTTGAGTGGAGTCTCCACATGTTTGTGTATAGCAGATGTAAGGTTTTGAGAATTAATTAGCTAGAATTTGAATATTCAGATTATTTATGCAAATGAGCTATTTTATTATTCGCGTTCAGGATTGTCTATTTAGATTCAGAAATTAAGAGTTTATATAAAGTTTAGAAGAGTTTTTATGCAGAGAAAGAATTAAATAGAGTATTAATTGTTTTAAATATTTTTTATGCGTAGGTGTAGGGATTTGTTATGGAGCCACGTTTTAAGGTTTGTCAAAGGGAGAAAGTAAGAGTCAGTTTACACAGCTTGTTTTGATCGTTAGAATCATATTCAAGGATAGATATTATATGGGCAGTGTAGGACAAATGAATTGGAAACCGGATGAACGGATAGAAAGCAAGAAAGATGAATGTAAGGATTGAACTTTGGATCTTGAAGAGAGGAAAGAAACAGGGAATGATCACGTGGATGCCGATGTTTGATTGGCTATCGAACATCGAAATTGTTAGTTCTGAGATGCTAAGTAAAAGAGTTTAGTCAGTAGCAATGTAACGATTCCCGTAGCCAAGTGTGCGGCGAACGACTCATAAATTTATATACTAATTCGGCCTCCATCTGGTAATCTTAGGATTCCAGATGGGAAGTTTAAAATTGTAGTATTAATCCAGTTTGCGTTGTAGTTTAATGAAAATGTAACCGTCAGATTGAAATTTAGTTAGCTCGCGTTATCGAGGTGTTTTTGAAGAGTTTCTATCGAGCTGAGAACCAGCGTCATCAATTCCAATAATTTCATGGTTTGCGAGGGATGTTGCAAGAATGTGTACCGAGCCCCGTGGAGTACCCAGATCCAGTACAAGAAGCCAGAGACGATCTTCCTGTGAGCCACTCCGTTGGACGAGGACGACCCCCCCTCCCGCCAAGCTGTTGTAGCAGAGAGGACGAGAGAGATCCAAGAGCGGACAGATTGAGAAGACACGGTAGCCCATTTCCAATTTAATGTCTCAATGGCCAATTCTTTAATTCCTCACATGATTTCATTCTTTCTATTTTATATATTACATCCATATTTTGGGAAGGATTATTCTATCAAACAGTGGGAAGGACAATTATAACGTAACCTAGAACAGTCATATAATACGTAAAGAACCCTGATTAATTTAATCTAAATTCCGTATTTTATCCAGTTAATTGTTTAATTGTGTTTATTAAAGTCTTACGTTCAGATCTTTATTCAGTAACAATATAGCAGATTGCTCAGTCAGTAGTTTACATTCATTATTATTTCGGAGCTATTAAAGCCATATTTGTATTTTACATTCCGAGAGAAATAGAACTATTTATAATTAGAGTTCCTGTTGAACATTGTTATCACTAGATATTTCTAAATTCAGTATAAATCGAATTTCCTTGAGATATAAATTGTATAATCGAATAATTGAGAATGACATTCATACCTAATTTACATATTACTATTGCTAATATATCATTATTGTTATATCAAGAACTTCTGATCATTGTCTTATAAGTTTAGTCTAAAGAGTCCTTAATTGATAATCATTCTGTTGTATGCCACATAATTTAATTACTAAGTTATTATTTGGAATTATGATTACTCATTGAAACGTATAATTAGTCATATTGCCACAAGTCATTTCTTAATTACAAATTGTATCATTTTATTTGAATCTTAATTAGAGCTTGACTAAGTTGAAATTCATATCCTAAATTATTATTATCATTTACATTACCTTCCATACAAAATTGTTTTATATACATTTGTTGAATATTGAATAAACATTATATGTTAAATTGTTAAGTCAGTCTAAGTGCCTATTCTTTCCTCTAGGTCGGGCCTGTTTAAGCGGAGGTATCTTTAATGTAAGTGGGATAAACCCTAAATTATCATAAACACTTTGTGGAAAGTATAATCCACTGGCGCAGTCTTTTACCTAACATAATTATAATAAATTACTCGACCATAATTCTATGAATATTATCCCCAGGAACCCTACACAGATCAGAGAGTATTGGATAAAGCTGGTTTTCTCTTCTCAACGATGTTCAGTGTCTAAGAGGAATCGTCTCTCTTTTGTCTCTTTTTTTTTGTTATTATCAGCTAACAGAATTGCTCCTGACAATTAATCTTTATGACATGCCATCTCAATTATGGAGCCGTTACGGATATAATTAATTGTGACTGATAATTTTGATTTTGTGTCTTGGCTTTATATGAGCTCATACTCTAATAATTTTATTATTCTATGAAATTTCTTTTATCAGAACCAAGGAATACTTAGTCGCCAGAAAATGTGTGTCCTCATTAGTTGCCACGCTTTGATTTGAAGTTTGCTTCAGTCAGGAATATTTTACCGTATCTTTACGTTATGCGCCATTTTACTGGCATAAAGTGCTTATCAAGAAGATGTCAATTGTATCTTTGATTGTAACTTATCAATTTTACTGTTGCAGTTATTTTGATATCAAACTGGAATATTTTTTTTTTAAATTATATTTGATATTATCAAAGTCAAATTTGATTTGTATTAATCATATCATTTAATTAAACAAATTCCCTTATTATATAAGAGTAGGAGTTGTAATAATAACTGTATAATAACTATTTCCATCAGCTCTACACAAGACTCTCACCTTCATTTACCTGCTTTACTCCGCATTAGGTGACTATAGATAATTAAGTGCTTATTACTTTATTTCTTTTCTTTACAATTCTTTTCATTAAAAGGAGTTCATATATTTAATTATTTGTAAATCCTTTATTTTCATTACATTATTCTCGGCTCAGTGTTTCTGTCCATTAGGTTAACTAAAATTTATTTTTGATGGTGCTAATACATTTTTTCCCTGACAGATATCATTAGAACACGTATCATTAGAACGAATTTCGATCATGTTCGCAATTATGAATTAATCGTTATCTTCATTCATAATATACCAGGTAATTTCGAATTTTTTGATGTATTATATAATCAAAATCTTTCAAGGGGAAGGGTGTGATTAAAAATTGTTTTTAGACTAATGTGGTGTTGCTCTACATGGTAACAATTGAAATTTTTCTCTATCGTTAATAGTTTTCGATTTAGCAAATGGATGACTTAAATTTGGGGGTCAAAGTCAAATTCGAATGCGGCAATGAAATCCCCACTCTCCTATTACCTATAAACCACAGTCATCAGATATCGCCTACCTGGCAGCTTTAAGATATCTGCCATGTTACTAGATTTTTTGGACACCCTGTATAAATTATCTTTAAGTTGAAAATTTTTTTGGGGGTATTATAATGGTTACATTTAAAAAGTCTCATTGGACTAATTTTCACAATTTTCGAATTATATTTATCGATTGGCGAAAATCATATATAGTAACATTATATTCGTTCATGGCTTGTCGTTACGGGCTGTTTGAGATAGTACTTACTAAATTTTAGCATTGCAATTTCCTAGGGGGTATCATAATGGTACCAATCGAGCACGTGCCAAAGTCTGATTTCGACCACATTCGAACAGGTTCGTGCAATGAATCATATTTATCGTTTGGCGAAAAACAGATTTCATACGGATCCAGTAGACCAAGTTACAGACAGACGGGCACATTCCTCCCTTTCAGTACTTATTAAATCTCGTGTTTCAGCTGAAGCGTGTTGAAATATACAACTATTTTACCAAAAAAATATTAATTACAAAAAAAAAGAAAGAACTCATTCTACGATGAACTATGCGCGTAAATTGACTAGAATTTTGGTACATTTTAATTTGCAATACAAATGAAGGTTACAAAAATCTCATGTACGTACATGCATTTACAGGAATATCTCCCTCTCTATTTCGAAGAGATAATTTTTCGTTAGAATATGCATACTGAGAAGCAATTTCATCATGAGTTTACGAAATGGATCTTCTAAACCAATAAAGCTTTCCAAATCTCCAGCTAGAGACAGTAAGTCGTTTTTAATGTAATTGATATTTTTAACTTTTTTAGCGATGACTAATTTTTATGCATACAGATAGCGTTCAGGTTTTAGACTTGCAACGGATAAGTAACGATCTCAATCCGAACGAATGGAAGCCTTTAGGTAGGTTATTGGGTCTGAAAGAGTCACTCCTGAATTCTATCGAATACGACTATTCAAAGAACGGCCTCCACGAGGTGTGTTTCCAAGCGTTGTTGAGATGGCAACAGACGTTTGGTTTGAATGCATGCAGAGATGTCCTTGTCGACGCCCTCGTGGAAATCAACAGACGGGATCTCACAAGCAAACTGGTTTCAGTGACAGTCACTTCAGGTAATAATACTTTGAGAAAAAGTCAAAAGTACTTTTCCAAGTTTAATCACTATAATTAAAACACAACGAGAATTTGGTACGAGAGGTGAATAAAAAGTAAGGTTACAAAGTGAATGAAACGTGTACATTTTATTTCATACAAACAATAAAGCCAACTGATAGTACATATATTAGATTATTTTTTGACATAGTCTCCATATCGGTGTATGCAACTGTCGGTTCGTGGGACGAGTTTGAATATTCCCTCCTGGTAAATATCCTGTCCTTGAGCGTTCATCCACGTTGTCGCGAGGTGTTCATCTCCTCGTCTGAAGCGAATCGTCACTCTCCTAGGAGTGATGAAAGAGGTGAAAGTCGCTTGGAGCGAGGTCCGGGATGTAGGGAGGGTGTTCAGTGACCTTTTCTCTTCCGGCCGCAAACTTTCGATACCATTCAGCGACATGCTGACGTGACATTACAGTTTCTCTGTAAATCTCTACCAGACGCCGGTGAATTTCAGCCGCGGTTACATGTTTCGCCCACAGAAATCGAATAAGTGAGCGGATTTCTTCGCGAGACCAGTTTTCCAAACGAGTCACCATTTGTGTTAACCACCAACTAGCGCTGTAGGTGGCGGGTGGCTGAAACTGTGGTCAGTTGCCGGCCGCATGCATTAGAATTACCGCACTCTATAAATTTCTCTATAACAGACGAAACTCCAGGAATTTCGGCCATGTAAACTTAGTTTTTGATTACTCCTCTTACTACTATTGCGTGCGATCCACGGTCACATTCGGTTCTACATTGCAGTCTACCTGATCCTGGATTTTTAGAATAAAAAGAGATTGGATTTTTTTTATTGAAATACGTGATCTGACCACTATGTTGCCAATTATTCAGCAACATTGTGCTTCAGATTCACATATACATGAGATGAATAGCCACATTTGCAAATTTGTATAAATGTGAATTTATTTACGAAACTGTTAAACACCAAGAGAAAAGGTGTTCAGGTGCTCATTCAGCATCAGGTGCTTATTCAGAAGATAACGAGAGCAGCTGGCTTGAATTAAAATGAACAATTATGAGAAAAATGCGGGCTACTAAGGTGGAAATGCTCCAGTCCCATCTCGATGAATTTTGTTGGAGAATAACTCATAAAAAATCTTTATATCTCCTTTTATAACTTTTAACAGATATCTTAAATGTTTATCAATAATTTTCAACATAAACAATGTATATTTTTTAATAATGATATTTAAAAAGATATTTATAAAAATTTTAATAAATAGTAATATAATCATACCACGTACTATAATGTAAAGACTATAGAAATAATCATGCCGCATGCAATTACTTTTCGGACACGAGATTGCAGATCGCACTCTGTAATGTAAAAGTGACGGTAGAATGCATATTATATAAGCACGGAAAGTTTTATATGAAAAGATAAAATAAATAATCAATCTGAAACTGAATTAATAAATATATGAATAATAATTTATATTTGACAACTTTATAGAAGAGAGAGAGAGATCAGCCCTGGGCCCTCTTATGAAAATATTTCTTTGACTTAATACAAAAATAATTTAAGTTGCTTACAGTCTTAAGCCCTCTTAATTAATAGAGAGTGGCTCAAAATTATATAAATAACGTTTAAAATTCTGGAACTCCGTAACTGCATTTATTTAAATTATTGTGTACAACACTATTAATGAGTCATTCCCTTTCTATGGTATAACCAAGCGGATATCCAAACAGTAACAGATAAATACTGCCCGGTAATAAGTCCAGATAACCATTCTCTGCCATCAAAACAAATGAGCCAAGTAAACTGCCATAGCTTATTTTTACTGATAATTTAAATGATATCATTACCTTCTGCAAAACAGTTTACGTAATTTAAAAGACTTCATAATATTAAATACTATTCAAAAAATGTAATAATTTGTACTGATACTTTCCTTAATTCCTTTCAGAGACGAATGATACATTAAAGCTACTTTTGGAAGAGCCTTTTACATGTGAGTATGTTACAACATTAATTTTTTAAACATCATCTTAATATTACATTGTTAATCAGATAAAAATGCATTAATGTTGTAATGAGGAAAGTTCCTAAGTGTTGAAAACAGAAAAGGTCATTTTTGTTTTATAACAGATTAAAATATCTTTGCTTTGTTGTTAAAAAATAATCTTTTTAATATTAGCTATCTTACAAGAACTGCAAGAGTTGATAACTGAAGATTTCAGCCACATACAACTTCCCAGGGTATCTTGGTTACAAGAGAAAATTCTGCCGCTAGATCAGTTGTTCGTAGAACTAACCATGATTTCGACAGATTTTTATGGCTTGAAAAAAGAAAACAACGTGATCAAATTGGAGGACCTGTTTGAGAAAAGTAATGAAAAAATTCCAAAGAAAATACTTATTGAAGGAGATCCTGGATATGGAAAAACGACACTTGTTTGCAAGCTGGCTTCTGATTGGGCAAATCAGAAAAGCTATATCAGAGACAAGTTTAAGTTAATTTTCGTCATCATTTTGAGATATTTTGAAGGCGATATTGACGATGCTATCTTCACGCAGTGCTCTGTAAGTGAATTTGACCGGTCAGATATACTGACGACTATAAAGTACTGTGGCGAAAAATTACTTTTCATTTTAGATGGCTACGACGAGATCAAGGACTCTTCTAAAGTAGAGATTGAAGCTTTACTTAAGAACAAAATTTATAATTCGGCCACTATTCTTATGACATCCAGAAGAGGTGAAACATATCTTCAAGATACAGAAGAGCTGGTTCAGAGTAAAACAAGTGGAGCATCTAATTTACTGGGAGTCAAATTTCCGGCCCATGGAGGCATTTCGCTTTGGAATAAACGAATCCAAATTAAAGGAATATCAAAGTCAAGGCGCAATGAATTCCTACAAAAATATTTCAACACAGACGTAATGGGCACGTATGATCAGCTTTCTCCTTTTATGACCAAGGAGCTCGGAAGCCTAGGAGAGTGTCCGTTATTTCTAATTTTATTAGCAGTAATGATTGAGGAAACTCAATTATACGATATCAAAACAGAAACTTCCTTATATAAGCATATTTTTAATTTTGTACTTAGACGAGCATTACTGAAACATCTGCAATTCACAAATGAAGAAATTGATATTTTTGCAAATAATTTAAAAGAAACTCCATTTTACGTAAAACTGCTTTTGGATTTTGGAGCACTGGCTTTAGAAAAGCTCCAGCAGGGGTATGTATCGTTTGACAAGGCAGAGATAGAAAGGTGTTCAGTCAGTAGTTTTAGCATCTTAAATTTAGGATTTCTGACACAAAATTTAGTTTTTAGAGAACATAAGCTATTGCAAACTTTTGATCCTATACATAAAAGCTTTTTGGAATTTCTCGCTGCTTTTAAAGTTTCTTATTTATGTTCTTCTAATAAATCTGGATTTGATCTGAAAATATTTGCATTAATTACGGGATCGCTGACTGCAAATTCAAAGTCAATGTTTTATTCTTTTCTTGTTGGTCTTCTGGGAGATAAGGCTCATTTATTTTTTGAAGCTTTATCTCCTTTGACTGCATTTTTTCCAGCAACCAGTAACTTTCTTAAAAATACTTATTCTGAACTGGAAGAGACTGACGAAAACATTAAATCTCTGTTGCCATTTATTCCACCTGTTTGGAATGTGAAAGATGAGAGTTTCTTTAAATCAAATCTGCATTCTTCTCTGATTAAAATGGCCACAGAAAAAAATCTTATTTACATTATAAATTGGAATCTGAACTACTCTATGAATGTTCCCGAAATTCTCTGCGTTCCTTGTCTATATTTGTGGATAGATAATATATCGAAGGACACGTATGAAACTTTTGAAACCAAAAGAATTAGTTGCGAAGAACTTACGTGGGTATTTGATTTTACACATGAAAACTGGCAGAGCATAATTGAAAGACTTAATAAAATTACAAGTATTTACATGAACTTTGTTATTCA
The DNA here is from genome assembly GCA_023313115.1 of Rhysida immarginata. Taxonomy (NCBI): domain Eukaryota; kingdom Metazoa; phylum Arthropoda; class Chilopoda; order Scolopendromorpha; family Scolopendridae; genus Rhysida; species Rhysida immarginata. Next base: position 54,826 of record JAHWFO010053378.1, on the reverse strand, counting down.
CGCCACCAACAAAGACGAAACCTTAGATTTATTATATAATGAAGTAACTAATGGACGATGGAAAAAAAAGCTTATCAAAAACGTATCAATTGATATAATTGGTCAAAGATCTACTAATTTCTTTACAAAATGTCAGTCACTTGTCAAACAAAATAGAATACAGAATAAGTTGTCACTGTACTTATATCAAATCCCAAATGAACGAGGATATTTTGGTAAAGAAAGCAACATTCAGACGTTGATTAACAGCGCCACTAACTCATTAGCCATGACTAGAATCACAATTTCATCTGATTGCTTTGGTAGGCCTCTGTATCTAGATCTTAAGCAGTTAAGTCAAAATGGCAATAAGAAATGGGAAAGCTTATATCTCACAAATGGTGTGAGATGGAAAAAGCCCCGGAAGTTTTCAAAACAGATTCTTCTTGAAAGTCTGATGTTCGCTTCTGATAGATCGGATACAGTTGTAGACGATCTTCATGTTCTATCCATTTGTCGATCGCTTAGAACCATTTCTCTATCCACAAACCACTGTGATAAACTAATGGAATTCTTACCAGATGACTGGGAAAGTTTCAAAACTATCAGTGAAATTACTTTAATTTTTGCAGAATCCTTTAAATCACACAAATTAAAATGCTTAAGTTTATTTTCAAATTTAAAGGTTCTTTCAATAAATTTGAATAATCTCATATTATCTGTAAACCAGGTGCAGACCATAGTTTCGTCCTTGCGTTTCCTGTTACTTGATACACTTTATCTTTATTTGACTCCAGATAATTTACCATTTTTAGTAAGCTTGTTTGTGCAAAACGATTCGCACGAAGAAAACATTAAAGATGAGAACAACGTGAAACCATCAAATTTTTGTGTAGGAAATTTAATTATTAAATTTGTTTGTAAAGTTTATCGAGACACCGATAGCTTATTTAAAAACGAGGCCATTATGGAGGAATTAGCTATGGCTAAGAAACTCGTTATTTCGAAAAGAATCAAAAACTTTTTTTACACGTGTGTACCAAGAACTCTGAATAATGTTTTACTAAGTGAAAGCAATAGTTCTGAAGCTTTAAAATACTCTTTAAAAATGAATCCACTACAGGAGCACGTTTTCAGTGAAACTGATCATTCCTTGATAGAATATTATATAGCTATTACAAACTCTCATTTGTAAATAGATGCTATGAGTTTAATTTATTAAATTTAAAATAATTTTTTAAAAATAATAATATTTAATTTATATGATTTAAGATATTGCATATTTTTAAAATGGCCCCTCTGTTTTTATTGAAGTACTCACTTGTTCTGATAAAAATCAATTCTCTTTTCTTAATAAAATTTTCATTTGTCAAATTTTATTGTTTGTTGATAAAGCACAATGTAAGTATGTTTGTCCGGTTTTAAAAGGCAACTTGGAAGTATGTTATAAAGTTGAAATTTAATACAGAGCTGTGTAACAATGATGGAAAAAATCTAAAAGTGGAGATAAGCCTCTTAAAAACGTAGAAATTATTAATCTTTATATATATAATTCTTCTGTGCGTGTGTATGTGACCGAAATCCTCCTAAACGGCTGGACCGATTTTGATGAAATTTTTTGTGTGTGTTCAAGTGGATTCGAGAATGGTTTAGATTCAGAATTCGGTCCACTACAAAATGTTTTTTTAATTAATTTTTTATTTATAAGTTGTTGTTACCTGGAGCTGAATGGGATTTTTGCCAGCTTTAAAAAATTGTGACGTTTGCTTTGTTCAACGAAGGATTTTGCGATTGTCCGTGAAGCAACATCAACAATGACTGCAAGTCTGTCGCGCGGGAATGCAGTGTATCCAGATTTTTTCCGGATTATTTTTTTGGTTTTCATAAATTAACATACAAACTGGCATGTTGAAAGCTTAGTTTGTATATTGGTCATAAAATATCGATATTGATTTAAAATGTATTTAAAGTATCCATGGCTATTTTTCGATTTATTATGAAGTAGCTGATATACTCGGCGTTCCTCGGACTCTTTGTTGATGAAATTTTGCATTTTCTGAATGTGAATATACAAAAAAAGTGAACATTATTCTTCACCTTTCATCTCCGGCCCTGCGTCAAATTCACTCAGCTAAAGGGCTGGTGATTATAGAGGAGTGAAACAGAATACAATAAGAACATTTTTAAAAACTTTGTCTGTCTGTTTGAACACGCTAAAATCCAAAACTACTTGACGAATTTTCATGGGGTTTTCACAGGTAAGTTGAGGTTAGCTTGCGGCAACATATAGGCTTACGAAAAAAATATCTTAATTTAATGTCTTGGAGTATGCTCACCTTAGAAGAGCCAAATGATTTTTAGAAGACGCTCATACATAACAATAGTGAAGCATTGCCGAGTCTGCTAGTATCTATATATATGAAATAAACTTGGTTTTGTTCGTTTACTTGCATATGTGAACAATCAGACTGTGGTGTTTGCGTTAACAATCGGTTGGTCATGTTTATATGTTGCGTCAACAATGGTTGATGAAATTAATATATGCCGCAGCCGACGAAAAAGACAAGGCCTGTTCACTGAAATGTCATACATTTTTATATCATCATCAAGCGGCTATTGTTAATCGTATTTCTACCAATAATAAGCCCTAAATTCGGCCGCTTGATGATGATATAACAATATATGGCATTTCAGTGAACAGGCCTTGTCTTTTAGGTGGTGTTGCCCCGGCGCGGAAAAGTCAACAATCCGGCTGATCAACAATCCAACCTTCATTGTTTTCAACAAACGAAAAAATACTGATTCTTAAAATCCAAGATGGACGCAATGAGAATTACATTGTTATTCAGCCTAGGATGATCAGGTGACTTTTCCCCGCCGTGGCCTGTCTTTTTCGTCGGCTACGAGCTGGGGCCGTAGCCCACGAGAAAGACAGGCCCTGGCCAACGCCTCCTAAAGATAAGGCCTGAGCGAGAAAACGTCATACATTGTTACATCATCATGCGAAGACATAATTCAGGGCTTATTATTGGTAGAAATGCGATTAAACATGCCTTCGGATGATGATGTAACAACGAGACTAACGAGAAAGACAGGCTCCGGCACTGAAAAGTCACCTGACCAAGATAGGTCAATTTACAATGTAACTTTCATTGTTTCCACTTTGTATTTTAACAATCAGTGCTTTTTCCTTTGTTGGAAACAATGAAGGTTGGATTGTTGATAGACCTATCTTGGTCAGGTGACTTTTCAGTGCCGGAGCCTGTCTTTCTCGTTAGCCTCGTGTAACAATGTATGACGTTTTCGCGCTCAGGTGTAACAACACCACCTCTACTCAAAGCCTGAGCGCGAAAATTTCATACATTGTTACATCATCATACGGAGTCATGTTTAATCATATTTCTACCAATAATAATCTCTAAATTATGACTTCGCATGATGATGTAACAATGTATGAAATTTTCGCGCTCAGGCTTTGAGCAGAGGTGGTGTTGGGTGTAACCACCGAGAGAGAAGGCCTCTGCGATGAAACGTAATACATTGTTACATCATCATAAATAGGGCATTGTTATTCGTATTTCTACCAATAATAAGCCATAAATTTGCGTAACAATGAAACGTAATACATTGTTACATCATCATAGTTAGGGCAAATTTATGGCTTATTATTCGTAGAAATACGAATAATAATGCCCTATTTATGATGATGTAACAATGTATTACGTTTCATCGCAGAGGCCTTCTCTCTCGGTGGTTACGGCTCAGGCCTTATCTTTAGGAGGTGTTGCCCTGGCGCGGAAAAGTCACCTAATCATCTTAGTCCGAGTAACAATGTAACCTTCATTGTTTCCAACAAACGAAAAATTGCTGATTGTTAAAATCCAAGATGGAGACAATGAAGGTTGCATTATTACTCGGACTAAGATGGTCAGGTGACTTTTCCGCGCCAGGGCCTGTCTTTCTCGTGGGCTACAAGCTGGGGCAAATTTAGGGCTTATTATTGGTAGAAATATGAGTAACAAAGCCCTATCTATGATGATGTAACAATGTATCACGTTTCCTTGCGGAGGCCTTCTCTCCCGATGTTTACGCCTCGGCACAGAAAAGTCAAGTGACCATCAAGTTAGCCCAAGCAACAATGTAATCTTGGTGTGGACGGAAGAGGTTGTCGTAGTCAAGGAAAATGCGTAACGAAAAAGATAATCGGAAGTCACAGGTCCAGGCAGTAGTACATGATAAGAACGGGGACAATTCGTTCTGCTGCAGAAGGTGTTTCATACTTTTTCTACCGGACTAGGTGAAAAACTGCATCAAACTCAATTGAATAAAAAATCATTTGTGCCTTTTTAAATTTAAGACTAAAGTCTTACGGTAAAATGTGTCAATCAGAAGAAAATGTACTAAACTTATCAAATTTAAAAATATGTAAACTGCAGAGACATTTTCAATTGATTTTATGTAACATTTACCATAAATAAATAGGTATAACAGTAATGTTTCCATTAAAAATGTAATTTTAAAAATTTTTAAATGTTTCCATTTAAAAAATGAGTCAAACTTGCGTTTTAATTTTTCAACTATACAACTCTAAAAATGATATTTAAAAAAAATATTATAATGGATTAAAAATGGAAATAATTCTCAAATCATTTCAATTTTAGTTTCAAATATCTATTTGGATTTATAAAATATTTGACAGTACGACAAAATGAAATGAAAATAAACTTACTTACTTACTTTTCAAACCCGCTTATCCGTTAGGATCGCGGGGGCAGAAGCCCTATGGAGTATCTCCAGCGATCGTGATCTTCCGCCATCAGGCGCATGTCCTCCCTGTTAATACCCAAGCGACTCGAACCCAGATTCTCCATGTAGTCTAACCACCTGGCTCTAGGCCGACCCCTTGGTCTCTTACCCACCGGCTTGGAAAATAACAACTGCCTATGAAGACCAGTTTGCGGCATCTGCATCACGTGGCCATACCAGCGCAACTGAGATCTCTCAATGCGGAGAAATAGCGGCTCAACATTTTAAAGACTCCCTTATGAAAATAAGGATTTGAAAAAAATTTCAGTTTGTTTTCCTCCACAACATTCCAACTAATTATTAAAAAATTACAGATAAAATTATAATTTTTTAATTTATAAGAAGCTTATTTGAAAAGGTAAGTTCCGTATACATCTACTAAATAATATCAATAGCATATAAATTCTCTACGCTGCTGAGATCAGCTGAGATCCGTCCATCGATCTCAATACAAAACTTGTATTGAACTCGATGTCCGTCCCCGAACTTATCGATTATATTGCCTGGTTACCAGGCAATTTTGGTTACGAATTCCTCCCACAGCGTGGGCGATCCAGTTTTGTATTGAGATCGATGTGACTTGCGTCAGCCTGTATAATCTCGGAAGCCTCGACTGTAGTGTTTCATGAATATTAACGTGATAATGTTTTTAACGCATTAATTAAAGACACCTCGTTATTTATTCTGCACTTTTATATGTGAAAATATCATCGATGTTCAAAAATATGTTTCTTCTGACCTGAGATTATATTTCTCTTTCAAAACAAATTGCTTTGCCTGTTCCTGTTTAACAATAGTTTTTTTAACATTTAAAATACATTCTTATAACTTTCATTGTTATACAGGATCTTTATAATTAAAGTTCCATTTTGACATGGCCATAAAATAAAATACTGGACCAAAAGCTATAATACTTGGTACTATTATACAAAAGGGCATGGGAAGTTCATACCCAGCAAAAAATAATAGTTCAAAAAGTCACCACCAGCATGGAATGGGGCTCTATGCAATATTCGTATACAGTTGAGAACGCAGTAATTCGGTGTAACCTGCTTTTAGTAAATGGTGGAGGCCACATTCAACATGTAACTAATTTTAGTAACGATTAAAGACTTGTTAACCTGTGTCTTAGTGTCTAATTTCGTATACGAATATTGCATAGAGTGCCATTCCATGCTGGTGGTGGCCTTTTGAACTAATTTTTTTTTTGGTGGGTATCAACTTCCCATGCCCTCTTGTATAATATTACCAAGTATTATAGCTTTTGATCCAGTAGTTATTTTTATGGCCATGTCAAAATGGAACTTTAATTATAAAGATCCTGTATGTCAGTTTTGAATTTTATATTCATCTTGTGAGAAAAAGTGAGGATTAATAAAAGAAAATATAAAAATATACTTTAATTATTGTACTTTAATATACAATTTATCTAATATATGTACATATAACGCATTACTATTTACATTTTTTATCTATGCAATTAAATATTTACATGAAACTGCATGTAAGGCATCCAGAAGACTGCTTATCTACTTCACCCTATAAAAATTAATAAAAATTATAATAGCATCATCTAATTCTTTTTCAACGTTAAATTTTAAAGTGTAACAATTATCTCTATTTCGTTTTGAGAATTAGCATTAATCATTATCTCTAAAAGAATAAACGAAATAAAATTTCAACAAAAAAAAATAAATAAATTCATACATACTTAAGTATGAATAAATTCACCTTTTAGTCAAGAAATACAAATAGAAATTTCCTAAGAAAGATTTTTAGGTCACATTTGTTATGATCAACAGTAGGAAAAACCTATACTGATGATAACAGTATACAGTTGATGATGTGATAACAGTATATAGGGTGATTCTGAAAAAGTGTGTATAACTGTAAGCAATGACAGAGGTGACCAGAATGAACATTTTCTTTTAATGCAATGTAGGTCCGAATTTGAACGCTTACTGAGGTATGAACAGAAATAAAAATGCCGCCACCAAGATCAACAGGTCCTGCAACGCCTAGAATTTTGGAGGACTAATAGAGTACATAAATCTGTGTATACATTCAAAATCGTAATAGTGCTCACATGCGAGTACTAACCAGCACGAGTACTAACTCGGAAACTACTTGTTGGAATTCGATCAAACTTTAACGATATACAGAGTGTTATGTACCCTATTATTGCTCCAAAATTCATTATTTTAGACGTTGAACCTGAGTTATTAACTTGTTGATCTTGGTGACGGCATTTTTATCTCTGTTCATATCTCAGTTAGCGTTCAAATTCGGACTCACATTGTATTAAAAGAAAATGTTCATTCTGGTCACCTCTGTCATTGCTTACAGTTATACACACTTTTTCAGAATCACTCTGTATACTGCACTGTTATCACATCTTGAACTGTATACTGTTAGCATCAGTATAGGTTTTTCCTATTGTTCATCATAACAATGGTGACATAGAAATCTTTCTTAGGAAATTTCTATTTTTATTTCTTGACTAAAATGTGAATTTCTTCATCTAATATATAAAACTGAGTTGTGTATGTCCATAGCCATTGAGAGAGAAGGCCTCCGCAATGAAACATGATATATTGTTACATCATCATAAACTGGGCTATGTTACACGTATTTCTACCAATAATAAGCCATAAATTTTCCCTAGCTATGATGATGTAACAATGTATTATGCTTCATTGCGGAGGCCTTCTCTCTCGGTAGTTACGGTGTGGCTGGCATTCGGCTTTCTGATTGGTCTAGGATTTGAAACAATTGACAATTGTTTGCCAAGCAACACCTTATTGAAGATTTTTGGGTGTACATCAACAATGACTGCAAGTCTTTCGCACGAGACACAGTGTATCTTTTACTTTTTATCTCAAATTCATAACAAACTTACTTTTTAAAAGTAGATTATTACAATTAGCTAATTGCCTTCCAGTAAAAAATGTGTAGAGTAATTAATAACCATTTCCTTAATTTATTATTTCATTTTATTAAGTAATTTGGTAATCAAACACGGGGTTGGCTTCATGTGCAACGTCGAGTAATGTTGGGTATTTATCGCGGTGCATTATAATTTTAATAAAAATAGTATTCATGGATGTTTACCTCATCTTATAAGTTATATCCAGACAAATAATTGTACAGCAAAATTAAGGTTTTATGCTCTAACTGCAATTCTTTGGCGACCGCTGCTAACGATTTTGCTTTTCCTTCATACCGCCATATTTGTTGAACTCTGCGCACTTCCGGAGCGCTTCACTGCCGCGCAACGCTATCGTTTTCACGGTGTGCTTGCGCGCAAAAAAGGGCTATGTGGGGTTCCCTTGTTAGTAAAAGTACCTGATTTTGCAACCGATTAACATCCGGTAAGCTCAGTTCCTGGGGTGGTCGTGGCCTGGGTGTCTCGTCGGTTGGCTTGCTGATCGATGGAGTTACTCAACTTCAGGCGCGGCCAGCTGCTGGCTGGGTGACAGCCAATGGCTTGAGGACCACTGCTGGGTGGGACGGCTATTTGGGTACAGCTGTTGGGGGACTTTAGTCTGACCCATTTGCTGAGTGACCACTGCTAGATGTTCAGCAGCTGGTGATAGCCACTGGTTTGTTCGTCCGCTAGCAGCTCTTCCATCATGAACCCCCCGTGCTTCGGAGGGCACATTAAGCCGTCGGTCCCGGCTGCTACTGTCATCTCGTAGCAGTCGTTAGTTACTGGGATGGCGAAAAACTCCCTCGAAGCAGTAAGTGCCGCAGATTATCGTTCTGCGATAATCTACCCTCTGTACACGATAAGATAAGATAAGCTCAGTTCCTAAGAGCAGGTAAATACCTTTTTGCACCCGACTGTACATGTACGGAGAAAATTTTTTTTCAAAATTTCAGCATAACTTTTCGAATCATGAGTTTCTTAGTCGATTTCAGAAAAAAAAAATGAGTTTGGAAAACTAACACATAGGCCTTCACTTTCAGTGAGTGGTAACCCAAAAATAATCATTTTAAATATTCAAAACTTCCGTCTAGAAGATCCGTAATTTCATTTAATAAGAATTTCTCAATCTTTCCGTAATTTTCCATATTTATTCTTTATTGCGTAAAACCAAAAAGGAAAAACCTTTAATCCACAAAGAATAAAACTGCAATACCGGATGCGCATTTCGGGTACCAGGTACCCATCTTCAGCGTAAAGACAAACGTAAAAAGAAGAAATAAAGAAGAAAGTAGAACTTTAAAGCTAGAGAATATAAAGATTAAGAAGAGGGGCAAATTGCCAAGAATATCTGCCATTGGCTAAACAATGGGACATGGTTAACGACTCATGGACAAGAGGAAGTCCAAGGGGAAACAACTTGCAAATAGGGGGAGGGGAAGTAACCTAAACCTAAATTTAGATAGTAAAGATAATGAAATGAAATGAAATAAAGTTAAAGATACGTATAATAATAATAATAATAATAATAATAATAATAATAATAATAATGAAAAATAACCTGTAACGCAGCTCTAACTCCAGTCTGGAATACTTCTCGACACCCTTCGTTTTTGATTGCAGAGCACTCCACATACGCAAATGCCCGACTTCTTTTGGCCGTTAGGAGTCCTTCTTTGTATGTTACAGGTAGTAGCTTTGATTTTGCTAAATAGGCTAACGTTTCTTCATCCGTTCGCAGATCCTTTATAAAATACAAATAAACCGTAAGTTACTACAAAATTTATTTACATTGAATTGTCAATAGGAAGACGCCATCTCGAAAGACCGATTCATTCCTTACAAGTGAAAAGGTAGCGTGGGTATACAGAGTGAATACAAAAGTCTGAACCCCCCTTTTATTTTTCGAACCGAAGCATATATGTCAATTATGATGAATCCAATGAATAGGAAGTTGTGGGTGGCCTATCCCATGGTGCACTTTTCATCAGCCCAAATATGCAAATTAGGACATATTCAAAATTTATCTCAAAAACCGTAAGGGATAGAGAAAAAAACCCAATTGCAAACTTGTTCAGCAAAAAAAATCAAACAAAACAAAAAAAAATCATCCAAATCGGACCAACCAATCACCCACAATCACGTGGTGAACTGTTTGTAGCTTACAAACAGTCACACTGCACAAGGAAAACTGAATGTTGATATTTCCACCATGTAAAGCATGCAAATCAAAAAATTAACATAAATTATCATACTCACATTCTCTTTCATGCGGAAAAGCAAATAAAAGTCATGTTTTGGCGTCAGTTAGGTTCCGTGCCCAATTGTATTATGATGATTGTGGCGTCAGTTCACCACGTGATTGTGGATGTTTAGTTGGTCCGATTTGGATGATTTTTTTTTGTTTTGTTTGTTTTTTTATGCTGAACAAGTTTGCAATTGGGTTTTTTTCTCTATCCCCTACGGTTTTTGAGATAAATTTTGAATGTGTCCTAATTTGCATATTTGGGATGATGAAAAGTGCACCATAAGATAGGCCACCCACAACTTCCTATTAATTGGATTCATCAAAATGGACATATCTGCTTCGGTTCAAAAAATAAAAGGGGGATTCAGACTTTTGTATTCATCCTGTATATGTAGCGGAATGATATTTTAAGCTTCTGTTTTATGCAATATAATTTCTCCCATACCAGCGGCACATGATAAAGTAAAATTATAAGGAATGGGAAGATTTTCTGCATGAGGTTTTTTTGATTAGAGCAGTTTGAAAGGATTCACAAAATTAAAAAAAAATCTAAAAGGAATGATATTCTGCTTTGGACAAATTTAGTATATATTTTTTCAGAATGTTAATCTTATTTGCAGAAAAACTGAATCCACTAATTCACTTTAAAAATAAAATAATAACATAGCCAGTTACAACTTCTGAGTACTCATTTTTCAAATTTCAAATGGAAAGTTTGCTGATAGTTTTCTTACTTGGAGAAATATTAATCCTAAAAGAAATTTGAAAACCGCAGTCTAATGTATAGAGAACGCGAAACAAAAAAACCCTGAAAATCAAAAACTGTTTGCCAGATTTTTCGAAGATGAATTTTTTGAACTTTGGGAATTTATACTCATTTTGAACTAAAATAGGGTTTAACAATATATGAATAGAATTTAGAAAATTACTGTAAAAGAAACTGGGGTGATTCTCTTTAGAATGCCTTAATATCATTAAAATTTATTCATTAATTTAAAAATTCATTAAAAAATGTTAAAGTATCCTGAATGGTTTTGGAAATATGAAAATAATATTTTCGGAAAAGATTTTTGGATATTGTATTCAAAATGTGTAGCTTTTTTTTAAAGAAACTTTGAGACTGTATAAAATTTATGACTTCTTCAAACTAATTGAATGAAAAATAGTTCTGCGCAATTACCATATAAACACTTTAAATTTTTTGAAATGAATTGCTTTTTTTTTAATAATATAGATTTTTAAATACGCGGTACGTCCGGAAAGTAAGGTTACAACGGCTAGTGTTCTTTCAAAATATGTTTATTTGATATTTCCACTACAACTTATTTAATGAAACAGGGGTTAATTTTCGACGTAATTGCCGCCATTGTCCAAACACTTACTAAGCCTAGGTACTGGCTTCTGTATCCCACAGTCAGAATTCTGGCGCCTGCTGCTGGAAGCATACATCAACCTCATGCTTGATCTCTTCATTGTCGTGGAAGCGTTGTTCAGCAAGATGTTTATTCATGTTATGAAACAAATGCGGAAGTTCATTAGAGACCACCGACGGCTTACCGCTCGTGTTCTTTATAAAGATCGGTCCTGACTCAGAGAATTCACGACACCACTTCGTAAGATGTTGTCGACTCATAATGTTTCCATAAACGGGAACAAGTACTTTGTGAACATCCGCCGGGCGCTTAGCTTGTGCTTGGAAAAAAAGTATGACGGAGCGCACTTCACATTTACCGGGATTAAGAGTCGGCACAGCCATTGTAAACACGGCTTTCCTCAAACTAGACACCACGTAACAATGAGGAAAGCCGCGAGAGGAAAATGGAAGGCTAACCGTTAGAGCCAGTATAACCAACTTATGCACTAAAATATTACTTGTCCCCCTACAGGGGATGTAACCTTAATATCCGGACACCCCTCGACTATATTAAATATAACTGTGCTTACCGTTAAATAAATTTCTGATGAAGAGATTAAGAAATATTTTTAGAGAAGAGCTATATTTTTGTTTGCTTTTAATTTGTTATTTTCAATTTAAAATATTACTTTTTTCATTTCTTAGTCGTTATTCGGTCCTAAAACTTGAATTTTTGCTCTCGATATGATATAACACACATAAAATCGCTAGCCTTTGAAAATCCCAATATTTGAGGATATCCAAAGTATTTGAGAAGTTAAATATTCCGCCCAAACCAAAAACAATACGAGGCTGTACATCTAATCTCGGTGCACCTTTCAGCTGCTGCTCTGTCAAATTTCGTAATCATAGGCGCATTTCTTTGTGAGTTAATGCTGTTTGTGTTGCAACGTGTTTTTGTGCTTCTGCGAACTTTCAAATTACTCGACCTGGTCAGATTGTCAACAGGAAGATTGAATGCGAGGTCTCGAAGAGACTGAGGGGAAAATTTCGCGCAAAGGCCAGTATTGTGGAAGAACAAAGACGGTTGCTCCACCATGACAACGCGCCCGCACACACTTCGCTCGTTGTGAAGGAATTCCGGGTAAAAATACAACATGGCAACGGTCCCCCTACTCTCCTGAACTGGCCCCCTACGACTTCTACCTCTTTCCCACAATGAAGATATTCAAGTGGCAACACAACTGGTCTTGAACACCCTACAGCCTTCGAACTTCCAGGAGTGCTTCCAAAAATGGGAAATCGCTGGGATCGTTAAATACGTGCCAGAGAAGACTACTTTGAAGGTGACAGAAATTAGGGTGTAAGAGATCCGTTTTCTAATTTTTACAAGGCAATTCTCAGAAATTTTGGGTAGCATCTCGTATATTAGACAAATCGGAACTCATTATTCAAAAATTAGGAATTTACGAAATTAATTGAATGCTTAAAACCACACAAATTTGGAGAAATGACAAATCATAGTGGCTAAAATGCTTTCTTTCTTCGGGTCGATTATTAATTAATTTATTGGAAACAATAATAATCTTATTTTAATGAAACAATGAAATCGGATAATGAACCCAGTAAGAACTCTTCTATATTTGAATATACAGAAAAGTTTTTCTGAATTAAGGAAAGAATGAATAAATTCAATTGTCTTTCTGTCTTCATCTTTCACATTGATTTCTTTCGCTTATTAACCTTTGACTGATTGTTAATAAGAATAGTTTATAAAACGTTGTTCTCAAACAGATATAGAGGGCCGAGTCACTGAATTATGACCGCCATGTAGGTTATGTAAATACGGTTGTGCCCATTCACAGGTGGGGGAGCGGATAAACTGCCTGTTGGAGGAAACATAAAAGTGGTTTCAGAGGAACAGTTCGTACAGCAATAGTCGCCATCATGAGTAAAGCACACGGCCTAACAGATCTTGAAAAAGGTATGATGATCGGGTACCGTGCAGAAGGCGGCAGCATTTAGGAAATCACTGAACTGTTCGCATAGTGCCGTAGTGAAGCTGTACAATGAATGGAAGTATGGACAAGATGTGCATTCCAAGCGTGCAAACGGTAGGGGAATACGGGCCATTAATGAACGGAGTGAGCGGCACTTGCGACGGCTGGTTAAGGGTGTGTCTAAAAAGTCCGATCGGTCGAAGTCCGCTGCGAATAGCCTGTCTATAAAGTAACGACCGGTCGCGATGAGCATTTTCATAACGCGACTGGTCGCACTAATTGCGACTGGAGCCCAACGCCGGTCGGCTGCCTCGGTGAGTAGAATCAAAATGGCGGACGAAAGTAGAAAATTCAAGTATTCGAGTGCCCAATACGCACTAAATATAGTTTGGAAAAAGGAGATGGCGAAATACGTATTGGGCAGCCCCAAGAAAAAGGAATGAATACGAAAAAGAAAAGATGGGTGAAAGAAATGTATAGTATATGTATACAATTTTAAATCGTACTAACTTAAATGATGCTGCGACGCCATTTTGAAGCAGAACGAACAAACGAAAGCAAACGGCCGACGACGAATCGCCGATCGTACCACGTGACCTGTTAGCGACCGGTCGGACTTTTTAGACACGCCCTAAGAGTGATCGACGCGCTACCGTCAGTACATTGGCAGCACAAATGAACGAGGAATGCACAAGACAGCTATCGAGAACAACTGCGCAACGCACTTTGTTGTGTCTTGGCCTCTGCAGCAGAAATCTGGTTTCAGCAACCATGTTGACAAGTGTGCATCGAAGGAAACGACATGCGTTTGCATTGCAGTACAAACATTGGACCCTAGACCAGTGGAAAAAGGTTGCAAATTCCGATGAGTCGAGTTTTCTACTGCATCTTATCGATGGGCGCTGGCGTATCCGCCGGAAGACATCCGAAAAAAACTATCCTACCCGAAACCATTGTTGGGCGGCAACGAGCTGAAGGAGGTAGTGCAATGGTCTGGGGCATGCTTTCGTGGCATGTTTTGGGTCCATTACTTCCTCTGGAAGGTACCGTTAATAGCTGTGCATACTTATCCATCGTTGCCGACCAGGTACATCCCTACATAGCAACTGCGTATCCTGCGAATGATGGCATCTTTCAACAGGATATTGCCACATGCCACGGGGCCAAAATTTGCGTGCATGGTTCGAGGAGCATGAGGATGAGTTCCACTTACACCCTGGCCTCCAAACTCCCCAGATCTTAATCTTTGCGAGAATCTGTGGGAACTTCTGGACTGACACGTCGGACAGCGAGACTCTCCACCTTAGAATCTTAATGAGCTACGTAATGCTCTGCTGTTTCCTGTTGCCACCTTCCAAGTACTCATTGAATCTATGCCCCATCGCCTAGCTGCTGTTTTGGCTGGAAAAGGAGGCTATTCGGGTTATCATAGGTAGGTGGTCATAAATCAGTGACTCGACCCTGTATATTTAAAATGTAAAAAATTAAAAATTCTATATAATACGAGGGACGATTGATAAATAAGGTCTCCATGACTGTAACTTTTTTATGTGTTAACCGATTTTCAAAATTCTTTTTGTATCTTATACTCACATTTGTCCTTTATGTAATGCACTATTCACTTTTCGACATAGTCCCCATCCCTTTCCACGCATTGCGCCAACGCGTGACTAGTTGGGTGAACCCGTCGAGAGGAACTCCGGAGTTGTAGTCGACACCAGGATTGAATGGCAGGTTTGGACCCTCTTCTAGAGTACGATAACGTCCGCCCGCACACGAGTCACCACACACCAGTGGCGTTGCAGCGCTTACAGTTCAAAGATGAAAAATTGCAGTTCAAAAATGAAAGACTTTGCACATTGCGACTTTCACCACTTCCCAAAGAAGAAAGAGTCCCTTAAGGGACATGAGTTGGTTATGACGGCGAGGTAAACGCTGCCATTCAATCCTGGTGTCGACAGCAACTCCGGAATTCCTCTTCGACGGGTTCACCCAACTAGTCACGCGCAATGCGTGGAAAGGGATGGGGACTATGTCAAAAAGTGAATAGTGCATTACATAGAGGACAAATGTGAGTATAAGATACACAAAGAATTTTGAAAATCGGTTAACAAATAAAAAAGTTACAGCCATGGAGGCATTACTTTTCAAAACTCCCTCGTATTATGTATATTAATTTAAATTTCTTTTTTTGCATGTTTTAAAAAATTTACTTCACCTTTTTTAATGCAACTATAATAAATGGCGTTGAAGGACAAATTTGTCGGATTTCAGGAAGCCATTTAGCTGTAATATTCGTAAAACCTTCTCTGGAAGCAGCTGAAAAGCAAAGGAGGAAAGCGTCAGCATCTAGATAGCTCATAGCACGTAGTCGATCGTAATCCTCTTGACCTCCTGTATCTCGCAAATGAAGTATGAACTACGAAAGAGCAAGAAAGTTAAAATAAATTTTTGAAGCTTATGATTATATATAAAATTTATAATTCTAATTTCTTAATATTCCTAAATATTCTTATCTCTTTTTAAGGAAATAAAATATTTACAAACTTCTCCAAATATTTGGGGCTTGTAAAAATACAAGATGTGCGAGGCCAAATATAACTTTTTATAGCTTTTTTTTTAGGGCTTCGCTGATATTACTTTTTTCCAGATGGTACACTTTTCACAATGTTCTCTCTACATTATGTAATACAGTTTTTGTGTCCTGTATGCTTGTTCAGATAGTCCTCTTACATTCCACTTCCATTTCTGTAATGTACAGGGTCGGGACACATTAATATGACCACCTCTCCTCGAACATGTTGGAACGTCTCATGGTATGCAGATGAGAAATCATTGCATGTCATTAAAAGCTGACAACAGCAGACGTGTAGTAGCATCCGTTAACACAGCAATTGTCGCCGTCATAGGCAGAGCAAGCGACCTGTCGGACCTCCAAAAGAGGATGATCATTGGCTATCGGGCCAAGGGGGCAGTATTTCAGAAACGGCCACCTTTGTGAACTGCTCTAGGGCTGCCGTTGTGAAGGTGTACCGCGACTGGACGAACCAGACAGTTTCGAGCAACCGAAGATGTAACTGTGGGGCCCCACGGGCCTCGATCCTAGAAGCGAGCGTCGGTTACGAATGTGAACAGTGGGGCCATTAGGTGTGTCAGCACAAAGACAGTGCAACGATTCCTCTTGAGGTTGGGGCTCCGGAACAGGCGTATGGTAACAGCACCCATGTTGACGCCTATGCATCGCCGAAAACGCACTCCAATTCGCAATGGACTATCGCCATTGGACCTCGGTCGAGTGGCAAAGGGTTGCTTTCTCTGACGAGTCGCGGTTTCTGGTGAACAGATTGGACGGACGATGGAGAATTCGCCGGGAAGCATCTGAGAACAGGCATCCCGACACCATCGTTGGCAGACGACAGGCTGGTGGAGGAGGTGTGACTGTTTGGGGGATTTCGTGGTATGGTCTGAGTCTACTGATGCTACACTGAATGCTGTTCGTTACCTGACGATCGTCGCAGACCAGGTTGATGGCACCTTTCAACAGGACATTGCTCCCTGCCATACAGACAAAATTGTCCACGACTGGTTCTAGGAGCATGAGGATGAATTCAAGCTAATCCCATGGCCACCAAACTCCCCGGACCTCAACCCCAATGAACATTTGTGGTACCATCTCGATCGCCATGTCCGCAAGCTGGACCCTCCACCACGCACGGTGATGGAATTACGGGATGCACTGATCGCCGAATGGTCCCAGATACCTGCAACCACCTTTCGAGGACTTGTTGACTCTCTGCCACGTCGACTAGCTGCTGTGTTTGCCGCCAAAGGTGGATATTCCGGATACTAGCAGGTGGTCATATTAATGTGTCCCGACCCTGTATTACATGCCATATTTTAGCATTGAAAGTTCCTATGAACCTTAATGGGTCCA
Organism: Rhysida immarginata; assembly: GCA_023313115.1. Lineage (NCBI taxonomy): Eukaryota > Metazoa > Arthropoda > Chilopoda > Scolopendromorpha > Scolopendridae > Rhysida > Rhysida immarginata. Next base: position 37,579 of record JAHWFO010053378.1, on the reverse strand, counting down.
CTAAACCAGCTGACGTGGAACCAATTTCGACTATCATTAATTTTACGTTATATTCATTCATGACATATCATTCCAAGTTGTTTGATATATTACATGACATATTTTTTCATTGAAAGTTCCAATGAACCGTAATGGGTCCACTTAGAACAAATTTTGGAACAAATTATCAATAGTTAATTTGTGTTAGGTATATTTTAACAATAGCTAGTAGCTAATCATTCCTTCAATGGTACTTGCTTATGTAGAAAAGCTTTGGCAATAGTTTATGAAGAAAGAGTTGACCCTTACACAGAACGCTTCAACAATTAACGCTCATTTCATTTAATAGGAATGCTTACAAATTAAAAGATTCTTATATATTCTAATCTCTAGAGAATTGCTACTTTCTCCATGTAAGTTTTCAGGTAAGTTTATTCAGTTTGAACTATACATTTCCATTAGAAGTACGCCTTGCCTGAGCAACCAGAGGCTTCCTTAGCAACCGCATCTAATTCTTAACAACGAAAGGCTTCTTTAGAAATCAAATGCTTTCCTTTTTATTCTCTAATGCCTTAAAATCCTATCAGTCCTGGGCATTTTGGTTGCCTGACTTGTTATATGCTGAAAAGCACATATTGGTTTCGCTCTGTTTGTGTGTCTGTCTGTCCGTCTGTCTGTCCGTCTGTCTGTCTGTATGCCCGACGATTACTCGAGGATGCTTTAACTTTTTCAAATTCTGCTTTCGCTCTTCGATAGAGACCCTTCCTGAGCTCACCTGATTAGTTTGTGGTTGAAATCGATCTAACAGTCACGTGACTATTGAGGCCCAACCCCCCCCCCCCCCCATTGAATTTTTTTATTGGCAATATAAGGCATGAAATATGTCATTCGAACGGGAATTATGAGCACAAGACGAATATGACATTCTTTTCGATTTTCGAAATGCTACATCCGAGAAAATGACCCCCAAAAAGTACTAAAATGAGCCCTTATTATGAGCTTTAGCTAAAGCTATATATAAGAACACAAGCATATTCAGTATCTGTATGTGTCCGGCCGGCCATCGTTTGCACGATAACGTGAAAACGGAAGAAATCAACTGCGATGTATCAACTTTTGATGAGCTCTCGTGGGCCCTTTCAGGCACGTGCATTACTGTTAAGAATATGAACTTAGGGCATGTAACATATCAATCGATTCGTACGGACGAGTCATAAGTGAATACAATGTTACTTTTTGTTTATCACTTAAGCATCGTTGATGACAGCTTGGAGCACGTGCCCGTTATGGAGCTCATTTCGTTTTAAACTTCAGTGCTGTTAGGCCTATTGTAAAAAGTGACTAATTAATGTTAAGGCGATTGTTAAAAATGGCTAATTAATGTTAGGCCTATTGTTAAAAATAGCTAATTAATGTTAGGCCTATTGTTAAAAATAGCTAAATAATGTTAGGCCTATTGTTAAAATGACTATAATGATAGGCTTATTGCTAAAAATGGCTAAATAATATTAGGCCTATTGTTAAAAATGGCTAATTAAAGTTAGGCCTATATTTAAAAATGATGTGAGTGTGGATAGAATCAAAGGTATTTCCATTGTCTATTTACACCAACTGCAAGTAAAAGTGAAATATTGAAACTTAAAATCACATTTGCGTCACAGGAAGAGCTCCTTGGAATGCTTACAAGATTTTTCTCGACAATGCTTTGCAACAAAGATTAAGAAGGGATGAATAGCTCTGGCAGTGGAAAGAACATAGGCGAAGTAGTTTAAAACATTTAGACCTGCGAGCATTTCATTTCTCATTTCGCCCGTGTTTGGAAAAATTCGTGTCAACGCTGCAATCGAATACGCAAATTGACATGGAGTTTTCGCCATTGCTGTATATAAAATATTACTGTAATATTAAACAACAAATATTTATATTCTTCTTTTCAGCATATTTGAAAATCGTTTTACGAATTATATTCTTGTTAATTTTACGTTAATATTCCATCATGATATGTTATTTCAAGCTGTTTGATATAATACATGCCATATGTTAGCATTGAAAGTTTCCAGTGGACCCTAATGGTACCACTAAACCACTTACCCTTGAACTAGTTCTGACTGATATTGACCATCAAGGAAGACGATCACGTGTCTTCACTTAATTCACAAGCCTTTTCTATGTTTTAGCTATGGAATGCCAAAGGGAGAACAGCATTTGGCAATGCACAGGCTATTTATACATGGCATTGTATAGTGAAAAACGTGGTCCCTTATATTATTTTTGACCTTTTGAACTGGGAGTAGTTACCGATTTTTTCCACCATGAACTCAATGTTCCGATTTCCCTAAGTTGTCGAATGGCGAAAACGGAAGACGAAAATTCGGAAGCGTTCGAAAGCTAGAGCACCAACAGACAGACAGATAGACGGACGGACGCACATTGTAAAAACATCGGTCCTAATAATTATTTTGATCCAACTTAAAATTTATTTAAAGTATACTAGGACTATCTTTCGATTTATTATGAAGTACCTGATATACCCGGCGTTGCTCGGGCTCTTTTTTGATGAAATTTTGCAATTTCTGACTTTGAATATGCAGAAAAAGTGAACATTATTCTCTCCGGCACTGCGTCAAACTCACTCAGCTAAAGGGCCGGTAATTGGAGAGGAGTGTAACGGAATACAATAAGAACATTTTTAAAAACTTTGTCTGTCTGTTTGTCTGTTTGAACACGCTAATCTCCAAAACTACTTGACGAATTTTCATGGGGTTTTCACAGGTAACTTGAGCGTAGATTGCGCCAACATATAAGATAAAGATATCTTAATTTAAAGTTTTGGGGGTATGCTCAGCTTAGTACAGTTCGTAGAAAGTTGGCGCTTCATTAGTTGAATTTTAAAAGGCGCTCATATATAACGATAGCGAAGCATTGACGGATCTGCTAGTAAGAAATAAAGAGACAGAACTACGGCTACTTCTTATTTAAAAATAAAATTAACCAGAGCTGTTTTTAATATTTCGTACTACCCAACAATTCTTTTTATTTTAGTTCGCAGGTAAGTTACAGGATATCTCTAAAGAATGATTCAAAAGTAGAATCAAACAAAATCAGTGTCACGGAATTTGGAACCCGATCCGGAAAGGAAAAAGAATTCCGCG
>JAHWFO010053378.1:542-19448 GCA_023313115.1 Rhysida immarginata | reverse complement strand
AACGAAATCTCAGAGGAAAAAGATTTACAAAATAACAAAAACTGCTTATTCTTTTTACTTTGGATGTCAAATTGGAGACCGGAATAAGTTATGGGCCCCCCTTTTTGTTGTATTTAAGACTGTGGCTACATGGAAAATTAAAGGCACTACCATTTAATATCCCAATGATGTGGGAGCAAAGTGATCATGTAAACGACTGCGACTTTTGTAAACCAAAAATATCCGGCATATCAAAGAAAAGCAAGAAATCAGTTTCGTATCCAAATCTATGCAACTACATCAAGTGTACATCTAAAGTAAGATTATGTGAGTAAGAAATTACTTAGACTAGCAGTGGCATCCTTGGAGAGGTCCATCCATTGTGACCCTTTAAAAAATCTTTTTTCAAATTTTCATTAAGAATTTTTACTGTATTAATTCTAAGCGTTTTCATGTCTTTATTTTTAACATATTTCAAAATTTATTCCAAAAAAAAAGTCCGAGCCACGCCGGGGTTATCACCTAGCTTATTTGGTAGCACGGCAGATCCAAACATTTCCTAAAAATACATTTTGACTATATTCTGTGGGAAAGTGTATATTTTGGAAACTGAGATGCTGATAATGCGATGACTGAACGTTCGTTTCCAAAAATTATTGATAATGAGCATAAATTAAAGATGCAGTGACAGAACATTAATGAGGCAGCATCTATTGATTAGGCATAGGAGTCACGCTTGTCTCCCTATCAAACGTCCAGACGACTGGCAAAAATTTATGTGTCTGGAAAGGAAAAAGAAAGAACGAGTATTGGTCAGAGAAACTCTGCAACTAAAACAGAAAAAGCTATACGGGTATTTGAAACATCTGAACAAAGGGAGTTTCGAATAGAGCAACAGGGTATTAGAGCTTCTACGTTAGGGGCAAGAAAAACTTGAGTCTAAAATATCTGGTGATGCTCCGCAGTGGTGAGGCAAGTAAAGAAGAGTTTAGATAAAGTACCAGTATATCACCGAGAATTCCTGTTTTTCGTGATTTTCGTAGAATGGATAGTCCCTTTGCTCTGTGTTGAATTGATTGTGTTATTATTTAACCAATTGCCTACAAGTGTAATTATCCCAGGCTAGACCGGTACCTCTGCTAGTGTTATATAAAGAGTCCATTATATCTTTACATCTAGACGTGATAGAAAAATAATGGGGGATTTTTGGAATCAGCGCATCATTTTACATCAAAAACATTCACATTTGTTTCAAAGGTATGAAAAATAAATTTTTGTTAGTTAGTGTAATAAACAAGGTGAAATTATTTCGTGTAATCCATTATTTAGGATTTCGTTTGTGGGAAATTATTTTCTCTTTTAAAAAAATATAAAATTTAATAACCTTCAAAACATCTTATTTGTACATGTAATATACCGTGTGTCTCAAAAGTCGCGTGCCATATGAAAAGTTTATGAATGTTCACTTTAAGTTCACACGGTTTTGCAAGCTTATCGTTTCATGTTCAAAGTGTGCACCATGCACTCCAAGACAATGTCTCAAACAATCCAAATTTTCTTCTTGGGAATATCAGGGTGCTGGCGATGAAATTCGTCTGCAGCTTCTCGAGATGTTCTGTCGTGATCTCCACAAAGAAGTATCAGCTCTACACGTTGTTCCAGTGTCAGCATTATTCCTCTACTTCACTATTTCACCTACAAAATCAAAGCAACCAATTAATCCATTTGGCACGTGACTTTTGAGACATACGGTACAAGTGAAAGTTGGACACTACAATAGTTTTTAATAATAAATTATCATTACCTGTAATCAATCTGGCAAATATGTGTTAATTTTCTCGTAAGTAGCAGTTGTAAGATTTTGAAGAACGTTTATTATCCAGATTTAGAATTTTATATTAAAAGTAATTATGTAAATTAATCAATTATTATTCGCGTTAGTATTTGTTTATTGAGAATCCGAAATTTAAGATTTTATAAAGTTTTAGAAATATTTAACTTAGATTAGAATTAAATAAAGCTTATGGTTTAAATTATTTATTTTTTCTGCACGAGTTAAGAATCACTTATTCAGTGCCACTTTCGCATTTGTCAGGAAAGGGAGAAAGTAAGGTTCGTTTTAAATCTCATTGTTTTCGTTGATGATCTGGTGTTCAAGACCCAGGGGTATATTTAATATATATTTAATATAAGAGATTTCATTATGCGCAAAGAACATCCCGTAGCTATTACATCAACTAAGGATGCTGCTGGGGTGGGAGGGGGTGGAGGAATGAAATTAATGTAGAAAAAGCCAGTGCAGTTTACTATATCTCTGGCTACATGGCTAAGAAATTCTTAGTTCATCACAACTGTGAAGAACACCAAAAGGTTTTGACAAGTCAGGAAGACAATATGGACTCCCACAAGAAATCTTAACTCATTTTAAAGCAATTAGTAAATCTGCAGAATCATATTTTTTGGCAAATTAACACTGCCATTATTACCAATGTTTGAATTCTTCAATATGTGTGTGAAATCTTCAATATCAAATTTTTTCACTATTTCCTCTAAGCAATGGGTTAAAGAAAAATTGAATTATTTTTAACATCCAGTGTAAATTATTTTAATCTATGCTCAGATTATGCTAAATTAGAACTTCATTTTTTATGACTCTAAAGTCTTAATATGGAGTTTAGGAATTTTGGAAAGAATGATAATGAGAACTTTATTCAGAAATGTTAAAAAGTTTATTTCTTTAGTGTTTCTATGCAGACCACAATTAATAAAATAACATTGAGTTCATTTGTTTTTATAATTGCAATAAATGCAAAATATATTAAACACAAAACATACATAGGAACATAATTTGCTTGAAACCATTGTCAAAATATAGTCCAAGCATGTTCGACGTATTTGTCTGTATCACAGAATTGTTATTTACCTTAATTATTAAATTTTTTTGCATATGTCTAATTGTCTTAATTATTGTGAATTGTTTACTATTTCATTAATTGTTTGTCAAGGAATAGTGAAAAAAATGCTATTGAATACAAATGGAAATTGAGTATTAATTCATGCTTTATATATGCTTGTCATCTAGGTTAAGTACAAGGCGATTCAAAAGTTGCTGTGCAGAGGCTGGTCGGAGGTGGCATCTGCTCGCAATAACTTTTAAATCATCCTGTATTAAATAAGAGGACTAGGGGGATATTCTACCTTGGAAGTGTAACTACCAATTTAGAATATTTAGAGAATAAATAATTAATGCGAGAGAACTTTTAACAATTCATGAAGAATTGAAGCAAAAGAAATGCACTACTACACAGTAACTTTTGAATCGCCCTGTATAATAATAAATAATTACATGAATTCACTATATAAAATAATTGAAATTGACATGTTACCACTGAAGTCATTATCAACACTCTTGGGGTGGAATATGCCCACATTTTTAATTTTTACTGTATATTTAATGTAAACTTCATTATTGTATTTACATTTGTTACATCTAAACCAAACATGTTCTGATGTATTATTGATGTTTATCAAATACTTATATTAATTTTAAATATGACCTTATTATTCTTTATTAATTTACTTTTAGTAATACCTTGAACAATACAAATGTTTATCATTATGATATTAAAATTTATACCTCATATTAATTTTTTATATTCTAGTATTATATGGAAGGTAAATATTACTTCATGTATTAAATATCTTATAACAAAATGTACTTAAAATTTACACTATTTAGAATTGTAGACTAGAATATTGTACTTAACCATGTTTTTTTTTGTCGTTGTTGTTGTTTTTAAATTAATACTCCACTGTTCTTGTAATAGTAAATTTTTTATGTCCTTACTTTAATAAATTGGATTGGTTTGAAGTGAAATTGTTTTTTTTTATTTACACATATATTCTTTTTAATTATTTCAATTAAATAACTTCTTTTTAATAATTTCTATTTTCGCGTTAAGAAACTGAACTAAAGAAACCTCTTTTAATATTGAAGGGATAAAATTAAGGATAATTTGTTAAATTCATACACTAAATTTGTTTAAAATTAAAAATAAAAATTTCCCTCGCAATTACTGAAAAGCAATCGGAGAAAGAAAACATGAAATGAATAGTCAACTGTTTAATGATTAATTCATTATGGGTAGTTTAGTTCTCGGACCGTTGGGCAGATGTCGCCACATAAACGGAAGTCCAAAATACGTAATACAGAGTTTCACCTCCTTACTTCCTTCCTTCATGGGATTGACCTGGAGGCTTGAAATGTTCTACACACGTAGGCCCTATACAGAAGACTGCGCGAAAGATATAGAGCAATAATGTTTGATCGAAAAGCCTTAGAAATCAGAAAATTTATATACTTATAGTAGTTCACTAAAAAATTTAGCTAATATACATGAAAAACTGGTTTAAAGGCTCCTCAGGGGCCCTGAAGCCCAAATCATAAATAAGCTCTAACATTTGAATAATAAAAAGGCCTAAGAATTTGAACTTTTATATTTTTACAGTGCGTTACTTAAAAATAATAGACAATATACAAGGAGACTGGTATAGGCCTCGGGGCCCCTGGCGGCCTCAAATACAATTGAAGCTATAAAATTTGAACGGAAAGGCCTACGGTCCTGAAATTTTTTTTAATCATACTGTGGCATTTAAAATTTTAGCTAATCTATATTAAAAATTCTATAAGTCTCTTGGCAGGGGCCTTGCGGCCTCAATCTCAAATCAAGCTATAATTTTAAAACCAGAAATCTGAAATGTTTTATATTTATAATGTGTTGCTTATATTAGCTATTGCACACTTAAAATTGATATAGTCCTCTGAGGCCTCGACAGGGGCCGCGAGGCTCCAAATACAAATCAAGCTATAACTTTTGTACGAAAAGGCCTAGAACCTGAAATTTTGTATTTTTGCCCCTCTACTTATAATGGTTCACCCTTATAATAGTCACGAGCCCCTACTGCTCGTAACATTTTGATCCTAAAACCCTTTTATCGTTGGATAACGATGCCTTAACTAATTTTTTTATCTTACACAAATTCTGATTTAGGGAATAAATTACAGTAGGATGCCATATTATTATGCTCAGTAAGATTTTTTAGATTTTTAAAATTTCAATTTCTTGACTGTTTTATAAATTTAAATATCTCTTAACAGTATTCACTAGACAGTTAACTTAAATATGGAATTTATTTTTTCTTCTTTTGATCTGATTTTAATATAGGTTACTTCAACCAGTATCTTATCTGTATATTTATCATCATAATTTATCCGGTTAAGTACTGAAAACTGAGTTTACCTTTTAAATGGTAATCCTTTGTAAAATTTTATAACTTTCTCCACGCATTTTTAATAGGACTTATTAATGCCATATAATAAACCTGGAGAATTTTTTCCATGAAACTATACAAAACTCAATAAACTCAAATATGTACTCAGCAGGTAGGGCAAGTTTATCGTCTGATTCATGTAGGACGGTTTCCTCAGTCACCCGATTTAAGATAACATCGTTATCTTATCTTACAAGAGGAGGACCAGGTCTGTTAAGCTTGGATTTAACTAAAATTTAAATATGTTGTTACGCACTCCTTCCACTCTTTTATGGCATAGTAACTCATGCTAATGGACATTAGTTTACGAGATATAATTATTTAAAGTTAGTCATGTAGGCTATTGATGTATATTTACAAATTCAGAGATGTAGTCATGTGGATAAGTCAAAAGCTTCCAACGCTAAAAGTCCCGGTTTTAAATACACTCCTTTCCCACTTTCATTTAATTTATTTATTTTTTAAACATGTTTGTGAACAAATTATATATGAAACTAACTTTAATTATTAAAAACATAATATTATAATTTTTGCATTATAATTGTTATATTTCATTTGAGGAAGATAACAAATTATTTATTTTTAATAAGTTATTATTTTTACATTATTATACAAAATGAGCCTCCCCCCCCCTTTTTATTTTCATTACAGGAAGTTGAGGGTGGTCACAATCACATCTTGAGTTTATTAGTTATCTCCACTTTACAAAGCCACTAGGTGATAAACCCGTCGTTGCTCGGTTTGTTTGCGTGATGAAATTTGGATGGCGTTTCCCTTGCGCCATCTCTTGAGGAAACAAACAAACATAAACCAAGCTATATTTTATTTACCCCCACCCCCACCCTTTGGGAACATGTAAACCTTACTCTGAATCTAATGAACATATGGTGCGAATATGAGCTCAATCGGATAAGTGGTTCAAAAGTTTTTAGAACATTTACAGACGCATCCTGAACCTGAATTTTTATATATAAAGATTTGAATGTTCAACATGCAAATCAAGAAATTACCAAAAAATTACAATAATAACATTCATTTTCATGAGGAAAAGCCAATAAAAAGCATGTGTCAGCATACACAAGATAGAACAATTCCAGGATGGCAAGCTACACTGTTTCTGAAATTGTGATTGTTGGTGATCCGTTCATCGGATTTTGGAAAAAATTTTTGTTTTGTTCGGAATTCCATGCTGAACAAGTCTTCAATTGGAATTTTTCATGTATCTGTTACGGTTTTTAAGATAGGTTTTGAATGTTCCCTAATTTACATATTTGGGGTAATGAAAAGTGCACCTGGGATAGGCCACAACTTCCTATTCATTGGGTTACGAAAATAATAAAATCTTGTAAACATTCAAGGAGGAGCTTTAGCAGTGAAGCAGAAATGCATTTATACATTCATTAAAAAGAAATTACCCCCCCCCCCAGTAGGGTAAGGCAAGTAGCAGATCCTGCGGTCATCTATTTTTACCCCTTTATCTGTGCTTTTTACCTCTCCCCAAGTTTTTTTAATCAAAAAATAAATTTTCTTGAACGTAATATGTAGAAAATGTAAAAAAAAAAAAAAAACAAACTCGTATCTTCTTTCCTTTCTCAGTCTAATGCTGATCTTGGAGATCACACGATCATCTCCAAAGTTGGCACGAAGCAGTTCTTGCACTTGTCGACAAATATGAAGAAGTGCTCTATCTTGCATGAAGACAGTGGTTTCCAAACATCGTCATTCTCGCAAGGCAGGAATCATATGCTGTGAAAGAAGTTCACAATACTGTGCACTTGTCACAGAACATCTTACAGGACCTCGTTGTATCATTTCCTCATAGAAAAAGGGCCTGAAATAAAAAAAAAAGCGGTGAATCCATACCACACAGTCAGGTATTCAGAATGCAATGGCTTTTCATGCACGATATAGGGGAGCGAAGCACCCCATATGCGGCAGTTCTGTGTGTTCACCGCTCCTTCTTGAGTGAAATGTGCTTCGTCTGACCATAGAATGTTCTACAGCCACAGGTTATCAACAATCATCCTCTTCAGAAAGCGATAAGCAAATCACTGAAGCAGGGATGGACAATTCGCGTGCTGTTGCTCGAGCACTTGTTGCAGAATGTTGAGAAGAGGAAGCTCTGTCCACCACTGCAACAGCCACGTCCTCAACAACTTCGTCTGCTATCTTGCGCCGTCCTCTTTCTGGTGCGACAGCCAAATCGCCAGTCGATTCCAATTTCTTTATCATTTTTCGCTACCCAATATCTAACATGGGCCCTTTTCACAGTCCTTTTAGATGACGATATGCTCGCTATGCGGCTGGACTGGTGCTATCATTCTGGTAAAAAAAACTTTACCAACAGTGCGCGTTCTTTCTTGGTTAAAACCATGATCTTTCGTGAAGGTTTTTCACTAAACATAATGAATGAAGGGATAAATCCATTCAATTCTGAGTATGTTGACTTTCTAATTTGCATAAAGTTTCTGCTAATAAGGCCGATATTGAGAACGAACATATGCTATAATCAAACAGAAAACTTGCCTCTTGTTTAAAACAATAAAATTAAATTGTAGTTTTAAAATCCCCATTTGCCATTCCAAAGCGCCACATTTTCACCTAGGTGGTGAAAATTTGCACTAATTTTTTTCTTTCCAGAATTCTCTCCCCCATGGTCTGAATAGCCTCCATTTCAATTTGCATCACAATCGGTTCATTAGATTAGGCTCTAGAGGGCTCTGAGTAGGCGAACTTATTTTATAACCACCCTGTAGATTATGAAAACTTAAGCAATCGTGCGTCGACAAAGCGATTTCACTTGCACGCACCGATGTCAGTAATGTTGAAAGATTAACAGAAAGTAACAATATATTTCTTCTTGACAAATAGATTGTTATGACTTGCCATTATCTTTTTTATTCTTTACACTCACTGTTTTAGCACGTGGATTCGACTTGAAGGGGTCCATGAAAAATTCTGAAAAGTTGATACGGCCGAGCTAAGACTTTGATGGTTATATTTCTGAAAACAGAATTTGAAAAACTTAATCCGTTTCAAGTTATCTTGCAAACGGCGGACGGCCGGATAAACGTACAGACCAAGGGCGCATTCCTATAAGTAGCTTTTATGATAAAGCTCCTAAAAAAGGGGAGGGGGGGGGCTCATTTTTGTATCCACCCTATATAATAATATAATAATAATAATAATAAACTTATAAAAAATAAATAATTTATTACTTTCCACAAATGAAATATAATATGCAAAAGATTATAATATTATGTTTTTAATAATTAAAGCTAGTTTCATATATAACTTGGTCAAAAACATGTTTAAAAAAATAAAATGAAATGAAATTGGGAAAGGAGCAGAACTTGAACCCGGAACTTATAGCATTGGAATCTACCCACATGACCACGTAGACTACGTCAATATCATACTCTGAAATTGTAAATATAACTAAATTTAAATGATTATATCTCGTTAACTAATGCCCATTAGTATCAGTTACTATGCCATATAATAGTGAGAGGGATGCGTAACAACATATTTAAATTTCAGTTAAATCCAAGCTTAACAGACCTGGTCCTCCCCTTGTTAGTGGGACGAAACGTTGACTCAAGCTTCGATTCTACTCGTACAAATTTTGAAGCTGCTTAAGCACTGCTTTTGAATTAAAATATAAAGAGGTAGCATATAATTTAATCACAGGACATTTGGTCATAGTCACCTTCCATCATTTTTTCATTCATTATCAACACAAATTTATTCTTATTATTTTTGTACAAAAATTTTTACAGGTAAATAATTATATAAAATACATTATATATAAATTAATATAAAATAGATAAATTAATTTGTTCTATACAATTGGACATTATCAATATTTTTAAATTAATTGTTAGATCAATTATTTGGCAGTCCGATTTTAGAATATTAAATCAAATTACATTCTATACAGCAGGATGATGATGCGTGATCTTCTTTATCCTTATGCTGAAAGCAAATATGAGTAAAATTAAAAAATTGTAATCATGAGCTAAATCATTTCTAAAGAGCTATAAATATTAACTGTAGAATAAGATAATTAAAAAAATGAACACAAATTATAAATTACAGTAACAATTAATAAAAATATTATTGTATAGAATTTTAATTAAGAACACTCACACATTTTCACGACTCTTTGAAACAATCATTCAGTTCTACAATACTATTTTGATTGGTTTGGTTTGGTTGGTACTAACGTCCTTCTCAGCTGCTATGGTCATTTAGGAAGGCGTTATAGAGGCCGCAAATTTTGCCTCGCAAGGGTTCTTTTACGTGCAGCCGGCAAACAACTACACGGGACCAACGGCTTGACTTCCCTTCCGAAGAAGTGCGGGGTCGAAGGGAAGTAAATCCTCGTCGTCCTCGGCCGGGGTCGAACCCGCGTCCTCGGGCATCAGAGACGATCACGCAACCACTGAACCACTGAGGCCGATATACTATTTTGATGATTTTCATGTAGGTAAAATAAAAATTAATATTAAATATAAAAGACTAGCAGAAGGACCGGCGTTGCCCGGGATAATTACACTTGTAGGTAAACAGAACAGTCTCAAAAAGTTAAATTAGAAATCCAAATTGGTTAAATAATAACTCAATCAATTCAACACAGAACGAAGGGACTATCCATTCTACGAAAAATCCGAAAAACAGGAATTCTAGATGATATACCGGGACCTTATTTAAACTCTTCTTGACTTGCCTCAGACTAAAGCAATGTCCATCTTCACCACCGGGGAATATCATGGATACTTTGGACCCATCTTTCAGCGTCCATCAGCAATTAAAATTGGAAATAGTCACTTGTTGAAGTCAAAACATGATGTGGTCCAATGTTGCCGTTGATCATTGAGGTGGTAGATATGATGACTTGTACTTTTTGAAGATATGGGTGAACTTGATGTGACGTGACGAAGAGACGAAAACAGGAAGTGACATCATAAAACTTTTCTGCTTTGTGGTTTCTGCCGTTGTTTTTACGCATGTGGGAACCACGCTTTACAGTAGATCCCCGTTTTACGTCCGTAATCCGTTCCGGAATGGCGGACGTAAATCGAAACGGACGTAAAACGAAACTCGATTTTCCATAGGATCCTATTATAAAAAATTTATTCCGTTCCGGACAGAAAAATGTGCCTCGCCCCCAATTTATTCTTACAATAAAAAAGCCAGACAATATGCATTCATCAAACATGCACTGTTTAATATGCTTTGCACAGTTAAGTTTTTTATTACAAACTCATAAAAATCCTCTCTTTTTTTCTTTTCTTCTTTTCTCTCTCTTATCCTTCTTTCCCTCTTTTTACATATTGCGCATCTGCGCCCTCAATTTTCGCGCGGGCGAATGGCGGGTGCGGACGTAAAACGATTCCACGGACGTAAAACAAGGGGTTTTCAGACGTACGCCGGAGGACGTAAATCGAAACGAACTAAATCGAGGCGGACGTAAAACGGGGCCCTACTGTAATTAATTACATGTATCTGTCAAACTAAAAGGCAACTTTAATTATTTCAAAGACGACGAAAGATCAATAAGATTAAAAAACAATAAAGATAATAATTTAGCAAATCATTGCAGTTTAACAATAATCCTGATTATCAGAAAGTAAAAATTATAGCCACAAACAGAAATTATAAAAAGAGATTATTAAAAGAGCAGCATCAATAACATTATGTTAACAATGGCTAGCAGACATTGTTGCTAAATAAAATTGACAATCGCTAACAACTGAAATTAGAAATTTAACTGGACACGCCCTGTTTTTCTTTTGTTGGATAGAATAAAGATGACATCTATAGATTATCAGTATAGAAACCAATAATTTAGCACAAACATGTAATAATTGGCAGATAAATAATTAATAATAATTAAGGAAACAACGATTTATTTAAAAAATTTAAACAATAACACGCAACAATGGACGTTACAACAATAAGTTATCACTTTAAATCCTACCAAAAATAACTGAAGAGACCAGATGAGACTCGATAACCTTCTTAAATTTTATAATTCGTTTCCATTATTTTATTACAGTTTTTTTCTTAATTTAAGAGACATTTTCGTTGCAATTTTATTTTTTCTTTTTACTTAAATCTCGAATTACACTCTCATACTTCACATCAGAGTTACATAAAATTTTGTCTGAAATTTACCTTCAAGAAATCTCCCAACAAAATCTACCAACTCAGTGATTTTGACCACAACATCCCATCTCATGTCCAAAATAGAAAACTGTTCAACAATATCTGAAAACATCAACGTCACATCAAATTCACCCAAAGAATACCTTCAAAAAGTGCAAGTCGTCATACCTACCATCTCAAGGGTCCACATCAAGTTTTGACTTCAACAAGTGACTATTTCCAATTTTAATTAACGCTGGATAATTTTTACATAATCAAACTATGCATCCCATCTTTAACATTTAATGTTAATTTTTATTTTTTACCTACATGGAAATCATCAAAATAGTAAATTAGACATAAATCTATTTTTCTATTTTATAATCAAAACCATTCAATAAGTTGTGTTCCCATTCAATCGCACTTACATTAATTCACTTGCATTAAGGTGTGTTTGAAAAGAAGTATAAGTCAATATCATATTTTGGAAGTCATTAATGATGCATATAAAAAATTAAAACTGTGGAAAATGTGAGCTAATTCCAGTTTATTTTATCGCAACCATTTTTCATCATGTGCATTTCCTTGGTTATGATATTTACATATTCACATTATTGCAATGACTTTGTTTAGCTTCAATGATGATTATTAATTTCAGAAAAGTGAAGGAATGCGGTTCGATTATATAATAATAGGGGAGAGTGGGGCAAAGTCATTCTAAATTAAGATTACACCTACGCAATTTGAGTTAGTTTTCTCAGATTCACACACATCCAATACCTCAAAGCAATGGGAACAATAATCTGAAGCAATCACAGTTATATCCGCCAGCATTTTTTTAATATTAATCTTTTTACAAATATGTGCAAATTATCCACTTTGCCCCACTCTCTAGTTCTCTGTACACCCTTGACACTGCGGAGGAATGTTGAATGCCCGCACCACTTCAGAAATGGAAAGTCCCATGCGTCTAGCTCCAACTATCATTCCGCGTTCAAACTCTGATAATTCTCGTTGTGTAGCCATAATCAGTTTCAGATGACTGCTAATAGTCCAATTGATTACGTTAATACCGTTCTGCCTATTTATACGACGTTTCGATAACTTTGGGCGCTTCTGTGTAATAGCCAGATTATCCTGCCATTAAATTTAGGAAAAAAGTGTGCTATAATACTATATTTTTAAGATCTTGCAGTTATCCAAATGCAATGCAAAGTTTAAAAAGAAAGCAATGGATTAAAAGCGATACGGTAACTATCTTTATTGCCGAAGCGTTTCAGTATTGCACTATCATCACAGGTGAAATGGTTATGGAGAATGCAAGCTTAATTAACCGCCGTTGACTTGAAGGCATTTTATGCTGGAGGTGAGAACAACGTTCTCTTCATGAGCATGGGTAGCTCATGCATCTCATTTGGAGTGACTGTTTTGATGCTTGTGGATGTAACTTTTCCTCCGAGCATGGCCAATGTACCATATTTGGGTTTATACATTACATAACTTTCACATGATGTATGTCATAAAAGAAATATTTCCGACCTCATGTTCATATATTTTTTCAAAAAACTGTAAACTGAGTTCCGAAACTTAGCGAAAAACTCATTATTTCTTTTGTGCCAGCTGTTTAATTATAAAAATTTTACCTGCAAAGCAGCTTTGACTCCAACCTCGAAGACCTCTTGATATCCTTCGAGCTTGATGGCAGAACATTCTACATAAGCAAATGCCCCGATTTTCTCGGCCATTTCGTGTCCTTCCTCTTCTGTTACGGGGTTTGAGTTAAGCGTTCTCAAATAGGCTATAGTATAGTCGTCGGTTCGTAAGTCCTTAAAAAATAAAGAACGTTATATTAAATCATTAGATTGCTTAAGAACGAGAGCACCCATAACGATTTTGAATTAAGTCCTCGGGTTCATCTACTGCTGTAAAAGGCAGACTATATTATTTATATATTAATTATAATTCATCCTATTCTTTACATTACCTACTTAAATTTGGCTCCTTGTTACCATCTCAATTGAATCCTTTGTTTGATTTCATTACTTGCAAAGTTATTCATAGTATTTATTTGTTGTTTTTTGCTTCACGTTTCCCTCATTACGTTTTTGGTTGCATCCCCATTGTTCCCAATCTATCATGTTATCATTTTCGTGTTATTTATTTATTTATTTAGTTAGTTATATTTTACAAGCATTTTTAATCTAAATCAGACATCAACTCGACCCTTGCAAAAGTCCCTCACTCCCGGGGATCGCTCCTCACAGACAGTCGGGAGCCATCCAAACGTCACACATTGCGTGTTAATTCCCCCCTCCCCCACTGGACATTCCCCCTGTACGCAGTTTTATTTAATTACTTATTTATCGGCCTGTATTCAAGTAAATTTTAAAGCAATGTATAATCTTTTAGCTAATTCATTCATCAACAGCCTCTTATCATTTATATTTAAACAAAAATTAAATTTTGTATATTATATATCTTTTAAATTTTGTCAATCAATCGGGAACCAAACCAAGCCGCGCAAGCTGTGGGTTAGTGTTTTCTGATTGATCATTCCTTAATTCCCGTCCTTAATTCCTTAAAATTGTATTTGCTTCCTCAATTTGTTCAAACTGGCTCTGATGATAATGTACATCGAAATGCGTCAGCTTTTTTAAAATCTTTATTTTATAAATAAAGGAAAAACAGAAAGCACTACTCCACATAGATAAATTTTTACTGACTCAGATGTACATTTCGGATTTCAAAAATCCATCATCTTTATTTTAATTATTGCTTAATCAAAGAATCAATTACTTTCTTGCAATGTACAGTAAAAATGAACCCTCATCAACGAGATATAAAATGTTTTGATAATACTATATTTTTCTAATTGTTAAAATGTAGGATAGCATTGTGTCCTTATGGAGACAACGAAGAACACGTCTTGCCTCCCCACTTCTTTGCAGTGAATGCTTCTGGCTACATTGCGTTGCTGCAAACAGTAGTTAAGCTCTGGATAGACAGCATTCGCAATGGCAGGCCGTATGTATTTCAATAAGACTCTGTAACTGCACATAAAGCTGTGACAACACAAGAATGGATGATAATATTACATCGAATTTATGGCCACATAACTCGCCAGATCTCAATCCCTTAGAATGTGGGCCGTTGTTGAACAGGAAACTAGTCGGCATTTCCACAATACCATTGATTCCATCTAAGGCCGCCAATGGCCGGATAATCTAGAAGAATCCTTTCAAAGGTACCACCGGAACACTTACTACTAATCAATTCCGTCTATCACTAATTACTCATTATACAGGGTGATTTACATCGAATGTAAAATACTTAAAGGGGGTATTATAGAGGTTAAGATAAACACAAAACGTCCTATGAACATGGGTCCGAATTTGAACGATAACCGAGATATGAACAGAAATAAAAATGCAAACACCAAGTTCAACAAGTTAATAACTCAGGTTCCGTAAGGCCTAGATTAATGAAATTTGGAGAAATAACAGGGTACATAAGACTGTGTATACCGTTAAAATTTGATCTAATTCTAACAAGTAGTTTCCGAGTTACTCATTCAACATCATAACACGTGCTCACTTGTGAGTACTAACTAGCACTTGTTACAATTTTGACTGTGTAACTCGGAAACTTCTCGTTGGAATTCAATCAAATTTTAACGGTATACACAGTCTTATGTACCCTGTTATTCCTCCAAATTTCTTTAATCTAGGCTTTACAGAACCTGAGTTTTTAACTTGTTGATCTTGGTGGCGGCATTTTTAAAAAATCTTTCAAGGGGAAGAGTGTGATTAAAAATTGTTTTTAGACTAATGTGGTGTTGCTCTACAGGGTAGCAATTGGAAATTTTTCTCTATCTTTAATAATTTCGAGTTAGCAAATAGATGATCTTAAATTTGGGAGTCAAGGTCAAATTTGAGTGCGGCAATGAATTCCCCATCCCCCTATTACCTATAAACCATACTCATCGGATCTCGCCTACCTGGCAACTTTGAGATATCTGCCAGGTTACCAGACTTTTTGGACACCATGTATAATGTTCGCTACAGCTGCTGTGCATGCGTCAAATACGTCATGCCGATCGCAGGGATTAAGTAACGTTCCATGAAAAATTATTATATTAATTAGACATATTTCCCATTCAAGTGTATGCACTTCAGCCATTTGCCTGGGAGTCTGCATGACTGTGGCGAACCATTCCTTGGGAGTGTTGGTGCACCATCTACGGACAATATCATGCAATTCCCCTGTTTCGTTCTGCAGCTCATCAAATATTATGCGCCTGTTCGCCATAATCAAAATACGGCATGGCGTCCACCTTTGGTATTGTACGTGACGGTGAATATTGTCCTGTCCTCATATCTTTGGCAGCAGTTTCCTGTCCACTGTTAAACTTGGACACCGGACACCGCCACCATACGACGACAGATATCACTTCCTGAAACCCTTCTTTCCAAAAAAAAACCACACTGTCCATCATTTTCCACAAAAATCAGCTGGTAGCGCCATCTGCGTATTTCGCATATCTCACAAAAACCTGCTGTAAATTTCTCGGTGTTTTGCTGTCGTGTGGACTTTGTTTACGGCGTGAGAGGGCTTGTGTCAATCATTTCTGTACGACCTAAATAACTTTGGACCCGAGTGTATTAATGGAAGATTCATAAATGAATGTGACTATTAATGAATTTTTTTCCGAACATTCACATATGAACTAAAATTTGAATTGTAAAAACCTTATAATTAAACTTCAAAAACGTTTTTTACGCATACTGTTAAATAGATCCGCTTTCTCTTCCGTCAGTTCAGAATTTAAAAACTTTAAACCTTTTAAAATTTGATGAACTTTATTTTATTCAACTAGCTCAATCTATATCTATAAAATCCAAATACCACTCACTGACTCACTCACTCAATCATCACGAAATCTCCAGAACTATGAAGCCTTCAAACTTGAAATTTGACAAGTATATTTCTCTTGGCTTCTAGGTACTCGCTAAGAAAGGATTTTATTTATTCTTTCTTCCTTTCCATTGTAGATTTTTTTTAAAACTCAATTTACCTGGAGCTCAATGGGATTTTTTTGTATTCCTTAAAAAATTGTGACGTTTGCTTAGAAATTGTGACATCGTTGTTTGCTTTTGCGCTTATTCCGTGAAACAGCATCAACAGTAAGGCGTGGTTTCCACATCACCGGAATCACGCCAGAACGGAACCCTAACGGAAAATTTTTATGATGTCACTTCCTTTCCATTCCGTTTTTGATCACCAAAATGTCGATGGAACGTTTGTTGAGCTGTGTTGAAGAAAAATTTCCATTCCGTTTCGCCACAGAAGGCAGCATCGCCATGACGTTATCGCGTCGACTTCGCTGCTGTCGGTCTGGCGCTTCGCCGCCATTATTGTGTCTATCGAATCGAGTCTGCATTCTCTCCATCTCCCTTGGCGTACTTCGAAGAATATGGCAAAAAAATAAAAAGAATATAGAAAAGAAACTGCTCTGCATTCACCTGGATGAATTTTCAGAGGAAAAAAATCTTTATAAATACCAAATTTTTTGATATCAAATTAGAGCTTATTGTTGTAGTGTAACGGTCAGTTTTGACGTTACAATTTTGTCTTTCTTCTCGCTCTTTCTTCCTCCCCCCCCCCCCTCTCTTTTGTCTCTCAAGGGTTTCTTGAAAGTAGATCCCGACTACGTCATTACGAAATTGTTGGGTATAAGTTTGATTGTTAACGTAGATTGTGTATAGTCTTTATGAGGTGTCGTAACAAACAATGGTTGGAATCCACGTTTACGACAACAATGAATATTTAGATACGAGCTACGAGTCGTTAAAAGAAGGAGATGAGATTTTTATAAGAAAATAAGTAGTAGAACGGCGGCAGCCATCGCTGAAACATGATAATGAAGAGAGACTTGGATGAACTAAAGGAACCTTTTCCCAGATGATGATTTGGCATAAAAAAAAAGTTACTCGAGTTTCTACCGATGAGACGAAAGATGTCACGATAGAAAGCGAAGATGAATTATTTCGGCCAGAATTCGACGTCGTTATAAATGACGGTCAATAATTGAAGTTTTTATAGATGGGACAATTGGATGATCAAACATCGAATACACGGAAAACGAGATTGAGACAAGAAATGTTTTTCGGTATTGAACGTAGTATTGGGCCATGATATCATCAAGTAACCTTTATCGATTATGCCGTTTTTGTGTATTTTCTTTTCTTAGGTCATTCGATTTCTCACTGAGGAGAAATGGGTCTGCGACGAGATACCTCACAAGTTCTACTCAACAAAGTCATGTCCGATGATGGAACCGACGTAAACGAGCACAAAAAAAACTGTTGGTGTCGTAAGAGTATATTTTAGTTTGGTACAGTAAGCTCCCTACTAACATCCTCATAGCCGTGTGTTTTGCGACTTTGAGTCTCCCTCCTTCTTCTCCGTTATTGTTATGTTAGAACTTAATTTTCCCTCCCCTCTTGCTGTTACTTAAACTCATACCTCTAAGATTTTGAAAAAGCAAACGCCACAAACAAGATTTGAGACTACCGTTCTGACTTTCTTGAGATGTTCATGCAAATTAATATGGACTCCTAAACTCTAGACGACTCTAGAATTTTCAAAGGACAATAACATTTAAATCTGTTTACTTTAAATATACCTTTTTTATAATTTTTTATTCTTTTTTCTGAACGCCCGGTGGCGATAATAATAAAAACAAAAATAAATAAATAAAAATAAGGATACAACTGTAAAGACACTTGACAGAACGTCTTACCTTATAGAAAAGTTTTCTTGATCTGTTGCATATTTCTATAGTCGACGAAATAGAATAATAAAGCCCCGGTTATTTTTTGTCAGACATGGTTGTTCTTGTGGAAATCTTATTTTATAACCTAACACATGAACCTCTTTCTTTCCTTTATCCTCGGAAGGATTAATATGAAGATGAGTGTCTGAGTTCGTTAATGTTCGATTAATATTTGGATTGATGACGAAAACTAGAAACTTCTTTGTTAATATTTTGTTGCCTTTTTTATTTTCCGGTTTAGGAAGAGCGTTGAACGGGGAACGTTGCGTCAATCAAGAAAAAACGACCTAATGCACTTTCGCCCGTTACAGTAGCACAGCGCTATGTTGTTGTTGTCTTATTTTGCAGGTACGGGTTCGAATCCCGCCCTCGGAAATGGTCTTTTTTTTTCTTCCTAAATTCGTCTTAATATGTACGGAAGTTCAGTAATCCATTTTGTAATCATAATCTTAATTTTCCAATTTGCTACTATTATCTATCTATATAAAATCCAAACTTTTGCGATTATTCCGTGAAACAGCATCAACAGCATTATTTCGCGCAGGAATATAATGTATCTTATTTTCTAATAGGGCTTTTCGTGGCGACCAATCTCCGGATGATGGGGGGGG
>JAHWFO010053354.1:0-20012 GCA_023313115.1 Rhysida immarginata | reverse complement strand
ATTGAAATGTGCAGCATGGCGTCCCTTATGCGCGTTATTGTTGAAATAGCATTAAAAGAAATTTAATTATTACCTTATGGGTAAATCCGCAAAACAATGCTGCTCGGTTAAGAATCATGGCTGCCGCGAAAAAGTGAGAAATTCATTAAGAAACTAAAGATCGAACGGCAGGGTAGGAGTAATTTGCAGAGCATTGGAATGAAAATGATAAATGGAAGTTGAACGCCATGCTGCAGGCCAGGAAGGACGTGGAGGACCAGAAGGAGGGACGACTGGTCAAGCCAGAAGCTGGAATGGTCTGTCTGAAATAAAAAAAACACTAACCAGGGAAAGAACATCAACAATAGTGGGACACACATCCTCGTGATCACGAAAATTATTCGCGAGGGACAACTAGCTGCAGACAGTGATAATCACGTGGAGATTTTTTAATTAACATTTATTAAAACAATATATACTCAACAGTCACTGTCTGCAAAACAGTAAAAAAAAATTTAAAGAATAGAAAAAATAGAATAATCAATTACAAATAAAATTATATCTATTTTTGCATAAAAAATCTGAGTTTTCCCGAACAAAATGTGTAGTTTACGAAATCCATACGAGCAATTTTATGCTTCGTAGTAAGTGGTGGTTTGGACTTCATTTTCTTGAGGGTGAGAACAGTTGTTGATGTCAGAACCCTTTGGATGGTTCTTAAATGACCCTGGATGCCAGCTTTTCTACCTATTTCAGCCGCTGATGATGCAGAGTTACTTGCAAGGCGTCGAATCAGCCGTGTTTGCCTGTCTGATAAAACTTTTGGTCTTCCAGATCTTGGTTCCTTTCCATATGTATCAGGATTTTTAAGAAAATTTCGAATAACATGTTCACTTCTTTACTTCTTTTTGCAATTTCTCGGTTAGATAGAGCTTGACCTTTATAAGCAAGGATTGAACCTATTTCTCTTTCCGTTAATTAATTCTGACTACAAAAATAATGTGCATAATTAATGTAATTAATCATGACATCTCTTGAACCTTATAACTTTATACTAAATCGAAAATACCTTAAGATTTGGAATATTATGCTGTTGTAATGAATATTTTCTGAATTGGTTTGCATTGTCTAGGCACGTTTACCGATTTGGTTATTTATCCATCGTTGCAGACGAGATACACCCAAACATTTTCACTGTCTTTCCTGGGATGTATGAGATATTCCAATAGGACAATGCGACATGTCTTACGGTCAGAATTGAACGGGAATGATAATAAAAAGATTACCTTCCACTGTAGATCTTACTTCAGTAAACACAAAAGACCAACCGCTTTTCCACAACCAAGATCTATTGACCATGAATGTACATTTCGAACTCTGAGTTAATTTTTCAACATGACTAAAGATACCTTAACAACGACGACTATATGTGTGTTTCTGGGACCAATCAGGTTGAAGTTACAGGTTCTGGTATTTGCTAGCCAATAGGAAAAATTACCCTAGAAGGCTTGAGTATAGTCCAATGACGTCATTATGCATTGTCCAATTCTGGTAAATCTCTCAAGAAGACTTCTGTGACCATGGATGATATCATAAATGTTTCAACACGTTAGTCCACTCTGTGAGATCCATGGGTCCTTTGTCCGAGTTAAGTAATCTATTTCCTTGTTCTCTGCCAATTTCAAAGGACTCAATAAGGTTTTACTTCTTCCAGTCACAAGTTTGACTTCCCCTACCAGTGGCATAGCGAAATTCCTCCTAAGTAAGTTACAGGTCCTTACACTACCAGGCGTTGACTACTCAATCAAGAATAACTAAGATTATGTTGAAAAGGTTTTAATATGGGGGAGGACTGCTTACTGGTATCTTTTGATATCTGTACCCTGTTTCCCAGCATTCCTATAAAGGGAACGATGGATATCTTGGAGGCAGTTTTAGATGACAACAATTTGCCACTGGGAGAGGCTAGGGACATTATGCTAGCAACTAGATGTTTTTTTATAACAACCTGTTACAGTTCAACGGAAAATATGATAAAATGATTGACGGCACCCTCATGGGATGCTGTGTCAGTCCGTTCCTCGCGGACCTATACCTTAGGGTCTTCGAAAACAGGGCACACGATACATTCCCGTACTTCCCACAGATATAGTGTAGATACATGGATGATGTATTTGCTATGTTCGATACGTCAAGTATGACATTAACCGTTTTCTCACAGATCTTAACAATGTTTCCTCTAACATTAAGTTCACGATGGAGCTCGAGAAAGAAAGGAGGAGTCCATTTCTAGATTTGGAAATAAATAGGGAGGGAAACATACTAACCTTCGGGATCTACCGAAAGCCGACCTTCACCCCTTCTTACATCAGTGACCGGTCAAACCACTGCTTTGCACACAAGGTAGCGGCCTTTCAGCAAATGATTTGGAAGATGTTCCATTTACCCTTCACCCAACAGCAGAGGGAGGAAGAGATTAGCAGGATTCAAGATTTTTCTAAACAGAACGGATACAGGAAGGAGTTGGTAGATAGCCTCATCAGGAAACAAACCAGGAAGATGGCGTTGGAGCAGGCAACATCTTTGGAACCAGTGAGGGATCGTCTTAACTACTGGGTTGTTCCCTACAACAGGACCTTAGTTAGAGGATTGGAGAAAATTGAAAGATTTGGACACCGGATATGTTACAGGAGTGCCCATACCATTAAGAGGTTCTTGGGCTGTGCCAAGGACAAGATACCTGTTGAGCACAGCTCTGGGGGTTTACATACTCAAGTGCGGAACTTGCGAAGCCTTTTTTATTGGACAATCCAAAAGGAGGATCACTACTAGAATTGGAGAACACTCAAACTTATCAAAAACCATAGGCCCGAGTGGTCGAGTTTTGCGCAGCAGATTATTAATACTGAGCATGGTACAAAACAAGACGGGTTTGAGGTTCTACACCAAACTGGTGAGGAAGTTAAATCTTCTTGAGTCCTTTGAAATTGGCAGAGAAAAAGGAAATGGACTGCTTAACGTGGACAAAGTACCCATGGATCTCACAGACTGGAGTAACGTTTTCAAACACTTATGATATCATCCAGGATCACAGAAGGATTGGACAATGCAAAATAACGTCACTTATGAACGTAATTTTCCCTATCGGGTAGCAAAAACCAGAACCTGTAACTTCAACCTGATTGGTCTCAAAAACACATATATGGCCGTAGTTGTTAAGGTATCTTTAGTCATGTTGAAAAATGAACTCATAGATTACATTCATGGTCAATAAATCTTGGTTGTGGAAAAGCGGTTGGTCTTTTAGCATGTTTACTGTTCGAGAATGGTTCGAAGAACATGGCTAAGACTTTCACGCACTTATTTGGTCCTCACATTCCGCAGACTAAAATCCAATAGAGCACCTCTGGAATAACCTCGAACGCCATATTTGCTCCATGGAACCTCTACCATGCATATTTTCAATAATTGCGGACACTTTGTAGACTGCATGGCTCCAGATACCCAGAAGACATCTAACGTATTATTGATTTTCTCCCAAGCCGTCTAGCTGCTGCCAGTGCTTCAGCTAAACGGCGTGGGAGAAAATCAATAACGGCGGCGTTCTGGTTATTGGCTGGCAGTCATAATAATGTTGCTGGACTATGTATAATTCGGCAAAAATTATATTATGCTATATCAAAATGCTTAAATATAGGTCAACCGCGTCCATTAAAAGTCCGAGATATTAAGGAATTTTATAAAATTTAGCTAATTACGAGGCTCATGAGTTCAGTATTATTTGATGGTTTAACTTTCGGGATAGTAAGCACTGCCTCTGAAGATTACGATGCTCTCTGGAATTTTGATTTTTGGAAAGATTGTTGGATTTATTTCGGATGAGCATAGTTCTTCGATGGGGCGGATGGATGTCCGAATTCAAGATGATGATTTGCAAAAATCTCTAAATGCGTCTTTTAAAGTCTATTATTTGTTTATCTAAGTTCCTATTGATACCATTGCTTTATACACTGATTGGAAGAAAGTAATCGGACACTTTCGATTTTAGACGTTTTGTCGAATATCTAGAAAAATACTTGACGGATTATCCTGAAATTTCAGAGGTGTAAAAAGGATGTTAAACCTCATATATTTCAGCGAAGCTTTTCTCCCGAAGACAAATAGGGGACCAGCAAAGAAGTGAACCAAAAAAATAACATTTGGAATCACCCTGTAAAAAATAATGCTTGAAATGCATTGTAGCTGTAGCATATGCTTAAGAGGCTTGTCTTACTTTTCTGTGTTCATTTGTATGAGAATAGCACGTGTATTCATGGAGATATAAAGGTTTCTTTAAAAAGGTCGAAATGTTTTCGTAAGTTTTTTGTTTATAACACGCAGGATTTTCAACCCAATTTTCAGGAAACTTGACAAACTACAGTACAGACAACACCCTGCAATCAGAATAGAAAAATATTAAATATTTGATGAAATATGAGCATTTTTACTAAATAATGTTTAATTGCGCATGCGCATGCGTTTACCAAATTGTCTTTTGCATTATTTATTAGCCAAATGTATAGAGCTACTCTTATGGAAAGCCCAAGCAATTATCTTGAAAATTCAGAAAGATATCGCCGATAGAATGAGTTGAATTTCAGTTGTTCTCAAAAATAAACAAAACGATAAGGGGCTTTCTCCAAACATTTATTTTTGGATCGGACACCAGTATCAACTTTTTCTTCTTACGCTGATATGAAGTTTACCACAATGGAGATTAATCATTCGATCAAAACACACACACGCACTATAAGCAATAAATTTGCAGCACGAAATTTCATTTTAGTAATTAACAAATACACCATGTCCGTCATTGATATAAGCGTAAACTCCCTACGGAAAATGCCCATAACTTCCTTATTAGTGTTTAGATGATAAAGTTAGGAAACTGCATTGCTAATATCTTGATAGTTAACTTGACGAACAAAAACTAAAGATCAAGTGCTAAAACTAAAGGAGTTTAGACATGTGGAAGCGTAAATATAGGGCGATTCAAAAGTTACTGTGCAGTGGCTATTGGGAGGTGGCAACCACTCACAATAGATGCTGGAAATGCTCGCCACCGGCCTCACGACATCGGTTAGCACGCAGTTGCATATTGTGAAACATTCTACTCAATATGGTGGTGAGATTTGTTGAACTTCAGTGTTGATTTCCTCCTTCAGCTTAGGTAAATTATGCGGATTGTTTGCATTTATACTTTACCCTTCAAGGCACCCCGAAGAAAGAAATCGAGAGGTGTGAGATCTGGCGAATGTGCAGGCCAGATGCCACGCGATCAGCAAAGATGTCCTGCAGAAAGTACATTGAATAAGCTCCGTATTGCATTCCGATGAGGCGCAGGTACACCAAGGAACGTCTCTTGAAACAGCTGCCATACCTCCTGTATGTATTTGGCAGCATTCCGTTGTCAGCACCATTTTAGTACCGCCCTCTGTACACGTTTCCATGCACTACTGCACAGTAACTTCTGAATTACCCTGTACCGATTTCGTTGTTGCGATCTTCCGACGGGTTTATGCTTATCCCTTGTCAACGCCTGTGTACAGGTTTGATGACGTCATCATAGAAGACCATTCGGTTTTCCCCTGCGCTTGATTATAAGAGTTGTCAAAGTGATATAACAGTACAGTAATAGCTGAGAAAATGATTAATTTTCTTTCATTAATTTACCTAAATTAATTAATTCAATAATATTTTTATTTTATATGGGTGTTAAAATATTAAATTTATTTTTCAACCAAAATAATTAAAAATTGAAATAAGTAATCCAATGAACATGAAAGTTTCAGTTTTTTTTTTATTTAAAAGGAAATAAAATTAAATAAAAATAAGATTCATGTGTAAAATAGTGACAGTAAATTGCAAATTAAAATTGTGATGTAATGTTATGAATTGAAGATGTTAAGTTATCTTTTTTTTACATTTATATTTTTGTTTTTCTCAGTGTCATTTTTACAATAATTATTTAATAAAACATTACATGCTGTCCATACAATGTTTTTTACAATGAGGTCTTTGCTGTGCCCCTTTAAGCAAGTTTCAAATTCTTCAAAAAGTTCCCATCGTGAAAGTACTTTTATTACGATACTTGAAGCTCAGACTCTTTGGTTAGTTCCTTTAAGGAAATCAACTTCAAATTCTTCACTTACTACCTTTCTAATCACAATAAAGCTGTACGAAACAACATTTAAAGCGTCAATGGATGGATATAACAATCCACCCCTGTCCATTTTTAAAAAGAATTCATTGCTTGTATTTTCCTTGGACACATCTGGCAGCATTTTATCAAGGACAAGATGCTCTTTACATTCATCACGCGAGATTTTTCATTGCTGATCGTACACAATATCCTTCAATATCATTCAATGCTTCAACTTGTTCAAGAATTTGGGTCAATTCATGCATGTTGGTACACTTGCAAGGTAAACTACTTTTAGCAATCTTGTTCAATGGTACTTTTTGAATGAATACCGTAAGCAAAAGATTATTATCAATTACCACAGAACTCATTATCTCTGAGAAAGGATGAAACTTAAATGTTGTTAAATGAATGTTGAATGTTGTTAAATGAGATACAGTCGTCATTAGAGAGAGTAGTCCAGAAACTGGAAGTGTTTCAAGTTGTAAACGAGCTTTGAGTTCATAGAAGTAAAGTTGTTCTAGACATCATACTCATTTTTGGTTTTGCAACTGTTATCGATTGCCTTTCGTAAGTTTTCCATCACTTTATGTTGGCGTTTAGAGTTTGGTGATATCCTGCTGTTAGAAATCGTTGCCTGCAAATTTGTTGGGCAATTGGGCAATAGCAGTGGGATTGCACCTTCATTAAGCCGTGGACGTGAAAGTGGAAGTCCAATTTAATTTCCAGTTTTGTCATCTGTATACTTCACATCTCTTATAATGTCTTTTGGGCGAAAATGTAATTCACAAACCTAAGATGTACAAGAAAAGCATTTTTTTATAGAACAAACTGGAAGCAACACGTCTATTATAAACTAGTGGTTTTCCAGCTGATAAGCAACTGATAACTCTATTAATAATTATAAATAATGTAAATAAGTAATAAAATAAAACAAATCACGGCTAGCGATGCTATAATTAACTGCAAGGAACCTCAGATTGGTTTGAATAATAAACAGGGGCTAATAAATTTTTAATAATAAACATGATACTGATAAATTGTCAATAATGAATATGGTGCTAAATTGCTACTAAATTAATTAAAATTTATTTTCTTTTTATAACAAGAAACGGTATAAATATTTAATGAATGTATCAAGCAGAAGATAATTACTTACTCTTGAGTTTATTGTAGTTATGAAATTCTTTCTCTTGAGATGATGAATCCAGCGTTTACATAAGTCTGCTTCATCAGGAAATTTAAAAACTGATACTTTTGGCCCTGTATCATAATTTCCACGACAATTTGCGACACAGCACCTGGAGGGCATTGATGACGAATTTATATGCAAATTTTGCTCTGCTTCGTTACAAACCACCAATGATTAACGAAAAAGTGTGATGTGAACTGGCAACGCGGCAATCGGTCTTCTGTATGCCGCCATGTTGCCTGTGACGTATTTCCGTGCACAGGCTTTTATCTATAGGAGGCGTTGCCCTTGTATTGAATCGCATTCATAGAGGTGTCTTGTGGTCCAAGGTCATCTTTCACAAACCAATTCCCTTGAAACATATAAAGCATTAGTAGAGGGAGGAACTATTAGGGTGGTGCAAAATTAATGACCGATATGTAGTGACTACTTTAAATTGAAGTAACATCCAGCAGGGTCAGCACACTTTTGTCCACGAGACCTAGCATAGTTATTCCAGTAGCGTAGAATTTTTGACTTCTGGAGGAACGAACTCGTTGAAGGCAGTTTTCGCATCGTTGTAGTTTTTGAAGCATCTCCCACATCTCCCATGCAAGGAATTGTCGACGTGCTTGAAAAAAGTCGTGGTCAGTTGGCAAAAGATCAGTTGAGTATGCTAGATGATCAAGAGTTTCATAGTCAAGATCATTTAATTTCTGTCGGCTGATCATTGCGACTTGCAGCCGAGCGTTGTCGTGAAGCAAGATGGGAACTTTCCGATTGACTAATGCTATTCGTTGTTGTTGAAGTTTCTGGTGCATGTCGTCGATTTCTTGAACGTATGACCGGGCAGTAATGGTTTCACCCTGATTCAGGAAGCTGTCATGAACGAGTCCGATTGCAGGGCACCAAACAATCAACATAGGCTTCTTTTAGTGCAACTTTGGGCATCCACTTATCGAGCTTTTTCACTTTTCCAATTTGCTTCAGGTGGCTAACGACTTTCGAATGGTCTACCTTGAGCTCTTCGATATGTCTCGTGTGGATTGACGCGGGTCTGATTCGATTAACGACTTTAATTGGTTGTCGTCAAATTTCGACGGACAGCCGCAACCATCCTCATTTTCAAGGATAGGTATTGCCCCCACGGAATATTTTAAACGATCTGCGCGTTGTACGTTGAGAAGTTGCCCCGTCACCCTCGGCATTTCGAGTTCCTTCAGTAGCACTATGGCCAAGTTTGAACTCCTGCAATCTTGAGTAGACAACACATGGAAAATTAATCTAATCTTTCACAAAGTAAGGGCGTTTGAACAAGTTTTTAGCATCAGCTTAAAGAGAAGAACTACAGCTTTAAGATGATTGCACACCTAATGCTTGTTGCAATGATCAATGTTCCCCATAACACTAGCATCAGAAATAGTTAATTGTTTCATGTCGGATGGCGTTTGAAGCTTCTACGTTGCGGTTGACGTCCAAACTTTTTCCGGGAATATTTGCCGAGCAAAATTCGTCGAATCCGTTCTTACAGCCAAGTTCTTATTTCATTAAATGGAATCCTTTCTGTAATTCTACGTATGCTCTAAATTCTAAAAGATTCGCTCCGGCTTCGCTCGCTCTCATCTGAAGCTTGCCTCTCCGCCTCGGCTTGTTCCTTCTCCCTTCGCTCGGAATCGACTAGCCTCGCTCGGCTCGTTTTTCAAGTATTTAGCTCATTTTTCTTTACCTTATTTGATAATGTTTGAGCACTATTCAAATTGCTGTTGTAGAATATTTTGCTCTTGAATTCCCCACCACGTGACTTTGGAGCAGTAGAGATTCCAAGTGTGCCGCGAAAGATTAATAATATACTTAAATATAGTAATAATTTATTTATTTTATTTATTATACACTGAATGGTCATATTATATGACCACCTGACGTTTCTAGACAAATTAGCTATGATTTCGCGGTGAAGTTGCCAGAAGGAAGCAGGTTGTTTACGACGACAGTAGAAGTGATTTATTTCTGAAGATATGGGATTTTGTTTAACAGCCTTTGAACGTGGGATGATTGTTGGCGCTCGGAGCCATGGAGAGAGTATCAGCAAAACGGCTGCATTCGTTAAATATTCAAGAGCAGCTGTTGTTAAAGTGTTTAAAGACTGGAATGTTCGGGTAGAACGGATACTGTTAAGACTGGTACAAGACCACAGAAGGGCAACAGTGCATCAAATTGCGGCAGATCTTAATCAGGGATCCTCTCAAATGATCTCTGAACGCACTGTTCCTCGTACTCTGCATCGTATTGGATATGGAAGCCGAAGGCCTGTTCGAACACCTTTGCTGTCTGCAGTTAACAAGATAAAACGTCTCCAATTCGCACAGGAAAACAAGGATTGGACAGTCGAGCATTGGAAAAATGTCATGTGGTTCGATGAATCACGTTTCCAGTTGCATCATGTAGATGCCAGAGTGAGAATTTGGCGGAAACAGTATGAAAGCATGGACTCCACAAGCATGAGTACAACCCTTCAAGCTGATGGGGGCAATGTTATGGTTTGGGGCATGTTTTTCTGGAATGATTTGGGCTTTTTAACGTGTGGATCAATGTCTGAATAGTACAACATACCTAAATATCGTTGCTGATGAAGTTTACCTATCATGCTGATGGCGTTTCCCAGTTGAGACGGCTTCTCCCAACAAGACAATGCGCCATGTCACGGTCCTCGTATTGTGCAGGAGCAGTATTAAGAACAACAGGAAAACTTTGCTTAGGTGGCCCCGATAATCACCAGATCTCAGTCCAATTGAACATTTGTGGACGAAGTTGAAAGAGACATCAGGCAGCTGGTTCCACAACCATCAAATTTCACACAACCGGACAAGGCTATTCATCAGGCATGGTGTCAGATTTCTCGCATCACCTTTCAACATCTCGTGGAGTCAATTCCAAAAAGAATCGCCGCAATATTGAAGTACTCATGGGGTGGTCATAATAACCTGGTCACTCAGTGGATGTTTATACTAATAAAGATTTGTTGGGATTTTTATTTGGTGTGCCGCAAATAAATTCTCTTCGTCCTGTGTGCCCTAAGTTAAAAAAATCTGGCAGACACTGATTTGGGCTATATGATGAACTTGGCCCATCTTGAAATCCGTCATACTGATTGAATATCTAGTTTTTCAAATGGGAAATGGGTCTTCTAGCAATTTGAGAACTTTCCCAGAAATTCATTCCAGGTGTCGGATTTGACCTATCTGTCACGGTTATGTAGCTAACGTCATTGAAAATTTGCATGGCACTGCTATATGATGTTTTCAGTGTGCTGCTCCCCTTGTTGCATGCAGAATTCCAGGCGCTAGTTCAGTCACGAGATACTTCTGCTGAAATTTTGTCGCACCATTCGATGATCTTTTCTTTGAGCTGATGCTTATCCCGAATTTTCTTTGCGTAAACGAGTTGCTTCAAGTATCTCCGTAGAGTGTCATGTCGGGAGGCCATTCCACGGGACGACGCCGACCAATCCAGTGATCTGGAAGCTGGATATCAAGCCACTGATGAATAATTATCCCATAGATGCGAAGCGACATCTAGAAAGAAGGCTACCATCTTTTCGGTCAAAATGAAAAGAATGCATTATTCCTCAATATTTCCAAATACCATTCAGAATTAAGTTTGCTTTCAATAAAAATTGGTCCAATCGCACAGATGTCTTATATCCTAATTTCAAATTGCCATGTAATCTTTCGGTAACGAGAGCTTCCAAACCGTGACAAGTGGTCAAATCCGATAAGTGGAATCATTTCTGAGAAAATTCTCATGTTGTTTGATAGAAGGTCAAGGAGGTTCAAAGCACCTCCTATTGTCAAGGAGGTTCAAAGCACCTCCTATTAATGATTAACTCGTACCAGATGCTTCTTAATGATATTTTATTATCCGGAATAAACTTCAGATTATTGAATATCTCTTTAAGAATGGAGAGTAAACTTAAAAGGCTACTTATAAAATTTACGTGTGCTAGAGATCAGTTTTGCATGATATTCTTTTGATTGCTATAAATCTACTGCTATATCTTTACTTTCTTCATTTCATATTCCATCTATTGCGTGAATTGATTTCTTGTACAGTAAACAGCTGCGTGACATTGTAATTTCTCGTTCCGCACGACACAACATACTTTTTAAATGGCCAACCAAAATGGTGTTCAAGTTTGTCATGAATCCCAAATTATCTTGATAGAATGAGATGTTTAATTTTTTATCGGTTTTTGGAAAAAACGAACACCAGATATCTGTTATCACTTAATGGGCCTTATTTTTCTCTATCCGAATGAAGAAAATTTTAATTATTATTGTATTCTTCATTTCTTTAAATACCACCAATTATGGACTCTCATCTAAATAAAAAAAATTAAATGTGGAAAGTAAGCTATAGAAAACTTTAAATTCATTCATGAAAAATTATTAAATAAAACAGCTGAATGTTTTACTTTTCAGTTTTTTTCTTGTTTATTATAAAACTAGCAGAGGTACCCGGCGTTGCCCGGGATAATTGCACTTTTAGGTAAATAGAACAATCTCAAAAAATTAAATTATAACTCCCAGTTGGTTAAATAATAACTCAATTAATACAACACTGAGCAAAAAGTCTATCCATTCTACGAAAAACAGGAATTCTAGGTGATATACCGGGACTTTATCTAAACTCTTCTTTACTTGCCTCACCACTGCGGAGCATCACCAGATAGATATTTTATAGCAGCCGCCACGTAAGTTGAACGATCTTTTTGACATGCGCAGTAAGTCATCTTATCAATATGCTTTGTCTGGATTTTACCCATGATGCACTTGTTCTACTATAGTAATGGTGGAGATATCGTTGAAGCGTGGAAAGCCTATTAAAAGGCATAATATAAAACAAATTGCATTCGGGTCGACTATTCTGCATCTTTTTTTAATTTATTAATTTATTAAATTCATTTATCTATTTAAAAGAAAAAGCGAAAATAGAAACTAAATATAAATACGAAAACAATGTTTCGAAAACGAAAGCGGATGTTTCATGGAAATAGCTAGAATAGCTAAGCGATTTACTTCCCGTTAACGTCTATTGGCTGGCGTTAGAAATGATATCATCCTGTCGTTCAACTTATGTGGCGGCATTTATAGACTCAAGTTTTTCTTGGTCTTGACGTAGAAGCTCTTGCTCTATTCAAAACTCCCATTGTTCAGATGTTTGAAATGCCCGTACAGCTTTTTCTGTTTTAGTTGCAGAGTTTCTATGACCAATATTCGTTCTTTCGCTTTCCTTTCCAGACACATAAATTTTTGCCAGTCGTCTGGATGTTTGAAAGGAAGCTCAAGGGAGACACGCGTGACTCCTTTAGCCTCATTAATAGACGCTGCCTTATTAATGTTCTGTCACTGCATCATCATTTTATGCTCAATATTAATAATTCTTGGAAACGAATGTTCAATCATCGCATTATCAGCATCTCAGTTATCAAAATATATACGTTCCCACAGAATATAGTCAAAATGTATTTTTATGAAATGTTTGGATCTGATGTGCTACCAAATAAGCTAGGTGATAACCCCGGCGTGCTCAGACTATTTTTTTGGAATAAAATTGCAATATCTTAAAAATAAACACATGAAAACATGAGAATTAATGAAAATTCGAAAAAAGATTTTTTAAAGGCTCACAGTGGATGAACCTCTCCAAGGATGCCACTGCTAGTCTAAATAATTTCTTACTCACATAATCTTACTATAGACGTACATTTGATATTGTTGCAGTTCCCACTCTTCTCTCGATGTCTTGAAGCAAAACTTGGCCATTCTTCACTTTTTAGTAGTCTAGCGGTCGCCGATTCTTCTATTTCCCTGCTTACCATTTGCTCAATACAGCACGGAGCTAAAAGAGTGTTTCCTCTGTCGTCTTTCCACTCTTTCTCAATAGTCTGCTAACTTTCCATTATCTCCAGTTACTGGTGATTTTTAAAGATTTTCAAGAAATTGTTAAGTACTAAGAACTCTCTTTTCTAAGAAAAGCCTGAATAACAGGAATTTTATGCATTGTTACAAATTGAAACTTATCTATATTGCACAAACTTTAGCTTGCATTGTTGGTCATGAGATATATATTGTTGATCCTTGTATAGTGTTGTGCATTGCGTGTTGACACCATTTGTGATACCTAATGTCGCACAACTTTGCCTTGCATTGTTGGTCATGAGATATTTCTCATTAATGCCTTGCCATAACTATGAATATCGATTTTTTATCAATAATTATTAATTTTTCGAAATCTGAGGTAGACAGTGACCTTCCTCATGCTTTGAAAGTCAAGTATACAAAATTTCATCAAGATCGGAACAAAACTGTAGATTTGTATAAAAAACAAACAAACCCACAAACAAACTATCCTTCTTTATATATATAGATGGTTTTTCTTCAATTAGTAACGCGTGTGGATTAACTTAATCTTACATTCTAAGGAGGGTATTATAATAGGCCTATCATTTATCATTTTAAACAACTTTATTTCAATGTTACTAACGAGAAGCATTAGGAAAAGTAGTTTTAGGAGCAAAAGAAGAAATGAAAGAGAAAATTACGAATTCCTACAAGATCTTAATCATTAAATGTAGCTTCCATGAAATCAGATACGTCATTTCCGGGTGGAAAAAAGGGGAACTTATGTTAATCCATAAGAAGAATTGCTGAAAAAAGAAGGTTGACGCCCACTGATAGGAATCTCCAGAAAGCCGAGGGTTCAGAAAAGTGGCGGGAGGAGTAGATTTTGAGGAAGGAAGAGGGGAGGGTAAGAGCTGTTGGCTTTTCTCTAAGATAATTAGAAAAAGAAGTTTTCTCCATTACCAGAGAAGAAGTTGAAGAAGGGGTGCGGAAGATGGAGCGTGCGCGTGAGCTTTATCTTCATCGATTACAAGGAAAATGCACTGGGAGGAGGAAGGGGTTGTTTTCGAAGCGGAAGTAAAGAGAATGGGGATTGAAACACAGACCCCTGACTGTGAAGCAAATGGGGGGAAAGTTGACGATGGAAGAAATGAAAACTCTTCTACAACCATTCTTTTCAGTTAATCCTTTGCTTTTTTTTTATTTTGCTTTTAAAGAAATATAACGGCAGCGAGATTATCTTGTTACATCGAGAGTTATAACAGTCTCTTGTTTTCAACATGAAGAGATACTTATTTCGGACGGGGGTCCCCGATTTCAGCAAAATGATCTGTAAAAAAGAAAAAGGGAAAAAAAAAACCGGTTAGGGAATCAAAACGACAAACTAAAGCCCCCCATCACAAACAGCTGAGATCATTGATGACACGACTTTTTTTCCCCTTGTTTAAACAAAATGATTTTTCTTTTTCTTTGTTATTTTTAACGCATGAATTGTTGCTTAGAATTATTTAAATAAAAAAAGAAGAACGCAATAGGCTTCAATAAGAGCTGCAGCTTTTCAAGTTACGTGTAAATACTTTGAATTCAATTATTTCAACTATTTCAACATAACTTATCTTTTTATAGAAATTTCCATCTAGTTTCGAATAACTTCAAAATTTCAATTACAGTATTCACAACAGTATATGTGCATATGACATTGACTATATTCTGGTCGTCTTACATTAATTTATAAATCTGTTCTCCGAGTAAGCTCTTTGGTTGGTACAGTATATTTTGCATCAAGAAAGTAAATTTATAAGTAATAAAGCCCATGTAACTTTACTGTAGTCTTCATAACTGACAGAGGCATGCATGGCATCATTACAAAATACAAAAAAATTGGATTACATCTTAATCTTGCAATCAAAACCTAGTGCAAGATTAACCCAAATTTGAATATAAATTATGCGTAGAAATTCTTATATTGTCTGAAGTAATTCTTCAAATAGCATTCAGAGTTCCTTGCTACCATCTTTGCTTTTTAAAGTTAGTGGTTTTTCTATTGCAAATGGACATTATCTCAATTTTGTCAAGTAGGCATATAAAATTCGTGTTTGTTATCATTTAATAAGTTCCCTAGACTTCTAAATATCTATTACGTAAACAAAACGCACCAATCGTTTGCTTCTTGGTAGTACTCGTGGCCAATAGCGACAATTCTACTGAAAATTCTAATGAAAACCAAAATTGAATATGTCAAAAACATTTTGTTCTTAGAATGCTTGTAGTCGTCAGATTTTGACGCTGCGTTTTCGTAAAGAGGAATAAATTACTCTCATATACTATCCCTGGCAATAAGTTTGCGTTATGTCTTCAATTCTGGAATGCGCGACACTTTGTGGATATTGCGTAAATAAATAAACATAACATTTACTGGGAACAACTGTTTAGCTAACACAAAGATCAGATTACATAGGAAAAAATGAACAACTAACCCTTTGGCGGGGAAAAAGCTGTGATATTTAAATTGCCTTGAAAAAAAGTCTGCAATAAACTGGTACAATTGCATTTTAATATTGCATAGCACCAACCTTAGCTTTGATTAAAACTTAAATGCGCTTAGCAACTGAATCAACTAGTTCTCTGCTATAGCAGTCTTGAATTTCAGACCTACTAGGCTTTATTGATGGCGAAAGTTCCTCTTTGCTCATTGGGCACTTCTCATTATTGAGTTTGTTTAATTTACACAAGGAGTTCTCGGTTGGATTCCTATCAGGACCGTTTGCTGAACGTGAAATATGTAGTTCTTGAAGATGCACGGTCACTTTTATTGCACGATGACAAGATGCGTTATCGTTTTGGAATATGCATTCATCGTCTCCAAAATGGTCTTGCATTGTTGGCAGAAGAAAGAAATCATGTCAGTGTAGGCAACTTCTTTAACTGTTGTTTTCATTATGTGCATTTTCCCAGGTCCTTTAAAAGTGATACAACCTTTGCTCATCAAATTTCTCATTGCTCAGCAAACAGTCTTCATGGAATTTTTCAGTTGAACGTGTCCAAATAAATTTCCAGCATCATCGCCATTTAAAAAAAAAATCCGGCTTTTGTCTGAAAAAATTACCTTTCGCCAGTCTTCATTGCTCCAATGTTTGTATGTTTTGGCCCCATTTTAAAAATAAGCGTCGATATGTCTTACTGAGGAGTGATTTTGTCTTGGCTTTCCTTGATCGATAACCAAGCTCGTTGAGTCGGCTTCTGACTGTTCAATTACAAAGAGAAATCTGTGAAATCTTCATTCATTCAACGTTCAGTTCCTTTGATGCATTTTTTCTTATTTTGTTGCAGATTTCCTCTAGCGCTCTGTCTTGCCGTTTGCTTGACTTTTTTTGGTCGACCCGATTTTGTATTAAGTAGTTGCATCTTGGTCTATTTTGCTGTCAATGAACGAGACATAAGGAACAGGTCTTGGATTAGCAAAATTGGTAGCGTTTATTTGCCTACGCGTTTCGAATTCATTTCTTCTTCAGGGCAGGTGACGACTGCAACTGTGCAGGCATCTACCACCGGATATATGGGATTCGTCCACCAATCAGGAAAAAACCTATATGGTGCTGATTGGTGGACTTACAAGATGTCACAAAATAAAAGAAAATAACATTATGGCATTCGTCCACCAGTCAGGAAACCCCAAATGGTGCTGATTAGTGGACTTAACAAAACATAAAAAATAAAAATAAAAATAAAAATAAGGCTCTTATAAGCGGAGCTCTTATAAGGAAAGTAATACATTGATAACATAAAACATAAAATACATAAAGATAAAAATAAAAATAAAGATTAGGTCCTTATATGTAGAAAGTAATACATCGATAAATGTAATTATATGTCCGAGTTCGTTGTGGTATGCCTTATTCTGTTTGGATGGTTTATAATCCTGTTCACCACGTCGATAATAGGCTTCTTCTCGAAATTTGTCTGGTTGTTTAATATCTTATCTTTGTCCGTTTTAAGTTGCTTCCTGATTTCTAGGACCTCGAAAGTCAGGATACTTCTATAGTCTTTCTCAAATTTTAGTATGATCATGATGTCTTACATCGGTCCAAAAGGGTGTCCCATTTTTATAAGGTGGTCCGCGAAGGCATACTTGCCATCTCCGTTTATCCTGGCCCTACGGTGCTCTCCGAAGCGCTCCTTGAAGATCCTCTTTGTCGAGCCAATATAGAAGCTTCCGCAAAGAGTCTCCGGTTTCCCTATGTCTTCCTGGGTTAAGTGCGTACTTACATTTGTTGCTTGTCCTGAAGGCTATTTTTATGCCTCTGGAAGATGTTTGCGATCCGTGTTATTTCCGGGCCAGTGTTTGTGAAGGTAACGAATTTCTGACTGACGTCCATGATGGGTTGATTCTTTGGCTTGTTCTTGGAGTTATGTTTTATTCTATGGAGTATTGTGTGGGTGACTGGGTCCGGAAACGAGCTCTTTCTGGCTATATCATAGGTGAGAAGGATTGCCTCTTTCTTGTTTTCTTTGGTAACCGGGTAGGACAAGGCTCTGTCAAAATAGTATCTTAGGGCTGCCGACTTTTGTTGTGGCGGGTGATTCGAATCAAAACTGATCATGTTGCTGGTGGTGGTGGGCTTACGATATACAGGGTGTCCAAATAGTCTGGTAACATGGTAGATATCTCAAAGCTGCCAGATTGGGGAGATCTGATGAGTGTGGTTTATAGGTAATAGGGGGATGGGGAATTCATTGCCGCACTCAAATTTGACTTTAATCCCCAAATTTAAGGTCATCCATTTGCTAAATCGAAAACTATTAAAGACAGAGAAAAATTTCCAATTGCTACCGTGTAGAGCAATACCACATTAGTGTAAAAACAATTTTTAATCACACCCTTCCCCTTAAAAGATTTTGTTAAAATGGGCGAGAAAGAGTCACTCAAGGTCAGGATCGTTTGACAAGGTTGGCTGAGGTTTCTATCACATTTGAATTGCAGTGAAGCACACCATCGGGAATGTTCTATCTTTGAGTGACTCTTTCTCGCCCATTTTCTCAAAATCTTTCAAGGGGAAGGTGTGATTAAAAATGTTTTTAGACTAATGTGGTGTTGCTCTACAGGGTAGCACTTGGAAATTTTTCTCTATCTTTAATACTTTTCGAGTTAGCAAATGGATGACTTATATTTAAGGGTCAAAGTCAAATTTGAGCGCGGCAGTGAATTCCCCACCCCCCAATTACCTATAAACTACACACATCAGATCTCGCCTACCTGGCAGCTTTGAGATATCTGCCATGTTACCAGAGTTTTTGGACACTCTGTATAGGAAAAACCAATTTCTTATTTACTACGTTTTTACGGATTGAAATGTCAAGGAAATTCATGCTGCCGTTCATCTCTTCGTCCATCGTGTATGAGATGTTTGGGTGAAAGTTATTAAAGAGACTCAACTGGTCTTCAGCATTCGTCTTATTTTGGTGGAAGATGATGATTGTGTCGTCGACACCGTGAATAAAAATATTAAAGATTAGAAACCAGTAGGGGCGTAATGTATTGGACTGAGGCAAGACATTATGACCATACTAAAATTTGAGAAAGACTATAGAAGAATCCTGACTTTCGAGGTCCTAGAAATCAGGAAGCATTAAAAGTAACAAAGACAAGGTATTAAACAGCCAGACAAATTTCGAGAAGAACCCTATTATATATGTGGTGAAGAGGATTATAAACCATCCAAACAGAACAAGGCATACCACAACGGACTCGGACATATAATTGAGTAGCCTAAAAGCAAAGACAGACATAGTCATTTTTTGACTTTTTGAGTTAGGAGTGGTTTCCCATGGTATTTTTCCCGCTGAATTCAATGGCGCTATCCTTTTGAAGCAAAAGTGGCTAGAAATGGCTTAAAATTCAGTTTAAAGTGTGATGTGTAAAGCAAAAACGGACATATAAAATAGCGTTTTGAAGCAAACACAGACACATCCTTATAAACCAATGGGAACTCAAGATTTTGGTCATGTGAACAAGATGGTCACCTACATCGTGTCATCTGCTGCTGGAAAGAGATGAAACTTTTGTTGTTGATGATAATACAGTAACAGGTGAATGTGAATGCTTACATGACAACATTATTGAGGATGAACTGGTGCTAACAGGAATCTCCATTGATCATTAAAAACTATTAATGAAAAATTTTATTTCATTTTAATTTCAAAACTGTTTATTTTTTTTTAAAAACTTGAAAAAGAGTGTTTCAACAAATTTAAAAAAAAGTTACAATAATATTTTGTAATAAAAAAAAAATCTTTTATTTTCCATTATAATAATAAAATTTTGTGATACTTGCCATTGAGTCGCAATGTTAAAACGTACTTGAGTTGCATGCAAACACGGACACGGTCCACATTATGAAGCAAAGGCGGACATTGCAATTTTAGACTTCACTTTTCACATTTAAAATATAAAAAAGTAGGTGGTAAAGGTAATTCATTTAATTACATATTTTTTAAACTTAATTTTAAAAAAAACATTATTAATTTAACATAAAAAACAATGCTACAACAAAAAAATGCGTTTTTCTTAAAATCACATTCGTGGCGTATGTCCGTCTTTGCTATTAGGCTACTCAATTACATTTATCGATATATTACTTTCCACGTATAAGCAACTAATCTTTATTTTTAGGGTTTTAGCATCATCTAAAACCCTATTAACGATGGTACAGTTGTATGTAATATGTATGTCACACGCCATAACTTTTGAAAGGATTGACCTAGAGGCTTGAAATTTTCTACA
>JAHWFO010053345.1:12738-24352 GCA_023313115.1 Rhysida immarginata | reverse complement strand
GACTAGTGAAAAGTTCCATTAAAGCAGCCAAAAAGAAATATTATGCCGAGCTTTTTTCTTCAATAACCAATCCCAAAGAGAAACGGTATCAAATTGGAAAGGCCTTATCGATTCCAAACAATCATAGGCTACCTTCCTGCTTTGACAGTAATTATTCTCCACCAAACCTTTTCCCTTTTTTGAAAGCACTTTTTCCATGCTCCCTTGCTGACAATAATAATATTAATATCAACAAAGACTTTTTATTCTCGTATTCAATTCAGAGACCTCCCATTTCTTCACCTGAATCTCCCCAACAACTCCCAACGAAATTTTAGCGGTTATAAACAAATTTTCAAAATCTAAAACTACGAATATTTATAGTCTTCGGCAAGATGTGATTATCGGTATTGCTCCCTATATATCTTATCCCCTTTGTAATCTTTTTAATATGTCTCTCTGTTAGGACATATTAAATGCATAGGACAATTATCTATGCTATTAAATTACGCAAAAGTAATTCCAATTTTCAAAAAAGGAGATTCCAATGATTTCAACAATTATAGACCCATTTCTATTCTGCCTTTCTTTTCAAAGATATTTGAAAAACTTTACTTTATTCGCTTAAGTCACTTCATATTTTCCCATGATTTCATTTCCCCTGCACAACACGGTTTTTGTCCAAGGAAAAACATCTCTACTGCTCTTTATGAAATATCGGAATATATTAATATACAAATGGTTCAAAAGAAAATGGTTTTAACCTTATTTCTTGATTTTAAAAAATCATTTGATATGGTTCCCCATACTTTTATTATTATTAAATAAATTAAACTTGTGGTATGGTATTAGGGGGCTGCCATTGAATTGCATAGCTTCCTTTCTTTTAGATAGACATTATTCTCCTCAATTCAAATCTTTCTCCAAAATTAATTAGTAACCAGGGAGTACCACAAGATTCTATTCTATCACCGCTATTGTTCTCACTCTTTATTAATGATCTTTCTAATATTGCTGGCAATACACAATGCATATTATTTGCTGA
This sequence comes from Rhysida immarginata, assembly GCA_023313115.1. Lineage (NCBI taxonomy): Eukaryota > Metazoa > Arthropoda > Chilopoda > Scolopendromorpha > Scolopendridae > Rhysida > Rhysida immarginata. The sequence goes on along the minus strand of JAHWFO010053345.1, from coordinate 23,328 downwards.
TGATACTACATTTATAGCCTCAGCTGATTCCGAAGAACAACTTGAAAATATAGTAAACTCTTTACTAGTTAAAATCTATAACTGGTCATTATTAAATAAACTTTCATAAATCTAAACAAATCATATTACATGATCTTTCATCAACGTAATAAACTGATTGACTATAATAAAATTAAGCTTTGCGTTAATAATAAAATCTTATCTACAGTCTCTTCCTATAAATATTTAGGAATTTATTTTACCCCTGATTTATCATGGAGCCTTCATATAAAACATTTAGCTACTAAATTATCCCATTCTTTAGGCATTATTTATAGAGTCAATCATCATCCACTTAATATTTTACTAAATTTATATTTCACCTTCATTCATACAAATTTATGCTTTGGAATATGTTTATGGGGATCGACCACACAGAAAAATAAAAATCTTATAATTAAACTTCAAAAACGTTTTTTACGAATTTTGTTAAATAGGCCCGCTATCTCTTCCGTCAGTTCAGAATTTAAAAACTTCAACTTATTAAAATTTGATGATCTTTATTTTTTTCAACTAGCTCAATTTACGCATAACATATACTATATTAGAAATCCTCCTATGATAACCAGTCCATATCATCACTATCACATGAGAGATAAAAATAAGTAATCCCATTTTATAGAGTGAATTACTTAAGGAGATCAATTTCGATTTCCGGCGCTATCTGTTGGTCAAAATTAACTGTGGAACTTTACGAGGCACCTTCTCTTCAATCTTTAAAACGTCATCTCCTTAGAAGCATTCGCTCGGGCCAAATTACATCTAATTTAACTTCAGTTTACTCTTAAATGAAACCGATTTACACAGTCTTCTGTTTATCTTACTATTTTTTATTATTATAATTACTATTAATATTATTATTGGTTATATTGAAATGTTTTTAGTTATAAAAAAATATTATTACTATTATTATTGTTGTTGATATTGTTGTTGCCGTTTAATGCCATACAAATTTATATAATTTTAGATTGATTTATATAAAATTTTTTAAGGATGCCTCATCATACCCTGGACCGTAGAAGCTCTCAGACGAGAGGGTTTGGGCGCTTGTGTTCCCTATCAAAGCACGGGACCACTATTTTAAACACATGGAGCATCGCCGACTTTCTGTGAATTAGAGCAGTACTCAGCTAAGGAAATTAAAGTTTATTCAAAGGCTTTGCTTAGGAGAAAGCTTATCTGTTAAAAGTATTTTACATTATAATGTATTACGTATTTATTTACTATAATGGAAAAGCCAAGCTTAAAATTCCCAAGATATAAAAGGATCTTAATTCACTATTATTATTATGTGATGGATATTCATATTTGAACTCTGAAATAAGTTTTACCAGTAATTAATGCTGACGTAATTAATTTAATGTAATATGCATTATACGAAGTTATCCAATTCATTATTTTTGTTTCTACTTAATTCATTATTTGGATTATTAGCCTCGTGTTAGGGGCTGTGTTCAATTTAATGAAGAGTTAACTTTGTTTGTCATTTATTGATGAATGATGAATAAAGTTTATCTACTTGTATATGCTTTCTGTCTCCTTTTAAGACAATAATCTAATTTTATTAGTGACAGTCAGACCTATTATGGACACCCTGTACTTTCAAAATTCAATGCATGTCTTAAAACGCTCCGACGTGATTTTAAAGAGTGTGTCAGAAGATTTTCTGCACGTCTACGATGACTATAAAATACATTAGCACAAGGGCATACAACTGGAGGGGCAGAACTTTGAAAAAGACCATGTTAAGTTAAATTAAAACCCCTGAAAAAGGGAAATAAAACCACTCTCTTTAGGAAAGCTCATGGAGTGAAAATAAAATTCCGAACCGAAACTGATGTAGGTAACACCTAGTCCAACAAGAAGTTAATCTCCCGAGGAAGGTATAGGAAATTAGCAGAAGCCCTGAGATCATCTATTTTTACCCTGTTATCTCACTGTTTAACCCCCGTCCCCTATTTTTATATCGAAAAATCGATTTTCTCGAACGTAATATTTAGAAAGTGTAAAAGAGTGTAAAAGATATTTATTTTGAGAGTGTAGATAGAGTGTAAAAGATATTTTCTCTATCTTCTATCTTTCTCATCATTTCCGATCGAATGATATATCACATGCCATATGTTGCCATAGTTCTTAAGACCAAGTAATTGCCACCCCCATAACTCTGACCCCATTGGGACAATTTGGCCCAAACTTCATAGCAATGGAGATCTTGCTTAGAGGAATCTGCATACCGAATATCATTCCTGGGTAAGAATTCCTGAAGTGGGCCCCTCAAAAACAAACATGTGAAATTTAAAACTTTTATATAATTTGGTACTTTTTTAAAAAAAAACTTACACTGTCATATCACTGAATTATAACCACCCGCTTAGTAATGGGAGTAGTCACCCTTCGCCGCTATAACTACTGCTAGGCGTCGTGGCATGGACGCAAGAAGTGCGTGGTATGTGTCCGATGGTATGGCAGTCCATTCCGCTTGAAGCGCTGTCCACAGAGCTTCGAGAGTCATAGCTGGAGGGCAGAGCTGCCATACATGGCGATCAAAGTGCTCCCACAGATCTTCGATTGGATTGATATCCGGCGAATTAGCGGGCCAAGGGAGCACTCGAAAGTCAGTCAAACCAATCCAGGAAGATACGTGCCTTGTGGCAGAGTGCATTGCCCTGCTGGAACACACCATCACATTGGGGGAACATCGTGAGCATATATGGGTGCACCTGGTCCGCTACGATTGACAGATAGCCACAGGCATTCAAATTGCCCTCTAGACGAATCAGTGGACCTAACGGCTCCCAACAGAAGATCCCCCACACATGCACACTATCCGCACCAGCCCACACTAGCCTCCTGTAGTTTCTTTTCATGGCGTTCACGACGCACTCGCCATCACCCGTCAATCTTATGGAGTAAAAACCTTGACTCGTCGGAGAAGGTGACCTTAGGCCACTCGTCTGTGGTCCAATGGCAGTGCGCACGTTCAAAGTCTAGGCGTTGTTGACGATGACCCCTGGTCAACATGGGTGCGTTCAACGGTAATGTCGGATACGCGTCCGTTGGCACCACTGTCGAATCTGGTGGTCAATTTTACGAGTCGTCGATGGCTCGTGACCCTTTACAATGATGGCGTTGGGACGCGATTTCTGTCCCTGCTGTCCACTCTTTGTACATCTTCACTACAGCGGACCGTGAACAGTTCACAAATCGCGCCGTTTCGGAGATGGTGCCACCCTTGCTGTGATAGCCTATTACAGCCCTCGGGAAAAAGTATGGAATATTTTTCATTCTCAGTTGTATTTCACTAAAATTAATAATAACAAAACAACAAAGCTGAATTTCGGAATTTCCTTTTAATTACACTATTACTAACTATATTTGCAGTTATAGTTTTTATGATAGCCCATTTGGCTGATTAGTAACAAAGAGATGCTATTTTGAACGAGTACATGCCTGGAAAAAAATATGGAATATTGTCAAACATATGAAAAAAGTATAGAATAATTGGTCCTAATATTTGTTGGAACTTCTTTTTCCTTAATAACCGCTTGTAATCTTTTCGGCATTGATAGCACCAATCGTTTACATGTGTGGGCGTCAATCTTCTTCCAGCATCTTACGATGGCTGAATTCAATTCTGCCATATTTGTTGGTTTCTCCTTTCCAAGATTTTTCTTCAGAATTGCCCAAACATTTTCGATTGGATTGACATCTGGTCTGTTTGCTGGCCACGGTAAATGTTCTATTCCTCTTTCTGCAAACCATTCGTGAACTTTGCGGGACCGATGACAAGATGCATTATCATCTTGATAGAGAAGTCATCGCCGCCGTAATGTTCTTCAGCCGTCTTCAAAACAAATGTTTCAAAATACTGATGTAAGCTTCCGCATTTACAGTACTTGTAAGGATGACAAGATTACCAACACCCCTGTGAATAATACTTCCCCATACCAAACCATCCTTGGGGAATTTGGTTGAAGATTGGGAAAGTAAGGATGAAACTTTTCTTCCGGTCGTCTGAAAACGGATTTTCCATTGCTGTCTCCATAACCAAGGCACACTCGCGACTCGTCTGTGAACATAACTTTTTCCCAGTCTAAATCTGTCCACTCTTTGAGCTGTTTCGCCCATTTCAGTCGATCTCGCTTATTCTTCTCTGTCTTGTGTGGCTTGGTGGCCGCCTTGCACCATCTATAGCCCCTCTCCTTCAATCGAGATAGTACAGTTCGATCTGTGACATTGACACCAGTTTGTTTCCATGCATTGTTGATCTCACTGGATGATGAAAAACGTTGCCTCTTGATGATTTTCACCAACTGTCTATCATTTCGGTTGGATGTTCCACGGGGTCTTCCACTTCTTTTCTTGTTAACAGTGCTTCCAGTTTTGGCTTGTTTAGCCAAAACGTTTGACACCGTTCCTTGGGAGCGTTCATTGGATTGTTTTCGCAATGGATTGTTGAGTGTGACCCTCACTTTTCTACTTCAGAATTAATATTTTGTCTGCAGTACTGAGTTCACGTGTCTTAGCCATCTTAGCACCAGAAAATAAAGTTAATACTACAAAATTGTCTTTTATATTTTACTTATATCACTCGATTAACCTCCTATGATTTACATACTGTTGCACATTGGTTAATCGTAATTATTCCATACTTTTTCCACTCTTTTGGACTATTCCATATTTTTTCCAGACACGTACTCGTTCGAGATAGCATATTTATGTAACTATCCAGCGAAATCGACTAGGATTAGCAATGTAGTTGTAAATATATTGAGCAAAAGTATAGGTAAAAGGGAATTGCACAATTTCGCTTCGTTGTTTATTATTAGTAATTTTAGTGAGATGCAAATGTGAAAATGAAAATTATTTCATACTTTATTCCATGGGTTTGTATCATCCGTTTTTGGATGTCCGTTAAATCCGGACGTTTACCCATCTTGGGGCTCGTGCACCTGCTGTTTGATGCACCAGCTTTAAAGCTTTCTCAGCCTGTTATGCAAATTTTGCAATGTGTAATCGTTGTTGGGGCGAACCATGCGTGTGCCTTAAAGGGGTGCTGGTCATAATTCATTGATTTGGCAGTATATATCTCAAGCTAATTTTTTCAAATCTCTTTGAAATTTTAAAGATAACAAGTTGAACGTATATATATTTCATAACAAAATATAAAAGAATGAGAAAAAAATTTTGTGTAAAAAATATATTTTTTATAAAAAAATGAATATTTTTTTAATCCATTTCAACAATTTTGAAAAAACACATTGAATCTGTATTTATTAACGATTTAGAGTTTGAAAAAAATTTTGGTGATCTGTTTTTACACGAATGCCATTAGTTTTTGTCAAACTATTCAATCGTACCACTGGGCTGTTAAGCAAGTAACTCTTCATTATTCAACAAGATTTTATCCGCGCGCAGTTTGCGTGCTCAGTAGTTTCAAATTCAATTAATACTGTTTCAAAGCTCGCACATTTAAAATTCAATTCATATTGTTGCAAAGATCGCACATTCAAATTGTTTCATATGACGAACTCCCATGTTCTCTTTTATTAAGGGTGCATATACTTTTCAAATAGCAGCTAGCGCCACCAGCACCCGGAAGTGGAATATATAGTATTTTTTCTACTAGCACGGAAGCAAAAAAAATACGATTTCTAGCGTTCTAAGCTTCTAGCTGAAAAGTATCTGCACCACTAGCACGATTCTTACATGATGGCGTCTTCTAAACACAAAACAACTTCGTACATAGGGGCTGCCATCTTTGAAATCGCCCATGCCATAGTCTACAATAATAGAAGAAATACTGGCGTTTCTGGCACACTAGCAGTAGAAAAGCATACGCAACCAGAGTGCGCTAATAGCTGAAAAGTATACGCCTCAAGAGCCCTTCTAGCACCACTAACTGAAAAGTACGAGCTTATGCATCCTAATACCCTGTCCGCACTGCAAAAAATAAGCTAGCCTAAGTTAATAAGCTAGCTTAAACTGCAGTGCGGACGATTCTAGCTTTGGTTGGGCTAGATTCTGATAAGCTAGCTTATGATGGGCTAGATTTTTAAACTAGCTTATCCAGTTGAGCCACAAACGTTTGGAGCATTCCGCTTTCTTGGCTTGACCAAGGTTATAAGATCGTGCTACTTTGTAATTTATATGGCTGCACCAACACCAATAAGTATAGAAAAAAAAAACGTGAAAAAAGGAAAACTGGACTACGGAGGAAGTTCGCATTTTGATAGAGATTTGGGGCGAAAATATCGACGACCTGCCACGCGTCAAACGTAACCAAAGCGTGTATGAACGGATGGCGGTCGAATTGAAAAAATACAACTACACACGCACGTGGAACAAGATACAGCGAAAGATTAAAAATTTAACAGCAGAGTACAGGTAATTGGTCTTTTTTTTATTTCAGCATTATGGAAGCAATAATTAAATATAAATTAAATTGAGCCTAATATTATATATTAACTGTTTAATTTAATTATGTAGTGGTAGTGGTGGCAAAACCAAAACATCACTACTCCGACAAGCAAATGTTAGTATAGTCTGTCTGTCACATACAATTATAAATATATTCTTGCAAATTAATAATAATATTTATAATCACAATATTATTATTGTTGTACTGTACAGGAAGGAAAAAATTCTTATTAGGCCCTCTGGAGGATCACGCTCTAATTGGATTCATTATAATGAAGTTCATCGAATTCACTAATTTTAGAGTACTTCAGTGCGAACGACCTAGCCTACAACTTAAGCCAAGATATCTAGCTTTGCGGCACGGGGTATAATAGTTTGTTAAAAAGTGCTGCTCGAACAATAATGATCAGGTGACTTTTCAGTTCCGGCGTGTGCTTTAAGCCTGCGGCAACAATGTAAAACTGTTTCCATGACGAACTCACATGTTCTCCTTTATTTATAGTTTGATTGATATTGACAGAAATGGGGAGCTTCCCTCTAAAGCACTTGCTTAAAACAGTTGCTTTACAGGGAAGCTCCCTATTGCTGTCAATAGTGAACAATGAAAAGTTACAGCCCAGTGGTACGATTGAATAGCTTCACAAAAATTGTCCGCATTCGCGTAAAAACAGAGATCACCAAAAAGTTTTAATACATTTTTAAATAAATTGTTAATAAATACAGATTCAATGTGTTTTTTTTAAATTGTTGATATCGATTGAGAACATTAAAAAATATTCATTTTTTTTTTTTTTTTACACAAAAAAAATTTTCTCATTCTTTTATGCTTTGTTATCAAATGTACAGTTTTACTCGTTATCTTTAAAATTTCAAAGAGATTTGAAAAAATTAGCTTGAGATATGAACTTTTTAAACAAAAAGTACCAAAAAAAATGAACTTGTTTATAACTTTTTAACAAACGGAAATTTTTCCAAAATATTTTGTGAATTTTAATAGTCTATCAGGTACTACCAAATTATAATAAACTTTTAAATTTCACGACATGTTTGTGTTTGAGGGGCCCACTTCAGGAATTCTTACCCTCCTTTATATGCATAAATACACGTGGACCATTTGGTCCCCTCTAATTTCCACCCCGAAATTCCGAGCCCAGTGAGCTAATCAAAACCAAACTAAATTGTGAGGAGCACATGCCCTTAGTAAGCAACATTCTGAATTTCACCTTCTACCTCAAAAAATGCGTAAATTATAAAGAGGACGGACGGACGGGCATTATGAAACCAATAAAGAGAAGTTTCCGCTACTTCTGTCGATTATAAAAATATTAAGTGCCACGGTTCATATTCGATGATTTCATAGGTACATTAAACAAAAATACATATACATAGAGGCGCGTAATAGCCAATTATGAAATAGAATAGATGTATCTTACACTTTTTAGTGTTCCGTAACCAAAGGGTGACAACGGAACCCTATTACTAAGACTCCGCTGTCTGTACGTCCGACCTTTTAAGGGCTGTATCTTTTGAACGGTAATAGGTAGCCGGTTGAAATTTTCACAGAATATGTGTTATTGTGGCGGATTGTCGAACACATAATAAAAAATGTAAAAAGTTTAAAAACAAGAGGGTCCTCATACAAGAACGTTTTTTTGTCATTTTGAAATAATATTTTCAACAATTAAGAATACTGTTGAAATAAACTAACTAACAATGTAAGTTGTGTTTGATTGTTAACAAGTGGGTTGTTAAGATATGTTTGATTGTTAAGATGTTTGATTGTTAAGATGTTTGATTGTTCAACGAATTTAATTAGCCTTTTCACCTGTCGACAGGTGGCGCCACTTGCGCATGCGCAATGCACGGGTTGGTTGGCAAAAAACGAAAAAAGTGCTGGGCGATTATCATTTATTATAAGCTTTTATTAACTTTGCTGTGTTAGTTGTTTAGGTCAAATCTTGTAATCAATATTAAACCAACTTTCCGACAAGCTAGGGAGCTGCAATTTGACACACTTATGCAGAATCGATGACAATCTTCTATATATATAAAGAAGGATGTTTGTGGGTCTGTTTGTCTGTATGTTTTTTATACAAATCTACAGTTTTATTCCGATCTTGATAAAATTTCGCATACATGACCTTCAAAGCATGAGGAAGGTCACTGTCTACCTCAGATTTCGGAAAAATAATAAATATCGATAAAAAATCGATATTCATGGTTATGGCAAGGCATTTTAATGAGAAATATCTCATGACCAACAATGCAAGGCAAAGTTTGTACAACAATAGGTATCAACAATGGTATCAACACGCAATTCACAAACGCTCTGCATGAACCAACAATCAATATCTCATGACTAACAATGAAAGGAAAAGATTGTGCAAGTGTAATTATCCCGGGCAACGCCGGGTACCTCTTCTAGTTTATGATAAAGAAAAAAATTTTCAAACCGGTTCATTGATTCGTGTTCTAATGGTACTAACTCATTACTACGAATTGATTGTTGTAACAATTGGACATTTCGTTATGGCGAGAGTAAATGTGTCTATTGTTTATTGTTGCAAAATTAAGCTGTATTGTTGCCACTAAATAAAACATTATAAAAGCTTGGTTTGATAAAACCTTTTTCCTCTTAACTTGTTGATAATCGAACTTATGGTAATCGAATATAAGAATTACTCGATTAATAATCGATTTTATTATTATTATTATTATTATTATTATTATTATTATTATTATTATATAGTATTGGCATGTTAGCTGGCAAATTAGCATTAAAATTACCAGTTTTGTCAACATTTACAAGATATTCGTTATAATGAGTTATCATTGCCCCAAAGTTATTTGGCGTAATGAAACACCAATGAAAATAGTAATTTGGAGTAATTTTTAAGTATTACAAAGCAATATATGTGAATGGGCTGAATTTTTTTAGCAAGTAAACCTTTCTTAGGGTACATAAAATATTTATTTTAATTTATTAAAAAATATTGTATAACACATATATTTAATTGACACGGAAAAGTTAGCTCATTTAATAATAAAAAAAAAACGAAAAAGTTTTATTCGTTTGTTGGTCAAGCATCAGCTTTTAACCAAACCGATTTTCGTTATTTTTTTTTTTTAATATTTTTCGGCTTTTAGACACCAAAGAAAAGAAATGGCACGAATTGCAGCTTTTTCGCCAGCTGTATCAAACGTCTCTCTGAAATACCTTGTTCCACCAGCCACATCCATCCCATCGGAAAGTTTGTTTTCCATAGCCGGAGCAACAATCATAAAGAAAAGAAACAGTTTGGGTTCCAAATGTGTTGAAAAACTATTTTTAACGTTTTCCGTGGGTTACAAAAAATTGCTGAACGCTTAAAATTTATAATAAGGGAATACAGTGTGGAAATTTAACAAATAAAGTTGTACACTTTAAATGAGCTAACTTTTCCATGTCAATTAAATATATGTGTTATACAATATTTTTTAATAAATTAAAATAAATATTTTATGTACCCTGAGAAAGGTTTACTTGCTAAAAAAATTCAGCCCATTCACATATATTGCTTTGTAATACTTAAAAATTACTCCAAATTACTATTTTCATTGGTGTTTCATTATGCCAAATAACTTTGGGGCAATGATAACTCATTATAACGAATATCTTGTAAATGTAGACAAAACTGGTAATTTTAATGCTAATTTGCCAGCTAACATGCCAATACCAAAAAATAAAAAAATAAAAAATAATAAAAAAATCGATTATTAATCGAGTAATTCTTATATTCGATTACCATAAGTTCGATTATCAAAAAATGATAATCGCCCAGCACTTTTTTCGTTTTTTGCCAACCGACCCGTGCATTGCGCATGCGCAAGTGGCGCCACCTGTCGACACGTGAAAAGGCTAATTCCACCTCTGTTGAATTCAAAGCTCTAAACGGTAGACATAGAGTTGAATTTACCCGAACTAGACGCAAATGTTAAAAATATCAAAAAGTGGTGACGAAAACAGCAACACCTCACATTGGCAAAACAAAATGGAACATAAATATTTAATCTAAGGAACACGTCAAACATAAATTTTTTTTGTCAGGTATAGTTGTACCGCAAGATTTAGAGCCCTGAGTGGAATGATCG
>JAHWFO010053345.1:0-12032 GCA_023313115.1 Rhysida immarginata | reverse complement strand
TTTATTTTTATTTATTCAATTCCATCAATTTTTTTTTCATTTAATTTACACATTAATTTTTATAGCTTTTTAATTGAAATGCCAAACTGTATAATGCATTTAAAAACATTACAGCAATGCTGCTCTTGAATCTCATTTTGTGTTTATAATGAGTGTGGATTCAAATGTTTTCGGTTCATCGTTGGATTTTATTGTGCACAACCATTAATAAAAATAGACCTATTAAATTAATCACGCAATTAAAAATAATTTTTTGAACTAGTCTTATTTTAATCTTAACACATATATTTAGAAATAAAACTGAAAATTTATCGTATACGAATCTTTCTTTTAAAATAACATAAATTTAGCATAATTTTAGAAATATCAAATTTAACGTAATTTTAAAGTAACATGCATTTAACATAATCGAAAATTAATAAAACAGTTTTAATTTTCTTGAATGGGATTCGAACGGATTTTCAGCACCAGTATATATGTGTGATCTTATTTAGTGGCATACTCCTAGCTCAGATAATCGTCAGTCAAATTTCCCTCCACCAAGAGGAGGTAATTTTATTCGTGCATACAGTAGATGACCGTTGTGGGTACTTCAGGCTTCCTTTGGAATAAGTTTATGAAGGGTGATATTATGGAAGCTATGCTTCAAATTCCACTCCAATACCGATACACTACACTGTTCGATTGTCGGTTGTCATTCGGAATTTAGTACACAGCATTCTTCTGTGAAGACACCCAGCTTTCGCAGCAACACATAAATTTTCTCTACAATATAGCATTTAGTTAGCTTAATTTACTTTACGAGATAAATCAAAAAGCATGGATTACTTGTGAGATTAGTGGTTGAAAAAAATCCATCAATTTTGTTTTGTGATAACTGTTATTTTTATTTTGTTAAATGAAAAATTAGACACTGTTTAAATCAATTAGTATCGAGTAGTGTACTTTTTTTTAAACGAAAACCCCCTATTGTGTTGATAAGTGGATATTTTCTTCCCGTCTCGAGGCTATCCACTTATCCAGGTTCGACTGTATAATTATTCAAGCAGGATTTTTTAAGGATTCTGATGACGACTGGTGGGATGATGAAGAAGACAAAGGTCACACACATAGGCTAGTGCTGAAAATCCGTTCGAATCCTATTCAAGAAAATTAAAAACTGTTTTATTAATTTTCGATTATGTTAAATGCATGTTACTTTAAAATTACGTTAAATTTGATATTTCTAAAATTATGCTAAATTTATGTTATTTTAAAAGAAGGATTCGTATACGATAAATTTTTTTACACAGAAATTAACGGTTTTACTTTTAAATTTATTTGTTAAGATTAAAATAAGACAAATTCAAAAAATTATTTTAATTGTGTGATTAATTTAATAGGTCTATTTTTATTAATGGTTATACACCATAAAATCCAAAGATGAACCAAAAACATATGAATCCAAAGTTGAAATATACTCTTTATAAGCATAGAATGAGACTCAAGAGCAGCATTCCTGTAATGTCTATAAATGCATTATACAGTTTGGCATTTCAATGAAAAAAAACTATAAAAATTAATGTGTAAATAAAATGAAATAAAATTTGATGGAATTGGATAAATAAAATATGATAACTATAATTTTATTAAAATTACTAAAATTAATAAAATAAGAATACAAAAAATGAAATAAATAAAGCTAATAATTAATTAATTAAATAAACTAGACTAAATAAATAAATAAATACAAAAATTAATAAATTAAAATCTTGTAAAATAACAATTAAATTTAATCATTGCTCTGAAGACAAAATGCGTCAGCGAAAATTCAATAATGTGAAATAATTCATCGTTTCAACAATGCTCTTGAGCAACAGCCGTACTCCCCTTTTACTGTTATTTGATCATTCCACTCAGGGCTCTAAATCTTGCGGTACAACTAACTACTGTTTATAAAAATCGCAACACCTTGATGGAATGGTCTAATCCATATGCAATTTGCAATATTTGCATACAATGGGTCAGAGTATAAATGATTAGATTTTCAGAGTAATTGCTTGAAAGAACACCATGCCTCGACGACGACGAAGGGTACCATATCAACAGCTGACAGACTTTGAAAGAGGACGCATAATTGGTCTGCGTGAAGCGGGATGGTCGTATCGTGACATTGCTGCTCGTGTAGGACGTAATGCAACGACAACTATGCGTGCATGGAGGCAGTGGAGCGAAGAGAACAGGGCACACCGAAGACCAGGCTCAGGAAGACCCAGCATGACGACACCGCGAGATGACAGACACCTCGATCGCATGTGTGTAGCAGATCGTACAGCCACTTCCACAGTGTTAGCACAACAGTGGGGTGCTACAGTAGGCAGGACAATGTCTGCTAGCACTGTACGACGCCGTTTGATTTCCAGAGGATTGATGGCACGAGTACCATTGTTGCGGATTCCTTTGACTCAAAACCACCGGCGCCTCAGGTTGCAATGGGCCCATCGACCTCGCCTTTTTCCAAGCACATCAGACGCCCTTGTTCCCCTGGCCTGCTCGTTCACCAGACATGTCCCCAATCGGGACAGGGTTGCTCATCGATTGGCTCATCAGACTCCTGCAGCAGCAACTGTGGATGAACTGTATACCCGTGTAGACAGAGCATGGCAGGACATTCCCCAGGCCCTTATTCAGAGCTTGTTTGACTCAATGCCACGACGTTTAGAGGCAGTAATTGCATCCCACGGTGGTTTCACCCGATACTAATGTGACAATAAAACGCATTGTATTGACCTGAAAATCTAATGGTTTCTTTTCTGACCCATGATATGCAAATGCTCCAAATTTAATGCAGATTGGGCTATTCCATCAGGGTGTTGCGATTTTTATAAACAGTAGTATATAATCTGTTAATTTAATATTTGAAAACTTTTTTTGTTCAAAGCGCTTATTACAAAGCAAACAATCTAAGAAGTGCGCGAGTTTAATTTATGGTCATATATTTTTAATTTATGGTCATGAGCTATGTATGATAAATTGCCGGAAATGAGTTAATCTTTTACCGAATTGAAGCAGTGTTAAATTCACGCCCCTGATATTTTTAATATTTGATAACTTTAATGTTCAAGAGGTGTGTTTGTTTATTTGCCGGTATTGAGATATGTAAGTGAGGAGAGTTGAAATCGAAAATTTTTGATCTTTCAGTTTGAATTCCAATACTTTTCCAAAGTAAACAATCTAAGCAGTGCGCAGAAAGTTTTAATTTAAGGTCAAGAGACTAATTTACTAACGACTAATTTGCCGGTGTACCTACTTATTTTATAATTTTGACACTTAAACTAATACAAATTATATGTCTATGAAAGTCAAAATCGAGAACACATTGCGACACCCTCCAGAAACTGGCATATTTTGGTAAATATATTATATGAACGGAACCCTCGATGCGCGAGTCCGACTCGCTCTTGTCCAATTTATTTGATATGGTTTTATTCTTATTTTGTCATTCTCATGCTTATACAGAGGTTGAGTCAAAAGTAGTGGTCGACTCGGTAGGGAGGGGGGGGGTAGCGTTTGACGAATTCTGGGCGAAGACCAAATACCACAAGGGTATATCGCAGTTTATTAAGAGAAAAGGTAGGAAGAAACGTCAGTACGAATTCGAATGCCATAGACATTGTGCCACCTGCGTTAGCCAGTGTAAAAATATGGCAGAAAAATTGGTGATACGCGGGCTCCTTTGTCACTATTGGAAAAAGGGGACCAGTGCGCGAGCAGCAGCCGCCGAAATTTACAGGGTGGAAGGTCAGTGTGACCAATGAACGGACAGCACGACGAATTTTGTCACTTTTCGTCTGGAGACTGGGGCCTAGAAGATGCGCCAAGGAGCGGAAGACCCAAAGAAGTGGATGACGCAGCCCTACGGCAACAAGTGGAAGCCAACCCAGACAGTACCACCCGTGGACTAGCGGCGGACATCGGGACATCACAATCGTGTATGGCTCGACATCTGCACGCCATGGGAAAGGTCAACAGGAGCTGCTGAGTTGTGCCCCACGAGCTGACGCGCGCGCAAAGTGAGTTGGGTGAAGGTGTGTTGTCAACTGCAGGAAAATCGAGGTTCTGCCACATCCAGCATACAGCCCCGACCTGGCACCTTCCGACTACCATCTCTTCCGGGGTTCTAGGACAGATATAAGTTTTGATTCAGATTTTTATTGCCATTCCGTGAGCTTCTCGGGTGAGTGTTATTGAGCTAACAAGTGGACCAATCGCGGTTTCCTCTTAATTATAATTACCCACAGTTTGGTTATTTTCTATGTTTACTGAATAGCTCAGAATCTTAAATTTAAAACTAGTGGTTATTATACTTTATTACCACTTGAGAACAGAGTGGCGTGTGAGAAAGTCGTTGTTGATGACGATATCCATCCAGTGCTTGATGTTAAAATTTCTGTTGTAGGTGACTGAGTGGTCGGCACGTCAGTGATAGTGGTCGGAATGTCAGTGATAGTGATCGGCGCGTCAGTGATAGTGGTCGGCGCGTCAGTGATAGTGGTCGGTACGTCAGTGATAGTGGTCGGCACGTCAGGGACTGTTGTAGGTATGTTACAAATGTCTTCTTCTACTTCCTTTAAAGAATCTGGCTTTATTTTTCCCTGAAAAAAAAACCAAAAAATACATATGCATAAAATTTAAATAATGTGCCTCCCCCCACCCTCTTTTTTTTGGTATTTTTATCTTTAAACATACCAGAGAATCAATAGGCAATGAAATTTTCTTTAATCCTCTTTCCAAATTATCCCGTGCTTTGCGAAGTGGAGTGAGACGTTCCATTATGTCATATGGTGTATTGGGGTGAATGCCCAGAAGATAAAACAAAATGAATAGGCGTTTATTTATTTTAACTCCCTGAGAAAATAAAAAAAAATGCTAATTATAATCAATAAATTTAGAAAAATGGATAAGCTATCAGTATTTTCATAGTATAAATAAACGGAGAAATTACAAAACTTGAGGAATAGTCTTAGATGCTGTAACATTATCAGTCCTTCAAAGGCCTGATTGCAGAGAATGTTAAATAATTATCTATAAGGTTTATACACTGAGATGCTGCTTTACTAAGTGCACCTGTCTAATAGCGTGCTGAACCTTCATTAGCCCTCAAAACCGCCTGTATTCGTTTGGGCATGGATTCATCGAGATGCAAAAAACGTTAAACAGGAATGTGGCCCATGCAGACATGAGAAGTTCACGCAATTCCCGGAGAGTCGATGGAGGTGTTGGCAAGGAGCGAATGGTCCTTTCCAGCTCATTCCAGAGATGTTTAATGGGGTTCAATGTTTCTTGTGCTGCTGTGCCCACAGGAGGCGCACTTTCTTTTCCTTCTCTGACAGCACTAGTATCCCGAGATGCTCTTCGGCTTTGGTGCCGAAGGTGCGACTAGTTGTCCGTTCTGATGTTTTCTGGGTATCTGAATTGTATTGAGCAGTAATTTGTGCGATTGTTGCCTTTCTGTTTTCGGCCTCTTTCATCAACAAGAGTCCACAAGAGCCACGATGGCTACATGTTTTTGTTCCTAGGCCCACTCTCGATAAACCATTGAAACTGTGATGCTGTATGTGAAACGTTCAGGAGAGTCGCACATTCTGAAATGCTCATTCCAGCCCGTCTTGCACCTATCATCATGCCACGCTGGAAATAAGTCAGATCACTGGTTTTCCCCATTAAATAATTAAGGCCCCACGAAGTACTAAATATGTGAAACAATTTGTCTTGTAGACTGAGTTTATAATTTTAGCCAAGCTGAATGTATATCTCTTTTGTTTTTCTCCAATTTTTGTAAAGTTTATGAATACAAAAACACATCACTAGTTTTTGTGTCCTTTGATAATTGAATACATTTGCATATTCTGAAAAGTCGCAGTTTCAAATGCATACTCAATGTCTGAAAAGGTAGGCTATAACACTGCGTAATGCTACAAGATCACGCAACTACATTGCACAGAAAGGAAGTTACTCAGTCATACTTGCTGATGTGCGGCGTGATCGTGGATAAAGCAAGAAAACATGGAAGCAGATAATCATGGGCAACAATGAACAGTGTGAAACTAAAAAATATATAAAATATAACTGACCTTATGATCTGTGGATACTTGTGTATAGATGAAGGAAGGATGCCACTTTTCCACAAAAGAATTTTAATAATCTTCATAAATGTATACATTTCAACTACCAGGTAGTCATCATCAGTATGAGTCCAGGTAACAAACAAGGAGAAGGTTTATATAAGAGTAAGAAGCCAATAGGGCGCCAAAGGAATTGCCACTCAAGAATGGTTGGTCCAACTTAGCGGACCTAGGAGAGAGCTCTACAGAGTTTTAACAGAAAATCCAAAAAACAAAAGGAAGGGGAAAAGAGAAAAGGGGCCAAGAAAACCGTTATTTAGCATGGGCTAACAATGTGTCCTATCGTGATAGATCAAGAGGTCCAGCATCATGATTCAGGAGTTTTCTTTCTTCGCACTTCATAATCTCCAGGGACTCCAAGAAATTAAGTCTTTCGTAGTCATCAGCCACATGTAGAATGTTGAAGTTTTCTGTCTTCATAACGTGTCCAGTATTAATTATATGTTCAGCATAAGCTGATTTTTCCGGTCTATGGTTTCTTACTTAGTCGAAATGTTCCTTTATTCTGGTTTCAATTCTTCTGCGGGTTTGTCCGATATATTTGTGGTCACAAGTGCCGCACGTGATTTCGTATATCCCGGATTTCTCTGTTGTCTGGATTTTATCCTTGGTATTGCCTAAGAGTCTTCTCAACGTTTGGCTACTTCTGTAAGCCACCTGAAGACCAAACAATCCTAGGATTTTCTCCAGGCCTCTAGTTAACCTCCTGTTATATGGGAGGCAAAAATATTTCTTTCTGTCCCGAGTTCCGTGAGTAAGGGTTGTGGCTTCCATAAGTTTCAACATGAAGTTATGCCTCTTAATTAATTTATCAACGGTTTCATTATTGAAACCATTGGCGGCAGCAGCTTCTTTGATCAGGCGGAAAAGGAACATGGAATTCCGACTATCTGGTAGTTGAAATGTATACATTTATGAAGATTATTAAAATTCTTTTGTGGAAAAGTGGCATCCTTCCTTCATCTATAATGAACAGTGTGTTTATTTTGTTTCGGAAGGAAAGAGTGATTGTTAACATACAGGGGTTGGATAAAAAATATGAACACCTTTGATTTTAGACGTTTTGTCAAACATCTAGGAAAATACTTGACGAATTATCCTGAAACATCAGGGGCCCTATTCTCGAAATTTTCGTGTTGCAATCAATCTCACAAACACTATCTCACTTGTGAGATTTGAACTCACACGATTGCTATTCTGCCGTTCAAACTACAAAACGAACACTACTGGTGAGTACGTACGTCCCACTCACACGAGTTTCGACATTTCTAAGCGTCTGGAATCGAGACTATTCATCAAGAACCGATCAAATAAACGGAAACTGTTCCCAAACGATCGCTCAGTACGGAAACTGTTTCCAAACGATCGAAATTTGTTATTTGTTATCTGTGCTCAGTATGGAGGCATAAGAAAAGAATCACAGACGAGCAAAACGAAATTTTATTTTATCGAAAATAATACATGAATGTATAAAGGAATATTTGATAACGAGTTTACGAAGAACTATGGGATGACTTAGGAAGGAAATTGAATTCTTGCGTCAGAATAAAAAAATCAAACATAGAATGGAAAAAAGGCTTAATTTGCACTATCCGGAAAATCGCGTGACCAAGGTAAGTGAAATGATGTTTTGAAGACCCCCCCCCCTCCTCTAATCAGCTGATATATAACCCCTTTTCTATTTGGTTACGAGTAAAAGGTTAAATTAATAAAGATGTCATTTACCTTATTCCAATGATTAGTCGTCGCGGGATTGTGCAGATAGTGCAAATTATTCTTCTGTTTTGTAGACTTAATGCTGATCTTCGAGTTTGATCCCCTAAAATCGGTCGAAGGTCGTCTATCAAAATTTTTGCCAAATCCTTTGATAGTCGAAATAAGTGACAAAAATGTTACTCATGACAGTCGAAAGCATCAATCCGCGTTCGTAAAACTCGTTGCCTCCTCAAACAACGCCTTTCTGCTGTTTCCAATGCTCCGATTAAATGCAGCGTAGCGAATACGTCGGCCAAGTGTTTTCTTTTTTTTTTTTTTTTTTTTGTGCGTAGCCAAGATATAAAAAATACAGGTAGCGCCGTCCGAGAGAAAAACTGACTGTCGTCCCATCTGGTGTTGGTAATTGGAATATTGCCAGCTTCATGACGCCACAAGGACCAATGGTTAAAAATTATTATGGGGAATAGTGCTTTTACGCACCAAAACACCATCATGCTTAATTCCCACTTACAATAATATAAAATTAATTACAGAAGATTAAAATGTTTCCTTTTTCCGTTTCCCCAAATATTCAAATTTAATTAAAACATAGTTAATATCATGCAAATTGGATAAAAATATTTGTACCATAACAGCAGTAATTGCTCCAACCAGTAATTGCTCCCTTCATCCATCCCTGCTCTAACTATTTCAAAGATGACGTTATGAAAACATAAATTCGTATATCCTCTTACCTAAGATTTACAACTAAATCATGGGATATTAAGGATTCTTTAGGTCACGTTAAGATCATCAGTTGTAAATTCTGCATCAACTACATATTTACGATACCTAGCCAATTTGCTCTTACATTCACTTGTAGCAGCGCCGGATATATATTTTTCCTTAGTATAGGCCACTGACTTTCTGCCGCCCCTACTTTAATGATCACTTGTAAGTAATTTAATCTAAGACTATTTAGGCCATAAATAATACGTATTTAAGTAGATAAGTAAGTATTGAATAGAATAGTCAACTAATAAAATCCGCCGCCCCCTGAAATCTGCTGCCCCTAGGCCGCGGCCTAGTCGGCCAATCCAGCGCTGCAGCAAGAACAGTAGAACATTCACTTGTTGCACCCCCCCCCCCCCCTTCATCCGTTCTTTCTTGTAGTTATCTAACTATTTTAAAAAATGAAATGAAAAAAGGAAACATTCTTATCTTTTGTATTATATTTTGTATTATTGCAAGTGGGAACCCCGCATGATGGCATTTTGCTGCATAAACGCAATATTCCTCATAATAGGTTTTAAAGATTGGACCTTGTGGCGTCATGAACTGGCAATATTCCAATTACCAACACCAGATGGGGCGACAGTCAGTTTTCTCTCGGACGGCGCTACCTGTATTCTTTATATCTTGTGCGTAGCTATCTCACAAGCTCTACTCACGTGATTTGACAACTAACATGAAGAGAACGAAAAGCACGGGAGTTGATTTTCGAGAATACCAAATTTGTGTGATCATTCGTGTTTGTACCACGTGACACACCCAAACTCATGTGAGTTGTTAACACGAAAATTTCGAGAATAGGGCCCCAGGTGTGTAAAGAGCATGTTACACCTCATATAATTCAGCAAAGGTTTTGTCCCGAAGGTAAATAGAGGACCAGTAACAAATTGAACAAAGAAAAATAATATTTGGAATCACGCTGTAAAAAATAATGCTTGAAATGCGTTGTAGCTGTCGCATATGATTAGGAGGCTTTTTTTACTTAACTGTGTTCATTTGTATGAGAATAGCACGTACATTCATGGAGATATAAAGGTTTCTTTAAAAAAAATCGAAATCTTTTCGTAACTTTGTTTATAACATGCAGGGTTTTCAACCCAATGCAATGTCATCTTCAGAAACTTGACAAACTACAGTAGAGACAACACCCTGCAATCAGACTATAAAAATATTAAATATTTGATGAAATACAGGGTAATTCAGTCAATTTCTGACCATTTCACTCGAATGACGTGCATTAGGGTTAAACAATTGAAAGAATATGAGCGCCGTATCGAATTTCTAAATAGTTGGAATTTGTATTGTTGCAACGGCGCTGCATGAAAATCGTATTGTTGAAAAATGGCGCCCGCTTTATCAACAGAGCAGAAATGCAAGGTTATCGAATGGTATTTCGAGACAAAATCACCTGTAACCGTGCAAAGAAAGTTCCGGAAGGAGTATAAGTGTCATATGAATTTACACCTATTAGACGCTTAGACGCACCAGGCAGGCAAGCAATCATGGATTTTGTCAAGCAATTTCGTGCCACTGGATATGTTAAAGGCAAAAAAAAAGGCGGGAGTTTGGAGCAGAAATGTAAGCCAATCAGGACATTGTGGACAACCTGTGTGTGTCAGATGAGGCCTTCTTCCATATGTCAGATGACGTTAATAAACACAACGTTCGTTTTTGGGGTTCCCAGCACCCTCATGAGATCCATAAGTCACCTCTTCATCCACGAAAGGTTATGGCTTGGTGCGCGATTTCCAAAAGAGGCATCATTGGTCCGCTCTTTTTTGAGGGCACCGTAACGTCACAGGCTTACCTTAACATGTTGGAAACCTTCTTCATCCCCGAGCTACGAAGGAGGCGTATACCGCTTCGACATCAATGGTTTCAACAGGATGGGGCTAGGCCTCACACCACTAATGAAGTGCTAGACTTTCTCAATCAGAAATTCGGAAATCGTGTCATTTCAAACAGGTTTCCAGATCGATTCGGGGGTGGCTTTCTTTGGCCCCCTACGAGTCCTGACCTAAACCCATGTGATTTTTATCTCTGGGAGTTCCTTAAAGACAGTGTGTTCACTACAGCACCAAAAACCCTAGACCAGCTGCGACAAAGCATCGTCGACTGCTGCACCCTTGTGGATGCAGAAATCCTGGATAGAGTTATGAACAACTTCACCATTCGGCTGCGAGCAGTTCAAAACGTTCTTGGTGGCCACATTGAGCATATCATCAAGACTTTTCTACGGGAATAAAAACTCCGAACTGCCTAAAATATCATACTGAAATGCTAAGTTTGTAAACATTAATGGGTCAATAAATCATAGTACTGAAATGGTCAGAAATTAACTGAATCACCCTGTAGGAGCAGTTTTACTAAATAATGTTATAGGCATATCGAGTTCATATTAGCGTAAGGAGAAGAAGTTGATACTGGTGTCCGGTTCAAAATTAAAAATTTGGAGAGAACCCCTTATCGGTTTGTTTATTTTTGAGAGCAACTGAAATTCAATTCATTCTATCGGCGATATCCTTCTGAATTTGCTTGGGCTTTTTAAAAGAATAGCTCTATACATTTGGCTAATAAATTATGCAAAAGACATTTTGGTAACGCTTGTGCATGGGAAGTTAAACATTATTTAGTAAAAGTGCTCATGTTTCATCAAATATTTAATATTTTTATATTCTCTACTGTAATTTCCTGAAAATGTCATGGCATTGATTGACTGATTAAGAAATTGGTCGTACTTTTAATTTTAAATTAAAATAAACTGAATATATTAGAAGTGTTGAAATAAAATATTTATCAGATACCAAGGAACTTTAATCTTACTCTCACTTTGGCGATTCGGTATATGGCGACTTCGGCTGTTAGATATAAAAATGATTGCAATTTTCGTAACGTCTGACGGTTATTCACTTCCGCCATTGAAGAGGCAACAGTGCTGCTAAAATCTACAATACAGTGATACAGCGTTTAAGTCAAGCGCAGCAAAATTGAAAGTTTATCATGAAATGAACTTTTAAAGGAGCAAAAGTTAGATATTGATAATAAATTCAGATGGTAAAAATTACGGTCCTTTACCAAAAAATATAATTTATCAAAAGTTTATTTAAAATTTTACTTTTATTATATTAGCTTAATCCATGCAAATGACATTCGCACATAATAAAAACCTGCTGGACATTTACAATTGACAATTTTTAAAATAAAAAAAAAGTCAAATGATAAAAATAGAATAATATAATCGACCATTAAAATATTAACGCACAATCACATGTATACAAGTTGATTCTGAAAAAGTGTGTATAACTGTAAGCAATAACAGATGTGACCAAAATGAACATTTTCTTTTAATACAATGTGGGTCCGAATTTGAACGCTAACTGA
>JAHWFO010053337.1:11624-25337 GCA_023313115.1 Rhysida immarginata | reverse complement strand
AAAATCGATATTCATGGTTATGGCAGGGCATATTAATGAGAAATATCGCATGACCAACAATGCAAGACAAAGTTTTTGCAACAATGGTATCAACACGCAATTCACAAACACTCTGCACGGACCAACAATATATATCTCATGACCAACAATGCAAATAAAAGTTTGTGCAACAATAGGTATCAACAATGGTTTCAACACGCAATTCACCAATAACAATGAGCTCAAAATGATGATGCAATGATAAAGCAGTCCTTTCCAAGAATTATAACAATGCAATATGGATAAGTTTCAATTTGTAACAATGCATAGAATTCCTGTTATTCAGGCTTTTCTTAGAAAAGAGAGTTCTTAGTACTTAACAATTTCTTGAAAATCTTTAAAAATGATCAGTAAATGGAGACAATGGAGAGTTAGCAGACTATTGAGAAAGAGTGGAAAGACGAGAGAGGAAGCACTCCTTTAGCTCCGTGATGTATTTGATGAATGGCCAAATTTTGCTTCAACACATCGAGAGAAGAGTGGAAATTGCAACAACACTAAGTATACATCTGAGGTAAGATTACGTGAGTAAGAAATTATTTAAAATAGCAGTGGCATCCTTGGAGGTCCAGCCATTGTGAGCTTTTAAAAAGTTTTTTTTCGAATTTTCATTAAGAATTTTTACTGTATTAATTCTAAGCATTTTCATGTGTTTATTTTTAAGATATTGCAAAATTTAATTTAATTTTTTGAGATTGTTCTGTTTACATCCAAGTGTAATTATCCCGGGCAACGCCGGGTACCTTTGCTAGTTATATATATAGAAGATTGTATAGAACAGTCTTTTGTATAGAATATTTTGATATTTTATAAATAAATATTGCATTTTTTTAAAACCAAAATAAGTCTTTTAACGAGCCACGTTCATTCTTAAGTTTCGGGGTTTCTTTTAAAGTATCACCCCTTAAATACCATTTATTTTGCTTCCCTCTCTGAACAATTTCGGACAACGTATTTAAGCGTTTTCTCCGATTTAAGTTGATGATGCTGGATCTTAAGCACGTCGTTGCTTTAAACTCCAGACACAAGAGTTTTATGACTCTGTCGTGACACCTGATCTTTATGGTGTCCTTTCGACCTGTGGGCGGTAATTTTATCAAGAGGTACGTGCTTTTTGATCTCCTCCAAAATCTCCTTTATTGGCTTCCCATGGTGACGAACGATGATTGGTGGGATATACATTGCTCCGTTTTCACGGGTGACATTAATATGGAAAGAACTGTGTTTAGCTTTGTTAGCACGAAGGGCTACAGAGGCACTAGCGCTGACATCAAAAGTGGACTTAATATTGTCGATCCTGACACCTCCTTTGTTCCTCTTATTCTGTGCAGTCCGCCAGTCATCTCCATCAATGTCAGCAGAGTCATTATCAAGCCTCCTCTTTGTGCTTGTTCTTGATGAGGAGCTACTGTCGCTGACCGCGCCCAGACCTGCAGGACCTTCTTTACAATCGTATGAAGGAATAGCGTTATCCACTAACATGGGGGAAACGGACGTAATGGGAGAGCCCATAAATTCTTTGATAGCATTGCTAAGTTTGGCAATGCCGTTGGTAGTTTCCAAATATGCACGCTTTACATCCTCTCTAAAACTAACAATATTTGTATTTACACTACTAATATCCTTAGACAGCGCTTCCACCCTTGATTCTAACTCTAGATATTTATTGTTCAGTTCAGTACGTAATGCCTCAAGTTGTCCGTTAATAATAATGTCAGATGCCAGAAATCTCGGATCCTTACACGCATCTTTGTAGGCCAGTTCACAAGGTAACACTTTACCATCAGCATACTTAACAGTACATGAAGGAGATTTTGACGCAGCGCCTGATGTCATCATGAAGTAGGTGTGGTGCTGGGTTTTGCCGTCCTTAGAAGGACGCACCTACTCACAACTACTCAGTTTAAAAGACTTAAAAAAGTCCTACCTTGTTAGTCCTTTTGGAGATTCCACTGATGCACTGAAAGTCGTGCAGACTGCAATAGGTACGTCGTCGTCCGTCGAGTGGTAGAATCGTCTAACGATACGGAGGAATCGACAATCGAACAGTGTAGTGAAAAGACACGAGCGGTCCGGGAGCAGAGCTTCCATAGCACACTCGCCCATAACGTAACCAATGGAATTACACTGAGTTAGAGGAGAATCCTGATGTCCCTCGAGAGTCATCCTGAGACTAGAGTCCTAACTGGTAGGACGAGGAATAAGATTGTTGATTGACGTCGAGATAGCCCTGAGTATCTGCGGCTAAGATATCCAGAAGTCGGGGAAGACAACCTTATTGATATCATCGAAATTAACTTCCAGTACATGAAGGGGTCTTCGTATCCTTATGGGACCCCTAAGGGCTAGAGAGTGGTCCAGTATACTGGCTACCAAGGGATTGTCGTGGGTCTCAGTTTTAAGATGCAATTTCTTTAGGAGCATTTGGACGTACCTACCAATGTGGTCCATATTGAGGTCTTCATAAATGGAAGAGTTGTTGGCAACTCTCCTATCGAGCTGAACAATGGTCCTGAGGGTTACATTTTGGAAGGTCTGTATTTCCCTCAAGCTTGATTTGCAGGTAGACGCCCAGGCAGGCATTCGATGGAGCAAGATGGTGCGGATTACCACATTGTACAGCAGGAGTTTATTGTCCAATCCAAGGGCAGTGTTTCTCCCCAAGAGCGCAATCAGGCTGATTTTTGCCTTTTTAGCCTTGTTGAGGGCATATTGGACATGGTCATTCCAGATTAACTTAGAGTCAATTTTTACACCAACGTACTTGTAGTTCTTCACCCAGTCCAGTTTTTTGTCATATAAGGCCAGGATCCCTGGAGGATTCTTGCGTTTACGTGTAATGTACATAGCTTTACATTTGTCAACGTTGAGCTTTAACCTCCATTTGTCGAACCATTTTTTGCACTGTAGGAAAGCCTTTTGTAAGCGACTAATGACGTGTGCGGGATTCCTTGCGCTTGTTGTGATGGCCGCACCACCAGCGAATAGGTACAGTTTGCATTTTGCGAATTCCGGTAGGTCGTGAATGAAGAAATTGAACAGCGCCGACCCCAGGACTGAACCCTGGAGAACACCCGCATTGACATCACAGGGATTAGACAAGGTGTTTCCAACCCTGACACGGTAGGATCTATGCGACCCAAAAGGAGCGAACCAAGGCGACTAACTCTATGTACGGAATTAAACAATGACCCTTGTTTCCGTGTGAATGTAGAGTGGGCGTTTTGCACCACTTTTATTAAAAACAACGGAGCGATCACCACTTTTTGGGATTTTTTTTTGGCTTAAGGGGTTTAATGTTTAGGGTAGGGGCTCGTATATGAAACGGTTCACTGCGTCTATTATTTGTTCTCGCGTTTGCAATTTTTTGGTAGACGTTCTTTGGATAGGGCAGTATTGGTTGGCTTCCCTGGATAAGATGAGAGTTCACGGTTAGAAGGTTTGCGAGGCTAATGGAATAATTTTCGCGTTTAATATTTAAATAACCTGCTAGTTAAACTTTCTTCAGATTTAATATAAGCTTAATATGAGAGTTTATTTACACTGATTGGAAGAAAGTAATTAGGCACTTTCGATTTTAGACGTTTTGTCGAATATCTAGAAAAATACTTGACGAATTATCCTGAAATTTCAGGGGTGTAAAAAGGATGTTACACCTCATATATTTCAGCGAAGGTTTTCTCCCGAAGGCAAATAGGGGACCAGCAAAGAAGTGAACCAAAAAAATAATGTTTGGAATCGCCCTGTAAAAAAAATGCTTGAAATGCATTGTCGCTGTAGCATATGCTTAAGAAGCTTGTTTTACTTTTCTGTGTTCATTTGTATGAGAATAGCACGTATATTCATGGAGATATAAAGGTTTCTTTAAAAAGGTCGAAATGTTTTCGTAGGTTTTGTTTATAACCCAATGCAATGCCATTTACAGGAAACTTGACAAACGCAGTACAGACAACCCTGCAATCAGAATAGAAAAATATTAAATATTTGATGAAATATGAGCATTTTTACTAAATATTGTTTAACTGCGCATGCGCATGCGTTACCAAATTGCCTTTTGCATAATTTATTAGCCAAATGTATAGAGCTACTCTTATAAAAAGCCCAAGCAAATATCGTGAAAATTGAGAAAGATAGAATGAGTTGAATTTCAGTTGCTCTCAAAAATAAACAAACGATAAGGGGCTTTCTCCAAACTTTTATTTTTGGATCGGACACCAGTATCAACTTCTTCTTACGCTGATATAAAGTCAATATGAAGTCAAAATGTTTTCATGTTTTATCGTCTTTCATTGCCCTGTACAGGCCAGATGTCCTTCTTCTTCAGGAGGTGAAGCTTGCTACTTCTCAACAGCTCTCCGACCTCCCTGGCCTTCGCAGTCAATATCCATCTGGACAATTTTTTATTAATTCATCTTCGCCACATGGCCAAGGGGTTGCCTCCATCATCTTCAACCCCTCTATCGTGGTGTCGAACTATATCTTTGACTGCGAGTGCAGGATGATCTCTTTAGACCTTCTTCTATCTGGTCTCAAATTCCAATTGCTTAATGTGTAAGCCCCGTGTTTATTAGCAGAGAAACAAACATTCTTTGAGGACCTGAACTTCTACCTGTGCTCTTTTCTGCCTGTAGTGGTTGCTGGGGACTTCAATTGTCATCCCGACGAGAATGACATCATTATGTCCGGGTGGGATCATCAGTTGTGCCTGCAGAACGCACTTTTCGACCTTTGGGCGTCTTCTTCCCATTCCTACCAGTGTGTCCACCTTTCATCAAGGACCACTTGTGTCTTCGAGATTGGACCTTTTTCTCGTGGACGCCGCTTTTGCTGACGCACCGGGTTCAATGGAGGTCATTCCATGCTCATTTTCTGATCACAGTGCCATCAAGTGGTCATGGAACCCTCCATTCCCAGCCTCCTCTGCAGGCCCTGCTTCGAACAATTGGTTCCTGAACGTTTCTCTGCTAGACATCGATAAATACAAGGGAATGTTCTTTCGGTTTCTGGAAAGACATCTCCACAATCTGCCTCCGTCACTAGCTTCGTGGCTTATGCTTAATACCAAGATTCGGTGATTCTTCAGAAAGATTGGGTTGGACGCCGCTAGAAAAAACCTGTTCCATCCCGAAGGGGGGGGGGGTATGCTGATGACATCCGCCAGGTGCAGAGCGAGATCAACGCTCTAATGATCCGCAAGGCCGCCGGCGCAGCTCTCAGGGCCAAATTGTCCTGGGCGTCTGACGTCAGGCATACGTCATCAGCTGCGTTCGCTGAGGAGAAGCGTCGCGCCAATAAGAAGAGATGTCATCGTTTGGTGATGGAGAATGGGATAGTGGAAATTGATTCTGACATCTTGTCCGCCTTCACTCCCATTTTTCATCATTGTTTAGCCACCCAGTCTTTCCATCCGGCGCTACGACGCATTGGATCGAGGCACTAAAACCTTTCACTGCAGCTGCTGGCCTGTCCATCACCCGTCCTCGTTCCGAAGATGAAATCAAGAAGTTTCTGTCGGCGGATGGTCGTCATCAGTCCAGCCCTGGATTAAACGGCATTCCATACTCTTTCTTTAATGCGACTTGGAAACTTCTTGGGCCTTTCCTGGTACAGGTGTTTAATTCAATTCTTAAGGATCCTTCCTCCATTACGTCGGACTTCACTGCGGGGAGAATCATCTTGCTCCCCAAGGTGCCGGATCCTGATCTCGTCACCCAGTATTGGCCTATTACTCTTCTCAACACAGACTACAAGGTTTTCACTGGTGTGCTTCAACGACTCAAATGTTTTGCCGACGAGTTCTTCGACCCGGGTCAATCCTGCTCCATTTCATCTCGCAGGATGTCCGACAACCTGATCACCATCAAATGTGTTATGGAGCAAGTGCGTGTGCGTCATCAGACTCTCGCCGTACTAAGCCTTGACCAGAAGGCCTTCGACTAGGTGAATCATGTGTTTCTTTTCCGAGTTCTTTACCATCTTCATCTTCGGAAATTTGCTGCGATTATCTCAGCACTGTGTGCTTCTGCCACATCATGTGTGACATTAATGGCTCCACTTCGCCTTTTTTCGAACTGTCCAAAGGCGTCAGGCAGGGGTGTCCCATCTTCTCCCTCCTGTACATCCTTTACTTGGAGCCATTACTGCAATTTCTGAATCGCCACCCAGATTCGCCAGCTGCTTCCATCGACATCTGTATGCTGGCGTATGCTGACGATATAGTGCTATTTGCATCTGATGTGTACTCCCTGGGCATCTATAAAGAATCCTTCGACCTCTTTAGTGCTTCGACGGGAAGTTCCATCAATCTCCTCATGTCTAAAGGCATCTCTATTGGGAAATGGACGGTGGACTATCTTCGA
Source organism: Rhysida immarginata (assembly GCA_023313115.1). Classification (NCBI taxonomy): domain Eukaryota; kingdom Metazoa; phylum Arthropoda; class Chilopoda; order Scolopendromorpha; family Scolopendridae; genus Rhysida; species Rhysida immarginata. Next base: position 18,939 of record JAHWFO010053337.1, on the reverse strand, counting down.
ACTTTCCCAATAACGTTGTGTGAGCAAATTACAGTGCTTGGCTCCTTTTTCTTTTTCACCTGATATGGACTCCCGTCACTGGCAGCAGGTAATTATCAAATGCATCGTTCGCCTTGGCAAACACTTTCGTTTTACTACCTCGATGTTTGTCAAGGCGAGGTTCGTCCAGACGCACGTTCTGCCAATATTAATTTCCAAGTGCCTGTTCGCCTTGCCGTCTTCACATCTTTAAAGAAGGTGCGTAGTGCGATATTGAACTGTTTGTGGGGTTCTTCGGCCGTCCGTAATCCCATCCGTGCGGAACTGCTATTTATTCCTTTTGATGGGGGAGGATTGGGCCTGCCAGACACCCGGCGATACCTCATCGCGGCCGGAATGGCCGCCTTGATTCGTGCCTTCCTACTTCCTCTCCCTACTTGGGCCAACTTTTTGTTTCTGCACCTACGCTTCTTCGTGAAAGTGAACAGGCTGCCTTTTCCATCCACGCTGCCAGTGACAATTATCTCACGTTCTCCGGACTTTTACCGCCTAGTCCAACGAGATCTGTCATCCTTTCTTTCTGGGCTTCGACAGCTTGACCCGCAAGACTGGGGAAGCCTTCGTCTATCTTGGTTCTTCCAGCGATCTGACCAGGGTGCGACTTCTGACATTGTGCAGTGGCATCCTGAATATCCGTGGTCAGCCATCTTCAAGGCCGTCAAGCCACTCGCCTTTGAGAAGGCAGTTTTCAATTTTCAATGGCGTTTGCTGTATCATGGATTCTACTCTCTCCAATGTTTACATCGCTGGGAGTTGTCAGATCCGCTGGTTGCCAGTTTTGCGGGTCGTCTGAAACCATCGCTCATGTGTTTTATGAGTGCCCGTTTGCGCAGTCCATCTGGGATTGCCTTTCACGTCACTATCATCTGACTGATTTACATACCAGTCTGTGCGATTCCTCATGGACGGTTCCACCGGTGTTGCGTATAAGCTGGACCTGGCCACTTCCATCGCCTTCTTAAACCGAGAACTTTGGCTGGCCCGTCAAGAGAGAATCTCTGGATTTCATCCGCCAGCCGCAGTCATCTGGAGGAGAGGTGCCATCCATCTCAGGTCCTTCCTCCATCTCGAATGGCATCGGCTAGGCCCAGTTACGTTCCGGAGACGTTATTCGTCTTCTCAGCGTCTCTGTATGGTCATCAGAGGGGACATGAACAACATCTCATACCTCTTCATCTTTCCCCTCGACATCGGTGAGCCCACCGGTGGGTGAACGGGCCTCATAAAAATGGCGTTTATTTAGGAGTCCACATCCCTAAAGCATGTGCGCCTGGGCATCCTATATGTCATCTTTGGATGCCCGCTGGAGCTACACCATCCGCTTTAGCCTTCTGAAGCACTGTCGCGCTTCAGTTCCAACACCCCCCCCCCCACCATGCGCTGGGACGAGTATTTTACGATATTAAGATTATGGAGCCAAGCCATAATCCAGCCGATATGATGGGAGATACCGACAATGTCCTCTGGGAACTGTTTGTTTTTAGGATGTTTATTTGCGCTCTGAAAATGCTTGATTTTGTCTAGCAACATGAGGTGAGAAACTGCCTTCGCCAGATGGAATGTGCAAGATTAGCTCTTGCCTGGGCAAGGCAGACTTAAATCGGTAACAGATTTTGTCTTTGTTAACTACTCCTCGGCCCCGTAATCATCGATGATTCCTGATCTGTGCTTTTGGCCGGCTGTGGTGTTTCGGCGCCCCGAGTTTGGGCCCTAGTTGTCGAGACTTTGGAACAGCTCCGGATCGAACACGGCCTTTTTTATCATGTGTAATTGGAATCGCTCGTCCTTGACATATTACAGTTAAACTTTCGTTAGCCTAGATGATTTCGTTTGGCCTAATCCTCTCGCCAAAAGAAAAGCTCCGTTCCGACGAATTTCAGTTTTGCGCTCGTGCGAATGTTCTTCGCCCACTCAACCCCGACGTTTGTCTTCCAGATAAACTCTAGGACAACCATTTCGTTTGCTACGAGTAGTGCGTCTTCCATTGTTGAAGCTTTTTAATTGAAGAGAAAAATCTGTATTTTTTTAGAAATGCTGTTTTTGGACAATTCTTTGTAGCTAATCAAATGATATTTGTCAATGCCACTGTTTGCTTTTAATCTTTATTTTATTTGCAGTTTTAGGTTCTTCTTGCTTTGCTTGCCTCATCTCCTTTACTCGTCTGTCCTGCCCTTAACTGTTTTGCGTCTGTTCTTCTTTAGCTGGTTTTAGTGTACCTGTGGATTCGTCGCAGTATCCCTTATCCTAGTTAATTGTTTCCCTTTCCTTAAGGAATTTTGGGGTAAGGCAAAATCTATTTCCTTTTTTTTCCCTATCCTTACTTGTGATTTTCTTACTTTATTGTAATTCTTTTGCTTTTATTTTTCTTTTACCCCGTTGCTTCATTACGCTTTTTTTGACCTTTTCCTTTTTTTAGTTCAATCTCTCTCGCTTTTACTTTCTGGACCAGTCCTAACGCTTTTTATTCAACCAATCTGCAGCCTTTGCTTGGGTTTACTGTGAGCTTCTAGTGGACTTGGCGATCTTCTGTCTAGAGTCACCCTTCGGAGCCGCCTAGACGCCAAAGCTCTCGACTTTCTACTGGTTTATTCGGACGGCCCTTTTACCTGTCCATTATTTTCCCGTTTCTTTTTTATTTTGTCCTTTTTTAATTTTTATTATCTTTTTGTGATTTTTTCATTTGTTTTTGCTTGTCCAACGGACGATTCAAGAAGATTCCTTTTTGTCTTTATTTTTTTTATATTTTATTTCCAAGCAGGATTGCTTGTTGACTCTCCGTTTTGTGACTTGTAAATATTACGCAGCAGACAGCTTTTCAATTAGGCAGTGGCTACGTACAGTGCAACCCAGAGACAAATGAAAGTAAGAGACTGGCAGTGCCCTATTCATTTTGCTGAGCGCTACTGGTGCCACCGGAAGTGCAGCGATCTCCATTATGGGAATGGCAGAAACGTAAGGTGGCGTATGTTCTCACTGTTATTTCAGCTGTTTTTGTAGATGACTTCGAGAGGTATTAGTAAGCGTAACCCGTTTTTTGATTTTTTTTTAAAAAACTTCATTGCATTAACTAACGATAACGTATACTTTTAATGACTTTCAATAGCTGATTCAATGCCTTACGAATTTTTAATAGCGCGTACAACTCGGAACTCCTATCGTTATTGTAATAATGGAGGCTTAGCCAGAGACAAGTGAAAGCATAGATGAAGAAAACTGAAGAATAAAGAGTTTGGCTTCCAATTATTACGCCTAATAAGATGTATCCACTTTTTACGAAGAATGTCATCCTTTGAAAATCTATTGCGCAAATATCATACCTGGTTATACGAGCTTGGTGCTCATTTATTGAGTGACAGTTGTTTTTTAATGCATTCATCACAATAAAAATGTTTATCACAATACTTATCTTTATTGAAATATCAATTAGATGTTTATACTTTAAAAGATTTAACAAGCTGCGTCACAAAATTATTTTAAGAAAATAAAAACAATGTCATTTTAATTTTTGTTTATCTGACAATAATGGAATGTTGATAAAGTCTGAACATTTAAACTGGGAAGATATTTAAAAGTGTTTCTTACTATTGATAAACAAACCTAACATAATTTATCAAATTTTAGCTAATTGATTTTAAAATTTTAAATTAAAAGAAAATCTGGTAACCTAAAACACTTTTAAGAGGTACTCAATTTTTTTTAAACAAAAAAAGGAAGAAATAATTCTGTTGAATAAAATAATTGGACCAGAGACAAGTAATTACTTTCACTTGGCGCTGATAATAATCAGTTTATTAATCCACATATTGTAATAAACTATTAACATATTATTAATACACATGATTACTTGTGAAATGAAATATTGGATCCTTTTAAAAAACGATTTGTGCAATTATATGCACAACAACTGACAGGCATGTTTTTTCTTTCATAAATTATGAAACAATAGATTCGCGCCAGAACAACAAGGGGGGGGGGGGGGTGACTTTCGCTTATCTGTTCTCATTTCGATCTGTATCTGTTTTTTGCTTTTTTCTTTATATTTTTATTAAAAAGCAATTAATTTACGAAAATTCTCATTTATAAATTATAATTTTAAAGTAAATAAAATAAAATGTACAGTTCATTAATTATAATCCAAATTATTGTTGATATGTATATTTTATTTTATTTACCTTAAATAAAGGAGAATTTTCGTAAATTAATTGCTTTTTAATATAAATTATAAAAAAAAACAAAAAACAAACAAACAAAAAAAATACAGATACAGATCGAAATAAGAGAGACAAGAGAAAGAACCTTAATATGGTCCGGTGAGTTATTATTATACTCCATATCAAAGGTAATTTGATGTAATCTGTATATTTTATTTTATTTACTTTAAAATTATAATTTATAGAGGAGAATTTTCCTAGTTAATTGTTTAATATATCTTCCTCCTTTTTCATTTAAACTATATTTTTTTTAATTTATGTTTAAAAATAACTTTATTTATCATCAAATAACTTTTTATCAGATGGGCCGATTTGAGTGATTATTTTTTTGTTTAATAGAGCAAGTTTTTCTGGTGGTTCCATAATAAATTCATCGAGATATCTTAGGTAGATATTAGAAAAAATAAATGTTTGCGATTGATTCACATGCATTGCCTACGGCGATCAGCTGTTTCTTGCCAATCCCGATATGGCGGCGCGAAGGCACCACTAGAGGGGAGGTCACTGCCAGTCTCTTTAAAGCACTAGATAGTATTATCTAGTGCTTTAAGCTCTTACCAGAAGGGGGTGCACTTCACTCTGCTCTTCACTTCTATTCACTCTGCTCTTACTTTCATTTGTCTCTGGTGCAACCAAGGTCGGTAAAGAACAAGGGGTGCAACCTTGTTTAATACAAAGGCCGTGACAACAAATACCGCCATCTACCAACAGATTCAGATTCAAAACTAACTCAAATATCGAAACGAGCAACATGGCGGATTCACATCGCATAGTGGAGAAATACAAAGTTTTAAACAATTTTATCTTAGCTTCGAGTAGCTAATATAGGATAAAATGAATATTGTTAATGACGCCGATCATCTTCAAGTCAAAAAAAGCTATATTTTCTTCATATTTACTAGATCATATTTTCTAGGTCCTACGCGTAGATGGCGTTCTCAAGCATTCTCTTCTCCTGTTAATTCGAGTTAGCTCTCATCGCTTCGCTATCTAAATTTTGACAATTGCAATTTATTTCATGTAATCAAGAATAGATAAAGTTCATTTCTGATGTAATTTTAGTGAAAATTATTCACGGCCTCTATCAACGTTTTGAGCTTCTTATTAACATCCTTGATTTTTATGTTTTTATTCTAAGTAATTGATTTATAATTATTATAATTATTCATTTGGTCAAAAGGTAATAGATTCATTATTATTATTAAAAAAATTCTTATTTTTATTATAAATATTCATTTATTGAATAATAGTTGTTTTTATTTTACACATTTTATTAATGTCATTTTACAGTTAAAATTAAGAATTTTACTATTAGTTTGATACTTCTAAATATAAATGCCAAATAAATTATTATAGTAAAAATAAAACTAAAATAAATTATAACAAAATCCACTTAATATTCACTAGACATATTTGGATTTCCATCAAATAAATTTTAGGATGCAATACTTTGTTCTTGTGCGTATTAATATTGGGATATCCACAATAGATCAAATACAGGATGTCCACTAGTGGAAACAACGAAATTAATAGAATATCTGGTCATTCAACAGTATTAGTGGCGCCGACTTCAGGAAAATATTGGGGGGGAGGGCTACTTCTGTATACCCATCCAAAAGAATGCCCAAAATAAGATACTATTAGAAATTTGAAAAAATATAGCGCATAGAAAAAACATTGAGGGGACTTGCCCCTCCTAGCAAAATTTGGGGGGGGGGGCAGAAAGTGTCATACTCCCGCCAGATTCGGCGCCTACGTTCAGTAGTAAGATGAAAGTCACTTTTATGGCGCAGTAAAAGAAATTTAAAATTTATAAAACAAACAAGTATAATTGACAGAATGTGTTTGAGAGTTATCTTCTCTTATCCCCAATTATAGAAATTTAATAAGTTTCTTTGAATTAATCATTGTTAAATGTTTATAATCAAATCTTTTCTGTAACAAGAAAAAGAACCGCGCCCTAAAATTCATCTGTTGGAAATCCAAAGACGTCCATTGAATATTAAGTGGATTTTGTAATGACTTATTTTATTTTTACTATAATAATTTATTTACTATAAAATTTTATATGAAGAAATTGTAAAATTCGTAATCTATATATATAAAAATGGATGTATGTATATATGTGTATATATTTGTGTCTTATACAAATTTATAATTTTATTCTGATATTGATGAAATTATGCACACTTGACCTTCAGAGCAAGGAGAAGAGCACTGTCTACATGGGATTTCGAAAAACAATAATTTTTTACATAAAATTAATTTTCCGTTTGTTAACACATTAACTGAAGTTGCACTACAAACGTAACATATTTACTGGTGTGGCACTACATAATTAACCAAATTAACCTCTTTTAGGGAGGGGGGTAACGAATTGTAGAGTGTGCTTTCCATGAAGCGCGATATCTCCACCATGACCTACCTAAAACTTTCCCAGGCTCCATCGGAATTACCATGAAAAATTTCATCAAGATTGGTCTAGCCATTTTGAACAGCATAGCGAACAGATAGGTCCGTGTGTGTTTCTCTCTTATATAAACCTTTAGTTTAATTCCAATCTTGATGAAATTTGCAAATTTGATCTTCAAAGCAAGAAGAAGGTCGTTGTCTACATGAGATTTCGAAAAAATAATATTTATCGATAATAATTCATGGATTTAAATACAAATTATGGACCAAAAATATATATCTCCTAACGAACAATGCAAGGTAAAGTTTGTGCAACAATAGACTGCTCTGTTTGTTTCAACAGTAGTGATAGCAACACAGAATTCTAAAAATGATATGGCATTAAATACAAAAATTGGAGAAAATATACCAGATTCAGCCAATCCAAACTTTATATATAAAAATTCAGGTTCAGGATGCGTCTGTAAATGTTCTAAAAAACTCTTGAACATTGAGCTCATATTCGCACCATAAGTTCGTTAGATTCAGAGTAAGGTTTATGTCTCCAAAGGGAGGGGGTGGGGTAAATATATCTTGGTTTATGTTTGTTTGTTTCCTCAAGAGATGGCGCAAGGGATACGACATTAAAATTTCATCAAACAAACAGACCGAGC
>JAHWFO010053337.1:0-11614 GCA_023313115.1 Rhysida immarginata | reverse complement strand
CTCAGTTATATCATCTGCCAGCCTTCTATTGCCGCCATTTTGTTTGAGTGAGTAGGCCTTGTATATAGGAGGCCTTGGTAGAGGTGGTGTTGCTCTTTCTCGTGGGCTACGCGAGAAATACTACGAATCGACTAATGATGATGTAACAATGTATGTTATCAGGCCTTTTGTCTAGGTGGTGTTGGCCTGGCGTGCCATTGCAGAAGCAGAGCTGACAATAATTGTTCACTCTGCTTTGTTTACATGTCTCGGGTAAACAAGGCAGACTTTTAGATTTCAGTTCAGATCGTGTTCCAAACAAGGAAAAACATTCTCCAATGATCCTAATACTTATATTTTTAATTGTGTACTAGAGGCAAGGCAGGCAGGCTTGCAGCCTGTGAAATTTGTTTTGAGGATTATAGGTATTTTTGGAAGAAATGGATACATTCAAATAATTGCCTTTGAGAATCATTCCATTTTATATTGGTTTGTCTTAACTAATTCATTACCGCTTTTCTGGAACTCAATGACATTCATCCATGCCGCCACCTTCCCAGCACCGAGTTTTTAGTCAGGTTGTCAACCAAAGACTTCGCGACGATGTGGTCTATGCATCGAAATTTTATATGGAGCCAGTTGTTCTGTTATTTCAGGCCAATTTGGATTGTATGTAAATGTGATGAAACGATCTGGTTTGCCGAACTTGGGCATGAAACCTGGTAGTTTTGCTGCAATGCGCGTTTGCTCCCGGTAAATGGCGTAGGCAGAACACAGATCTTTCCTGCTTTCATATTAAAGTTATCAGCCTGATTGTGAACGAAATCCATTAAGCCAAGTGGTAAGCCTACACTCCACTTCTGATTTTCTTTCACCCATGGTAGTCGGTCTCCTTCAATTTTTAAAACGCGTCCACGATATACTGCTGAGTTACTTTCCCCGTGTGCTACACCGGATCAAAGAGTTCCTACAGTTTGTAGGAGTAGAAGGCTAACACGCTGAGCAACGGGTAAATCATTGGATCACAGTTCGGACTAAAAATCGACATATGTTGTCAGTTGTTCCCCGTGCTTGGATAGACGCATAAATCTCGCTCAAATGGTGTTTGGTTCTCCATCGTCAGCTTCAAACGCTGCACCTATCTCATTGACATTTGGTAAATTATATCTTCTGCGATCGTCCTTTATTATCCACATTTGAATGTTTCCTGTGGAACGGCCACAGGCATCCTTTATCATCTTGTACTTGTGCAAAAGGGTTGATGTTTATGATATTCCTGTGAAATTTATGTTTTGAGGATCAGAAACGTATACGTTGAAAGTTCGAAGACAAAAGAAACTCATGCCCCGGTATATCCAATTTTATCCAGTTATAAACCAAAAAGAATTGGTAGAGCCAGAAAGGCACTGATGATATGACCATTAGATTAGGCTTACTTTAATCTTACTCACAAAACAAAAATGCTCTATACTGTATTCTACATTTGAGCATCATTTCATTTACCTTGGAAATATACGCCAGTGTTAATGTACAAATAGATACATGCTAATTATCTTAAAAAATTTCACGGAACATACAATCTTCTTTTATCTATATATATAAAGAAGGATGTTTGTGGGTCTGTGCGTCTGTGAGTCTGTTTTTTATACAAATCTACAGTTTTATTCCGATCTTGATAAAATTTCGCATACATGACCTTCAAAGCATGAGGAAGGTCATTGTCTACCTCAGATTTCGGAAAAATAATAAATATCGATAAAAAATCGATATTCATGGTTATGGCAAGGCATATTAATGAGAAATATCTCATGACCAACAATGCAAGGCAAAGTTTGTACAACAATAGGTATCAACAATGGTATCAACACGCAATTCACAAACGCTCTGCATGGACCAACAATCAATATCCCATGACTAACAATGAAAGGAAAAGTTTGTGCAATTGTAATTATCCCGGGCAACGCCGGGTACCTCTTCTAGTTATAAATATAAGTATTAGGATCATTGGAGAATATTATTCCTTGTTTGGAACACGATCTGAACTGAACCCTAAAAGTCTGCTTTGTATACCCGAGGCATGACCTACTATATTATTACAGACCTGTTTTACTGAATAATTTCCATTGTTGCTTTTCGCTTTCTCAATTTTGCCATGGCGCTACTAACCCCCTCTGTTTTGCCAACTCAGATAAACAAAATGTAATGCAAACAAAATAAAAAAAAATACATACCGTATTAAAATATTTTTGCATAGAATCTTTTATTCTAAAAGGGAGTTAAATATCGAATAAAAAGAAACCTAAATTTGGTTAATGAAATGAATACTTATTCAGTTTGATTTCAACGTCACTAAAAAGTCACCTGACCATCTTAGTCCAAGCAACTATGTAACCTTCATTGTTGGAAACAATCAGAGAGGGGGGTTAAGCCAACACCACCTAGACAAAAGGCCTGCGCACTGAAACTGTATACATTGTTACATCATCATCAAACGGCCAAATTTAGGGCTTATTATTGGTAGAAATACGATTAACAATAGCCGCTTTTGTGTGATGTAATAATGTATGACGTTTCTGTGCGCAGGCCTTCTGTCTAGGTGGCGTTGTTAAGCCAACACCACCTCTACTCAAAGCCTGAGCGCGAAAATTTCATACATTGTTACGTCATCATAAAAAGTCATCTTTAATCGCATTTCTGCCAATAATAAGCATCTAAATTTGGTCGACTTATGATGATGTAACAATATACAGGGTGATTCAGTCAATTTCTGACCATTTCAGTACTATGATTTATTGACCCATTAATGTTTACAAACTTAACATTTCAATATGATATTTTAGGCAGTTCGGAGATTTTATTCCCGTGGAAAAGTCTTGATGATATGCTCAATGTGGCCACCACGAACGTTTTGAGCTGCTCGCAGCCGAATGGTGAAGTTGTTCATAACTCTAGCCAGGATTTCTGCATCCACAAGGGTGCAGCAGTCGACGATGCTTTGTCGCAGCTGGTCTAGGGTTGTTGGTGCTGCAGCATGCTGTAGTGAACACACTGTTCTTTAAGGAACCCCCAGAGATAAAAATCACATGGGTTTAGGTCAGGACTCAAAGAAAGCCACCCCCGAATCGATCTGGAAACCTGTTTGAAATGACACGATTTCCGAATTTCTGATTGAGAAAGTCTAGCACTTCATTAGTTGTGTGAGGCCTAGCCCCATCCTGTTGAAGCCATTGATGTCGAAGCGGAATACGCCTCCTTCGCAGCTCGGGGATGAAGAAGGTTTCCAACATGTTAAGGTAAGCCTGTGTCGTTACGGTGCCCTCAAAAAAGAGCGGACCAATGATGCCTCTTTTGGAAATCGCGCACCAAGCCATAACCTTTCGTGGATGAAGAGGTAACTTATGGATCTCATGAAGGTGCTGGGAACCCCAAAAATGAACGTTGTGTTTATTAACGTCACCTGACAGATGGAAGAAGGCCTCATCTGACACCCACAGATTGTCCACAATGTCCTGATTGGTTTCCATTTCTGCTCCAAACTCCATCGCAAATTGTTGTCGATCGGCCTCGGTGGCTCAGGGGTTGCGTGATCGCCTCTGATGCCCGAGGACGCGGGTTCGACCCCGGCCGAGGACGACGGGGATTTTTTCAGGGGGGAAATCCTGAGATCACGCACTTCCTTCGGAAGGGAAGTAAAGCCGTTGGTCCCGTGTAATCGTTTGCTGGCTGCACGTTAAAAAACCCTTGCGAGGCAAAATTTGCATCCCCTATAACGCCGTCCTGAAATGATCATGGCAGTTGAAAAGGACGTTAATACCAACCAAACCAAACCAAATTGTTGTCGCTTCTGTCTTCCAGTATCTGTTAACTCCTGATAAACATGGATCTTATACGGGAACAGTGTAAATCCTTTCTCAAAATTCGCCACGTCTTGGTATACGACAGCCCTTCTTCAATGGATAGGCGGCGAACAGATTTTTTGGTAGGGGAATCGACCAACCTTGTGCGAACATTTTCGACAACTTCGGCCGTTCGAACACGAGCTTCGCTCCCGCCTTTTTTCTTGCCGATAACACATCCAGTGGCACGAAATTGCTTGACAAAATCCATGATTGCTTGCCTGCCTGGTGCGTCTCGACACTTATACTCCTTCCGGAATTTTCCTTGCACGGTTACAGGTGATTTTGTCTCGAAATACCATTCGACAACCTTGCATTTCTGCTCTGTTGATAAAGCGGGCGCCATTTTTCAACAATACGATTTTCATGCAGCGCCGTTGCAACAATACAAACGCCAACTATTTAGAAATTCGATATGGCGCTAATATGCTTTCAATTGTCTATCCCTAATGCACGTCATTCGAGGAAATGGCCAGAAATTGACTGAATCACCCTGCATGACGTTTCAGTGCTGAGCCAACACCACCTATACTTAATTCAACGAAGGGCGTGTCCAGTGAAATTTCCAATTTTAATTGTTAGCGATTGTTAATTTTACTTAGCAACAATGTCTAACAATTGAAATCGGAAATTTAATTAGACACGCCCAGTTTTTCTTTCGTTGGACAGAGTATAGACAGAAGGCCTGCGCACAGAAACTGTATGCATTATTACATCATCATCAAACGGCCGAAGTTATGGTTTATTATTGGTAGAAATACGATTAAGAATAGTCGCTTTACTGTGATGTAACAATGTATGATGTTTCTGTGCGCAGGCCTTCTGTCTAGGTGGTGTTGGTTAAGCAAACGCCTCCTAAAGATAAGGCCTGAGCGCGAAAACGTCATACATTGTTACATCATCATCCGAAGATACGTTTAATCGCATTTCAGGGATTATTATTGGTAGTAATGCGATTAAACGTATCTTCGGATGATGATGTAACAATGTCCGACGTTTTCGCGCTCAAGCCTTATCTTTAGGAGGCGTTGGTTAAGCAGCGCCATGGCAAAATTGAGAAATGCGAAAAGCAACAATGGAAATTATTCAGTAAAACAGGTCTGTAATAATACAGTAGGTCATGCCCGAGGCATGTAAACAAAGCAGAGAGAACAATTATTGTCAGCTCCGCTTCTGCAATGGCACGACAGGCCAACACCACCTATACTCTGTCCAACGAAAGAAAAACTGGGCGTGTCTAATTAAATTTCCGATTTCAATTGTTAGACATTGTTGCTAAGTAAAATTAACAATCGCTAACAATTGAAATTCGAAATTTAACTGGACACGCCCAGTTTTTTCTTTCGTTGGATAGAGTATAGATAGAAGGCCTGATAACGAAAACGTCATACATTGTAACATCATGATTAGTCGACCCGTAGCCCACGTGAAAGACAGACCCTGGCGCGGAAAAGTCACCTGATCATCTTAGTCCGAATAACAAGGTAACCTTCATTGTTTCCAACAAACGAAAAATTGCTGATTATTAAACTCCAAGCAACACCACCTAAACAAGAAGGCCTGTTCACGAAATTGTTATTTATTGTTACATCTCCTAGAGTAGGCCAAATTTATGGCTTATTATTGGTAAAAATACGATTAACATGGCCTACTCTATACGCTGTCCAACGAAAGAAAAACTGGGCGTGTCTAATTAAATTCCCAATTTCAATTGTTAGACATTGTTACTAAATAAAATTAACAATGTTTAACAATTGGAATTGGAAATTTAATTTGACACGCCCAGTTTTTCTTTCGTTGGACAGAGTATAGATGATGTAGCAATAAAATAACAATTTCGTGAACTGGCCTTCTTGTTTAGGTGGTGTTGCTCCAAGATGGAAACAATGAAGGTTACATTGTTATTCGGACTAAGATGGTCAGGTGACTTTTCCGCCCCAGGGTAACGCCTCCTATAAAGAAAGCCTCCGTACCTAAACGTCATACATTGGCCAGGGCCTGTCTTACACGCGAGGCTAATAAGAAATACAGACTACGGCACTGGAAAGTCACCTGATCAAAATGGGTCTAGCAACAATCTAACCTTCATTGTTTCCAACAAAGAAAAAAAAAACTGATTGTCTTTTTTTAAAAATAAAAGATGGAAACAATGAAAGTTACAATATTAATAGACCTATCTGTGTCAGGTGACTTTTCAGTGCCGGAGCCTGTCTTTCTCGTTTGCCTCGCTTACACGTGGGCTACGTAGTCGACCAAATGTAGGACTTATTATTGGTAGAAATAGGATTAACAGTGGTCGACTAAAGATGTTGTAACCAATGACGTATATTAAAGACAGACTCCGAATCCTATTGGTAACAGCGCCAAAAAAGTGAAGCAAATTGAGCGTGACAGTTTTGGGCAGGAGTGAACCGTGGAATAATTAGCTGTCTGGCTGCTTTTTGTTTGAAGATTTTGGGACCGAGGAATAATTAATTCAAAACCATTCCTTAAAGTTGTTCTGCGTACAACGGTACAAACAGACACGAAAAAGGATCAGGAATCATTTTCCACAAGCATAAATCAAAAATACGTAACTAAAATGAAAATACATAACTGAAAGACGATCGAAACGAAATTAAAATTGAAACCATGATCGAAAAATTGTGTATAAAATATAATAAAATACTTCAAATAGAAAGTAAACGAAAAGATAAACTTATCATTCCGTGATCGGCGTGTGAAAGAATTATTAATCAACTACTCTCATTAGCTATGTGCTTTGCATGATCATCACTCACTTTCGGCCATGACAATTCTGGGCATGGAGCTACCCAATTTGCTTCAAGTAACAACAACTGCTTCGGAGTCTATCTTTAATATACGTCATTGGTTGTAACAATCTACCGGGTGGGCAAGAAATAACGTGAGGTGTTCAGAGCTCGCTAGCGGGAATTCTATTAGGCCAAATGCAGTACATTTTGGTGTATATACTTAGTGGAACATGCAGTTTCGATTTCTGCAAAAAAAAAAAAAAAAAAAAATAGTACCAAAAGTCGCCATAGGGGGCGCTTATTTCAAGAAAACAATGAATACATTTGCATAAGCGCGTTCCGTGTTGAGCAGTCATGACAATAAAAGGCACGGCGGAGGATTTCCCATCATTCACGAACGAATGGCCTGACGATGACGCTTACTCTGCCTGACCGGGCGTTATTAGTCAAGTTGTTTTATCAGAAAAGCGACAATGCAAGCGCTGCCTTTCGTGAATTCCGGCAATTGAAAACGTTACGAAGAGGACCGATGAGCATAACTTACGGAAAATGATTGAACGATTTGAATCTACCGGAACTCTAGGAGTGCAACCAGGCCGGGGACGCAAACGAATCAGGCAGCAACACGTTGAAGAAGTTGCAACTGCTGTTGTGGAACAAGAGATGACTACTGTGCAGGGTACCAGCAGTGCACACGCAATAGCACGCCAAACAGATTTCCCATATTCGACGGTGAGGAAAATATTGCATAAGATATTGACATTTTATCCCTGTAAACTCACACCTGTTCAACAATTGCTTCCTGGAGATGAACGTACCCGAACTGACTTTTCGTTGAGATTTTTAGCACGTATGGAAGTGGATGATGCATGGCCATGGCAAATTTTATGGAGTGATGAGGCACATTTTTATTTGAATGGTGATATCAGTACCCACAACTGCCGTATTTGGGCTGCATCAAATCCACAAGTGTGTCTGCCAACTCCTATGCATTCACCGAAGCTAACAGTATGGTGCGGCTTTACTGCTTCTTTCATCATCGGCCCGTACTTTTTTGAAGAAATCCGTCCCCGTGGACCGGTGACTTGTTCCGTCAATTCTGCCAGATATGCCGATATGCTTGAGAATTTTGTGATACCACGAATGCAGGAAAAGGGTTGTCTGGATTCTACCATTTTTATGCAGGATGGTGCGCCACCGCACATCAGACGTCAGGTGCAGCAGATCTTGCGAGAACGTTTTTCAGATAACAGAATAATTAGTCGTGCATTTCCCATCGTATGGCCAGCCAGGTCGCCTGATCTCAACCCTTGTGATTTTTGGTTATGGAGATATTTGAAAAGCCTTGTGTATCAAACACATGTTCCTGACCTCTCAACCTTGAAGGATCAAATAACGTTACATATCAGACTAATTAATGCAGATATGCTGCGAGCTGCCGTAGAAAATGTCGTGTACCGCATGCAGCTATTGGAACAGCACACTGGTGGTCATATTGAAACACATTTGTAATTAAAAATAAAACATTATTTATTGTTGTTACTAAAGTTGGTTTGTACGGTATTTGTTCATTTGACAATTAGGTATTCATTGTTTTCTTGAAATAAGCGCCCCCTATGGCGACTTTTGGACTATTTTTTTTTTTTTCAGAAATCGAAACTGCATGTTCCACTAAGTATATACACCAAATTGTACTGCATTTGGCCTAATAGAATTCCCGCTAGCGAGCTCTGAACACCTCACGCTATTTCTTGCCCACTCGGTATGACGTTTCCGATATCAGTAGAGCAACTATATAAGTATAATATAGTGCTATAGTTATCAGGCTTCTGTCTAGGCGTGACCACCGAGAGTGCAAATTCACGGCTTAATATTGGTAAAAATACGAATAACAATGCACTATCTATGTGATGTAACAATGTATTCACTTTCATCGCGGAGCGTAGCTAAGTACTCGATTGGGGTGCATATTAATGAGGTGGGCGTGGCCTTGGCACCCCGATTTCCACTAATCAGCGTGCAGTATTCGCGTCACGTGACCACCCCAACCCCCCACCCCCCTTCCTGACGTCACAGGCGTTCAACCAATCAGCATGCAGCATTCGCATCACGTGACCAACCACGACCACCATCCCTCGACTTCGTGTCACGTGACCCCCTCCTCCCCACCTTCCTGACGTCACAGGCGTTCAACCAATCCGCGTGCAGAATGCGACTCACGTGACCACCCACCACCTCTCCCTGTTTTGAGCGTTGGTCTTTATTTGGGCGTTGGTCCTTTATTTGGATGTTGGTCTTTATTTGGGCGTTGTTCTTTTTTTTGGGGTGTGGTCTTTTTTGGGCGTTGGTCCTTATTGGGTGTGGTCTTTTTTGGAGGGTTTTGACACCAGAGGGCGACACAGCTTGTTGTGCACACCCTTCTCTGATGGTAAGGTAATCACGTGATGGCAGCCATGTTCAGGTGGCCTAAGGCTGAAATAAAATTAATTTCTTCATCCTCTGATGTACCCCTAGTGCTGCTGCCGAGCACCAGTGTGGCCGATAAGAGGGGTCCTCAGGCTCTCAGCAAAATCCACTTAGGTGATTCTGTCCATGGATGAAGAAAAGATGGATGGGACACTCCTATGTGTCGAGCGTGAGTTTTTTTTCAGTGGCGCTCTCTGTGGATTTGCGTAGTACTAAACCAAATCTGTCTGGGAAATAAAGAAAAATAGTTTCAGTTTCTGCTTTGCGTAGTACTAAACCGAAACTTCACCACCATCGTTTCGATTTGCGTAGTACTAGAAATTTTTTAAAAAAGAAATTCATATATTAAGTGGCTTTTTAAGATAAAAGTGTGCTTAGCAAGTTTTTTTATATTTTTTATTTTATTGTTTTTAATCTATTTTTAATTTTATTAATCAATCTAAGTAGATGATTATATTTAGTACTACGCAGAGCTCCAGATGTCGCCCCAAAATCAAACTCACTGAGGACGGTAATGGAGCGTCCCATCCATCTTTTCTTCATCCATGTTCTGTCTTACAAGTGAACACCTGTTGACTCGCTTAAATACCCACCAAAACGGGTAAGGGTTTGTATACTGGCACACCTCGATTTTGATCACCTGATTACTAATTCACTATTGTTTCTCGGGTGACCAAATTTTTTCCATGCTCTTTTACAGTTTTTCTAAATAAAACGACTGCTGTTTCAAGGTGTATTGTTTTGTTTTTTTTAATTTTCAACTAATGGCTACATTGTTTCAATTGACAAGTGTGCATCTGAGTAGGGACTAATGCTGTCTGAGCTCTTATATAATTACTTATAAATGCAACTAGGTCACACAAACTGATGAAAGGGTCATATTCCCTAACGTTTTAGCTTATTTTAAAGCTGGGCTGTTTGAAATTTGTTTTATTTTCATTTTTGCCTCTCTCACTGATTGCCTTTGCTCGCATGAAGGGTTGTTTTTCTTCTCAGGGTTGAACCTGGTTGAAATGTTAAATAAAATACAGATTCCACGTTTCTCAATGTTGCTGAGGCATACTTAACGCTCTCTCTATATACAAATTTGCACAACTTTGGCTCACAGAGGTTAATAAACGCGTTGTTTGACTCCCCAACCTCGCGATATTCAGTCACCCACCCTCTCTCTCTTTCTCCCTACTCCTAAATAACCAATACACGTTTGCAAAATGGTGTTTAAAATTGTATTCTAAAAATTGTTTTCGCTCTCTCTCTCTCTCTCTCTCTCTCTCTCTCATACAGGATACAATTTTTCTGTTTACTTATGGTATTAGGATACGAGAGTGATATGCTTCGTACTCTTTATAGTGCAAAAGAAGTCTGTATTCGATTTAAGGCTATGGTCACAGGCGATGATTTAATATCACTCGGCACAAGTCGTTAAGTTCTCAAAGTCGCGCGCTTGTTGGTTAGTTTTACAGCTTGAATTTTATAATTTTTACTTAATAAAGGCTGTACGTGGACTGTGTTTTCGTTTAACATCACTCTACAATTCACGAGCTGATGACGGTCGCGTATGCGAGCATCGCGATTCCTGGGCTAGGCACTCATGGCCACGTTGCTTCTCGGGCATGCTTTTTCAATGACGTGTCCTCGATGGCTTGTTTTTCTGTCTAATTACACTGATTTTTACTTTTAAAATTTTGTCATGGTGGGTGTATGTTCGTTTCACGGCCCTTTTACGATGTGTTGCCATGTGATAGATGTAGCGCCACAGTGTGCGCAAACCTGGTGGGGGTGGTGGGTGCTACGAGGCCACGGACGCTGGGGCATTGTTGCTCAGCGCATTCGTTCATGGCTGCATTGTTCGCGTGTTTGTGTTTGCTAAAAACACTGTGTCTTCAGCCAAAGATATATGTGAGATATGTTTTTGTGTACTTTGTTAGGGTTACCCTGTTGTTTCATCGTTTTGTTTTTGTTTTTATCCTAATTAAATTCCCTCCCGCTAACATATTTGCACACGGTTGATGTCAAAGTGCTCGCAGGAAGCCTAATAGAGCTCGCGCAGGCTAGAGCGAGGTCAGTCGCTGCTTTCGACGCGCAGGCTAATTCAAGCTAAAATTCTACGTATCTGACAATTCAGGGTGTTTGAAATACGTTTGTTTGTCAGGCATTGACGTTTTCACATTACTTTCAGAGTTTTTTCATCTAATTAAAATCTGTCGTATTAACAAAAAAAAAACGGACGTACTTGTTATCACACAATTCGTCCAGGCTAGGCTTAGCGTGTTCGCGAGGAGTACAGCACCGTTTGACACTATGATCAGTGTTCAAGCTATTCCGGGCTAAAATTTCTTGCATTTTCTAGCACAGGCATGCGATATACGTTTTGCTTATAATGCATTGGTGTTCCCACTCATTCGTTTTCGTGCTTTTTTCCCGACTAAATTAAAGCCTATCCTATTTATAAAAGTGTACTTAATTCTTATCCCACAGGGCGTACGAAGCCTAGCGTATCCGAGCCGTGAACAGCGGCGA
>JAHWFO010053333.1:1110-18535 GCA_023313115.1 Rhysida immarginata | reverse complement strand
TCTTATGATTATTACTGTTCAGATGGAGCTTAAATCATAGACAATTGATTACATAGAACACAGGGAAATATTCAACAGTGTTCTCTTAAGCTCTTTCATATTTGAAATTAGCGAGGGGGTGAATGCAGTGTTGAATAGATACCGCAATCAACATTGATCAAGGAACACATGAGGTTTTACTGCTCAACTGGGGTTAAGAGCGTCACAAAGTAATGAACAAACATTTTTGAAATTGCGTACAAATGTATAAAATGATTAAAGTACAACTAATTTATGAATTACGTCCACCAGAATTAAGTTGGGCATCTAACATTTCTGTCAATTAGTTTACAAAACACTTACAGGCGAAAGATTGCCCATCATTCTAGCTCTATCAACCAAGTAATCACAGCTGATGTTTATATACGGCAGTCATACTTCAGAAACCGACGTTTCCTAGTCCATGACTTTAAGGACCGGAAATACAAGGGGATCATTGGAAATGATTTCATTACCAAAGCTGAATTCAAGTTTAGGGACGCTAAAACTGAGGAGATTGTTCTCGCCCAAACTACGGTAATTGATCGCATTGAAAAAGGGGATCTTGATAGGGAAATTCAAATACAGCTAAGCGAATTGCTTGAGAAATATACGGAAAACTTTGCTGAGGAGATAGAGATGTTATCTGGGGTAAATAACGTTGTGGTAAAATTCGACATCAATCAATCTCATCCGATATTTGTCCGGCAATATCCCATTCCTAAAATCCATCTTGACACGCTAAAATCCAAATTAGACTCGTATTTACAAGCAGGAATTATTGAACCCAGTCGATCACGCTGGAACTCCCCTATCCATATAGTCCGAAAAAACAACGGCGACATAAGAATCACACTCTATTTACGTAAAGTCGACAATGTCACTACTGCCCTAGATTCCCCCATGCCCAGAATTCATGACATTTTAAACAACTTACATGAGTTTAATTTCTTTAGCGTACTTGACCTTAATTCTGGATATTATCACCTGCCGATAGCCCCTGAACTTCGGAAATGATTTGCATTTCAGACACCCTGGGGCAAGTATCAGTTGACACGTATGCCTCAGGGTGCAAAAAACTCCGCACATACATTCCAGTCATATATGACGGATCTTCTTTATGAATAGCTCTATCAGAGTGTGCATGTATTCCAGGACGATGTGCTTGTCTTTACTAAGACTGCTGAGGAGCATCTAGAGATCCTAAAGTGGATACTGGAGATTTTTAAGTTGCACAATGTCATCATGAAGCCGTCAAAGTGCAAAATAATGATGACTAAGGTCCTTTATCTCGGCCACGTTATATCACGAGACGGCCTGACCCCGGGAATGTCAGTGCCATTGCTGAACTTGAAACCCCGAGAACGGTGAAACAGGTACGTTCTTTCATTGGCGCTGCCAACTTTTACAGGCCATTCATCCAGAACATGTCAAAAATAATAACCACCCTAACTAACCTAACTAAGATAGGTGCCAGATTCGTGTGGTCTAGCGAGTGCCAGGAAGCATTTGAATCCTTAAAATCAGCTATCATGAACCCTCCCGTTCTCACCCCACCAGATTACACTAAGCCCTTCCTGCTTTACACAGATGCATCAGCAGAGGCCATTGGTGCAGTCCTTCAACAAAAGACCGACCAGGGCATTCGACCGATAGCGTTCTTCAGCGCCAAACTAAATAAGGCCCAAGTAAATTACTCTGTAATTGAAAAGGCACTGCTGGCTATGGTGCAGGCTCTCAGGCAATTTAGACCCATGGTGTTGGGTTTTCCGATTCACCTACTCTCCGATCACAAGCCTCTCTCTTTCCTAGCGAACATTGGGGCCATGAATCAGTGCCTTTTACGCTGGTCGTTGGAGATCCAGGAGTTCGACCTCCAGATCTCACATATCAAAGGGGAAAGGAATGTCGTTGCCGACTTCCTCTCCTGCCCTCACAGAGTGTAATGGGATCATTAAGGTAGTCAATGATAATTGGGAAGAAGACATAAGATCCTCCCAAATTATCGATCCCATGTTTAGTGAAATTCATAAATCACTAACTAAGAATAACCAAACACTGAAAAATTTAGGAAATATGGTGAATTTAAGTTAAAGAATGGTGTTCTGAAATATTCCCCCAAGAGACAGTCTAAGAGAGAGAGGGAAAGAGATCGGGGTGCTGGTAAAGTGTGCGTCGGTGAAGACATGAAAATTCGTGTCATTGAAATGGCCCATAACAATAAATTAGCGGGCCATAAAGGCATAACTAAAACCATAAATGAACTTAAAAGACACTACTTTTGGCCATCGCTGGGAAAGGACGTCGACACGTACATACATGCATGTCAGACATGCCAGAAATGTAAACTAAAAAAAGGACCGGCTCCTTTTCAACAAGGAATAAGGGCCGAGTGCCCTTTCGACAAAGTGGCGGTTGACATCATCGGTCCCATGTCAGAAACAGGAAATGGTAACAAATACATATTAGAATGTATCGACATAATGTCACGTTATCCTGAGGCATTTCCCCTAAAAGACCAGAAGGCCATTACAGTTGCCAGGGCTTTCGTTGAAGGAATTATCTGCCGCTACGGTGTCCCCAAAGAATTGATATCTGACAGAGGAGCCAACTTCACATCTGAAGTAATGAAGAATGTGTTAGAGGATCTTGGCATCACTCACACATGCACCACATCATATCGTCCGAACTCTAATGGTCTCGTCGAAAGAGCTAACCAAAGCATTCTTGAAACGCTAAGGCGCTTATGTGACGGAAAACCCTATGTATGGGACGAATTTATTAATGCAGCCCTTTTCAGCATAAGGACCGCAGACAATGAGAATATGAGGGATACTCCGTCCTACCTCCTATACGGCTTTGATCCACGTACACCATGGGAGGGGGGTATTAAGGAAGAGACAAACATTGACCCTACCAAATACAAATCCGAACTATCGACCAGACTGAGACTCGCTCGCAACCTCGCTAATCAGGAGAGCAACACAAGGAGAGACTTAAAAATTGGGAAGCGTAATCAGGAGCGGCACCTAAAGGGATTTCCAGTAGGAGATAAGGTTCTTCTTTTAATTAAAAGCAGAGGCAAAAATAAACTAGGACATCAGTACAGGGGGCCATACCGCATAACTCGAAAATTGAGTCATGTTAACTATTAAATCCAAGGGTCCGGCCTATGTGAAAAACAGGTTATACATGTTGATAGACTTAAGGCTGTATGGGGGAACATGAGATCTAGGGGAACTCATTACAAATCGAGGACACTACCAAGACCAGAACGAAATGAGGAAGACGATCCCGAAGCAGACGAAGCTGATGAACACTTCATCCTTCTCCCGACTGAGGCACGAGGAGAACCCCAAGTGGGCACGGAAGAACAGACCGAACCTGCGATCCCACCAATTGTTGACAACCATGTCGGAGGCCAGAACCGGTACAACCTTCGCCACAAAGCCAGAGTTGATTACCAGCAGCTCCATAGAGGCCACGCCGTGACGAATCAAACCGAGAGCGTCCAAGGAGTCGCACTGAGTGCTTAAGGAGCATCGCGGGGTGAAAAATCGAATTTTAGAGCAAAAATTCGAAAATTACGAAAAAATTTTATTATTTTCTTTAGCATCTCTACTATCGATCTGCATAAGTGTTTTATTAAAATTTCATTATTATTATAGTAAAAAGACAGTTTTATAACCTCCCCACTTTCAATTTCAGTCCAAAAAACAACTGCCATTACGCGAAAAAACGCACAAAACATGTGTTTTTCGCTCCGCGATAACTCGCTGAAAAATGCGCATATCGGCGCCATCTTTTTTTTATTTGAAAGAGAGGCCCGTCCTCTACAAGCTTCCGTAGGTTTTGTGGGGGCCAATCAAATACGTCGTTGTAAATAGTGTGCTTTTGTATTATGGTTGGCTAACAGCTCTACAGTGGCAATGGCGGACATGGGCGGAGCTCTTCTCCTTTAGCTTTCAAATGGAATTTTTCTTTCGTTTGCAGCTAAAAATGGGGCTAAAGGATTAAACTTAATATAATTCAAACACTCATGTCATGTATAATCATCATGGAAAACTTCAATCAAATCTGATCATTAGATCCGAAGATATAACAGTTTTTTTAAAAATGCGTTTTCACGATAGCGGCTGAAAACTTTCCCCGTTGTGTTTTCGGCTTTGTGTTTACTACAAAGTTTTTAACTTCAGGGATCATTTTCTCTGCTTCTACTGCATAGATTTTGATAAATTTGGGCATTTTGGAAAGATGGGGAGTTGAATGATGCATATAAGCTTGGGTTTTATTATATGTTAATTAGCTAAGAAATTCTATGCTCAAAACCACCCCCCCCCTACCCTGCATTTTTGGGGTACCTATGTTAAAAGTTATGAATAAAAATGTTCTAGAGAAAATATAGCAATAAAAATCGGTATTTTTAAAGAAAATGAGCTGCTCTTTTCAGTGGCGTAGGCCAAAGTATTCTATCTTTAATAGTTTTCTCATAATCCGTACTGGAATTTTGAAAAATGTTGATGGCTATAACTCTGCAACGAAAGCACCTACAGAGATTTTGGAGACAGTTATTTTATCTACTAAATATGTACTATCACCCTGCAAAATATGATTAAAATCCTTAGGTAAACAAAAAAAAAAGCCCCCCCACCCAGCCGCGCTCCTTAAGACATCATCATGGAAGGGGGAAGTTGTGACATTCGTCAATTACAACGTGTTGTAACTTGTGCGCCTACCCCCCCTTCCCACGTGCTTCGTAGATTGACGCCCATCGACGAGGATGAGAGGCCCCAAGTCACCAGCAAGCGTTCCAATAGAATTATGACTGCTTCAGACACGGCCCACCAGGGGGCGAAGGAAGCTGAATGGCAGGCAGCCAATCAGGAGTGTGGCTTCGCACATAGGATTGTGGGTAGTGCTAGGCGGATATATAAGGCGGGTATTTCGAATGAACGGCATCGTGGATCGAGCCTTCATTATAAAACATATGCTGAATGTGCTTCTGCAAGTCTACACGCCAAGATCGTCGTAATCGTAAGTACCCTGTCTTTATATGTCCCCTAGCAGCCTTACTATGCAGCATTAAGCCTATCGAAATCCGTGACTTACTTGGACTGTAGCATTAGCTTGACTCTTTCATTATTGGGAGCTTTTACCTTTCACTTCATCGGGAAGGCGTTTATTATGTTTATTCCTTTTTTATATATTATTAATCTTTGTAAATTCTCTCTGGGTATCGATTATGCTATGGATTATATTTTTGATTAAACCGCTATTTGTTTATTTAAGCCACTGTTGACCCTTATCTTTATTTTACAAACAACTATTTTAATATACACACTTATTAAAATATCACAACATGGATAAAAAGCCCTAGAACGGACAACCCAGCTGACATATCCCCCATAAATGTGTGTGTGCAAACAAAAAGTCCCAGAACAGTGGACATATTCTTCATAGATGCGTGTACGTGGACAAAAACTCCGACGAAGAAATTCAGTAGTAAAATGTGGACAAATACCCCAGTGACAGCGAAGGTTCAATGAAGAAAACTCCAGCAAAAGTTTGAAAGAGATGCTTATGGACAAAGGAAAGCCATTAATTTTTGTTTAGTCTTTTTGTGAACTTTATTCAAGTAAGCTTTCCTATATTGGAAAGGTACTTGATGCTTATTTGCTGAATTTGTAATTAATTGGATAGATCCTCTTATCTCTGTATTTTGTTATCTGGTTATTGATGATTTTATTTACCTTTTGTAATGTTAACTTACCCTTTTTGCCTTGGATATCCTAAGAGTGCCTTGAATTCGAAAAACGTTGACTCATGACTAGCACCGAAAGCATTGTGTCTACGTCAGTGCGGCTGCTAGGTGGCGATCCCAGCATTCAGATCAGCTTGGGACATAAAACAACCCCCTGATTCAACAGGAGGTCATTCAAAGCTGAGCTCTCATCCAGGACAGGTCGACCAGTGGAACTTTCTACCAGGCAACGTCATGAAGGGATTCCAAGGCAGTTAAGAAGAAAAGGATTCCAAGTTGTTTTTTTTTTCTACTTTTGCTGTTAGTTAGCTTTCTAGAACCCTTCGCACTTATGTTTGCACCGAATTATGAATTCCCTTCTTTAATTGTTATTCCATGGGATAAATAAATGTAATGATCACTGTTAACATTTCTGTGTTAGTGATGACTGTAACCTTATACGGATTTATACGACACATCATTAAATTGTAAAAAATTTCATCTACTCTGATCGATCTGGTTCATTTTCCAAATCTATCACAACCCACACTATTATACATGCTTATTGAGTAATGGAAGAAAGAGGTTCCGTCAAGGAGATTAATACACACCCCCTGTTTTAACTATGGCTGTAACAATAGAGTCTTTGTATGGCTAAGTGTGCTCAAGTTTTTTCGTTTTCGTGGTTTATTTTGAAAGAAACAATATGTTGCGCTTTCTTATTTTGCAAGCATCAATATCTTGCACAGCAAGTGGAAATAGTTTCTATTCGAAATGAATCAACACAGTTCATGTTAATGATTTGTATTAATTCTTAGCATCCGAATTAAAGCAGATGAACATGGAATCAATAAATGGAATTTTTAAATACATGATAATTGAATGACTGATCACGAAAATACTCTGTTCAAGAACTAGTTCGATTAAACATTCATTAGAAGGCTGAGAACATAAAATTGATAATAAACTAGAACTTACAATCAGCTGCTGTAAAATTAGGAAGGGAATCCATTAAATCTTGAATGATGCTGCAGTAATACTGGAATGGAGTGACCCTCATGCCCTTGACAATAACATCCGATAAGTGGTATGGGAATAGCATCAAGTGTTCATGGCTATAATGAAGCAAGTACTCTTTAATAGTGTTTCTCATTTTTCTTCCCAAGGTGAACTGCAAATGAAGTATAAACAGAATTTCAACGAACGTCAATTGGTGGATCAAGTGCAATAAAATTTTTCTAATAAAAAAGAAATAAAAAATAATGGTGACAATGCTCCATAAGGAAAATATTTTTCATCTTAATATGTTCTACAAAAGGTCATTCATACATATGGGATACAAATAGAAATTAGCGTATTCAAATATGCAAATTAGTTAGGCAGTCAAGAATTATGGGTAATGAAAATCTACCTATATAACTATGTGGACAGGTATATTAAGTGAACAATGCCTCCTAACCTAGACCCACGAATGGAAAGGGTATGTGACAGCTCTTTACGAAGAAAAATATTCATAGATTATCAAGTGATGTAAAGGCAAGGGCTACACACTTTCAAAGAAGTCAGCATTCAACATTATCAGCACACGTGGCAAACCCCGGATGGCACGAAAGATGGGGTAACAGAAGGCTCCGAAGAACTACCCCAAGAAAGTTTGATCTAAGGCTCTATTTGAAAAGGTGAGTAGAATGGTCAACATGGAGAACCCTCCCACAGAGAAAGCAGTTCCTTGAAGTTAGGGATATCTTTGGCAACAGTTAATAAAATAATCAACAGGAGTTTGAACTTAAAAAAAGTTCATAAACCCCGATTTCATAAGCTATTGTCACGTCATATCAATAAGAGGAAGGGGTCTTGCAGAAGGCTTTACAAAAAGTACCTGGCGGAAGACAAGTGGAAAAAAATTATCACTGTTGATGAAGCATGGCTGTATTTATCAGACTGTTGCAAAAAACAGGCTATATGTTACAGAAAACTTGATCGAACGGGCAGTTCACGATGGGTCAGACAATGCAGAGAGAGTTTTCCGAAAGATTTCGTGGTGGTGGTGGGATTTTGTTACCGGGATTCCACATATTATCAAGAGAATGTCCCCAATCACTTATTTTGAGGAGTTCTAGACTTTAACGGCCAAACACATTTTCTTCCAACAGGACCAAGCCTCAAGCCATATGTTCAAATCGACCTGAACATTTATGATCCAGTTGACGACAGAAACCGGAATAATAGCAATTCCATTCGAGGACATCACAGTGAAGTCGCGAAGTGTAATTATTGGTTTGAAAAATCAGGGGGGATCTATCAATTGCTAAGAAGAGAAGTTCAGGTGGTGCATTTTTGAAAAAGATATTTTCACTTCTCTGTGCATTTACATTAAACAATCATCACTTAAGCTTTCCAGTATTTCTAGTGCTTGGCTGTCTCAGAACTTTTACCAACAAACCCCTCCCTTTTATCACTAATATATTCTAATATGCAATTCACTCACCTATGTTACCTTTATACCAGAGTTGATATCTGATACTAAATGAAATCACATGTTTTTCATATTCGCGTTCTGAATCTCCCAAAATCTGTTGAAAAACTGAAAAGAAAATTTTGAAAACACAAATTTTGATAACAACATCTAAGAAGTTTTCTTTCTTTATTCCTTAAGAACTTTAACTTTATTAAGTCATTATATGCAAGTGCTCCTCCAAATAAAGATTGCACACGTGCACTAGAAGGAAACATTGAATTTATCCTACTATAATATCCCATCCACCACAGGGAAACTGGTCATAATAATGTGGCTTGACTGTGCAGTTTTTCTATTTGTAAATGTCTAACCTGTTTTATGTTTGCTGGAAGTTTTGACCACGTGTAGTTTTGTCGAATATGAAATTCTACGTCTGTGTTCATCTTTTCACTTTCATCACTGATTCAACTAAGAAAAGAGGAAGCAAATATTATGTAATTTTTAGATAGCATAAAAACCAGTTCTTAACCTTTTTTAACCCACGTAGCACTAAATAGCATTTTTATATGTCATTATTATTAATCATTAACTATGAAATCGTTATTAACTGCTTCTCTAATCTTTTCTCATAAAAATTAATGAAAGTAATCTTTACAAAAATAAATCCGAGTGTCATGTAACAGTAACGATATTCCAATTCCCTGCACTAAGGTTTATTGACTGTCACATGCATATCAGAAGTAAACCAAATTTTGACAGTTATAAATTAATAACTAAACATTGAGGAACCAAACGTCTTTACTAAATTAGGAAAGACAAATGCCTCAACATACCAAAAATTCAAACAAAATAAATCAACTAATATATTCTATTATTGACTATGATAAATACCTTGTTCCAAATAAATGAAAGCAAGAAAACCATGATGAACGAGGAGCTTAGCCCCCGAAATGTACATCTGGGACATTAAAAAATCTTTGGTGGATTAGTACTTTCTTGCTTTCATTTATTTGTATTTGCGTCCACGGTTTCTGGCTTGTTTTGTTTGAAACCTTGTTCCGCTTATAATTAATAAAATTAAATTCCATTCATAAAACATACAATGTACAAACGTTTTCCTAGAGCCTTAAGAATCTTAAAATTTGTTTAAAATTCTTGATGGGATAATATTTTTACTGTGGGACATGGATTAAAGTTATCGAGTGTGGCTGCACTCATCATGAGATCTATGACTGATAACTCTCCGGAAAAAGTGAATGTTGCATAGTCTTTTTGTGTCCTTGGTCCTGTATCTCTCTGGTAACCCAAGGACTATGCGACATTCACTTTTTTCGGATACAGCATATACAGGATTATGAGACACTTCAAGACATAAGACTTGGGCGTGGTGTTTTGCACATCTGATAATGCCAAGTGGATCTTGAACCCACCCCATTAACACAACGATGAACATATATTCCAATGAACAGGAGTTTACAAGCTGTGATGCCCGAACTGAGGCTGTCTTTGTGGGATCCATGTCTGGACCGTTCCCAGAACGATTCAAGGAGCATCACCGTTCCTGGAGAAATGGTGATTGAAAGTCGGCCTATGTGGACCATCCCATCAAGGCTGGGCACCACATGCTCCCAATGGAAGAGTGCATGGGGATCCTGTGGAAGGGAGTCGACAGAGGCAGGATCTTATTGAAGGAAGAGATGGAAATCAGAAGGCACCACAACCGAGATGACATCATTCTCCTGAATGGTCAAACCAACTTTGAAAGAGAAGGCATAATTGACTTCCTGATTGGAATGGAAGACAAGCAGCGAAGCGGAAGAGGTTCCTAATAGGTCAGCACTTTTGGAAGCCCTCGACTAGGTCTGCCAATCCGTTGATTATATAAGAGCATGGATTCTCATCGGATAGCATCCGATGATGAATTCAATCAAAACGCATTAGGCATTAAATATTTCTTGTTTCACGTATCACTGCTTAGTCTTTTTTTGTGTTTTACTTAAGAAAAATACCTCAGAAGATCAAAAATTGGACCTTCTGTCCCCTTAGGAGAATCAGTGGAATAAGAACCCATTTCCTATCTCGAGAATCGCTTTCAATTCCACATAACGCAAGAGTTTGCTTGCCATTTTTCTATCTGAATGCCTTTAAATTTTTCTCTATTTGGGTTGTAAATTAGAAAACCGAAAGAAACTTCACATTTCATAGATTTCTACAATCAGAATTAATTAAGAAGCAGTGGATTAGCTTTTACCAGCAAAGAACTTGTACCCAAATGCGAACAGAATAGTGTGCTCAGTTTATTGTGAAGTGTTGTGCTTTTTTTATGATTCTGCAGTTTTAAATTCATTGTTAATTAAAATGAAATTCATTGAAACTCGATTCTGTTCCAGCTCTAAACAGGCCTTAACTGGTAAACTTCAAGAACAATGACCGCAACAACCAGACTGGGTATAATCGTCGAAGGAATGAAAATTTTTTAAAACACGAGTAAAAATACCATTTTAAACTTCACAAACAATATACAAATTACACTTATAACACATTATATGACGATCATCTCCTATAAATAGTGAAACAATAAAATATACGACAGAAACTTAACACGAAACGTGAAATTGTCATTTGCAGTAAGCAGACATCGCCACGAAGCTGGTTGATAGCAAATGAAGCATTCTTATTTCACACATTTGCCACTTCACCTGATTTTTGCATTAATTACTACGGAGTAATCACACTTATTAAGTCAATTTCTTATGCCAGATAACTTTGGGACCTTCATAAATGACGTGGTCAATTTAGGGGTTGGGAGGGGGAGGTTAGGATTTAAATATTTATGACCACAAAAGAAAGAGAGGGAGTCAAGTAATGACCAGCTAGTCAAATTAATTTTGAACTCAATCAAAAATCAGCATTTTAAAATTTGTTCTTCATTAAAAATCGGCATTAGTTAGGGGGTAGATGATTTCTCTGACCAAATATAACCACCAATGACCAAAAAGGTAAAAGAAAAAAAAATTGACCACAACGTTTATTAATGATCTGGTCAATTTAAACTTTTTTTCTGTGGGGCTAGATAGGTATAGTCCAAGTTAAACTGGTAATTATTCCAGAAAACATTTGACCTGCCATATGATTGAAGCAGACAGTGCTTGACAATGTTATATGCAATTTCAATGACCATATCGACACAGGTCATCTCAGATGTGGTGGACATTTAAATGACATCATCTTTCACCTTTTAATTGTATTCGCTATTGCGTTAATTAATTTGAAATAAGGAAATAAAAATTTTACCATGCAATTTATTTTTTTATAAAAGAACAACATCCCAAAATCATTTTTGGAAAACTCTTTATTAGGAATTTTAGCAGAAACTACTTCTAAGACTGCACGCTTGGTCTGTTATTTATCGGCCGTCCACCGTTTCCGTGATAACTAAAAAGACAGGTTAACCTTTTCAAATTCTATTTTCAGAAATTGGGCCATCAAGGTCTTAGCTTGGCTGTGTCAATTTTTCAGGCTTTTTCGTGGACCTCTTCAAGTCGAATTCACATGCTAAAAGAGTGACTGTAAAGAATACCAAGATAAGAACATGTCATATAAACATTGATTCGTCAAGAATAAACACATTGTTATTTTCTGTGTATCTTGTAGGTATTGTTAAAGTGAGCACACCCAAGTGACGATTGCTTTGTTGACGCACGATTGCTCATAATCTATATAATTAAGTAGTGGAAGAATGAAGCTATTTATTGGTCTGTCCCCCATCATGATTTCTACATTTTTTGAGGTAGAAGATTGAAATTCGGAATGCAGCTTACTATGGCCATGTCTACCTTCACTATGTAGTTTGCTTGTGATGGTTGCACTGGGGTCGGAATTACAGGGGTCGGAGTCAAAGGGGACAAAAGTGGTATTTAGGTATGTAAAGAAGTGAAATTCAGTATCTAGATTCCGGCAAGATCTAGATTCCTATAAAGTTAAGCCAAATTGTTCCAGTAGCATCAGAATTGTGGAGATGGGGGTTAAATAATGCAGACAAAGGAGTAAAAATTGATGACAACAGGTTTTGCTACTTGCCTATAGTTCACTTGGAGGAATGAATTTCTTAATAAAAGGAATAAAGGTCAAAATAATATGGTAGCATATCCTTTAATTGCCTTACGTATTTCGGTTTACACCATCTTCGGAGGCTGGTATAGCTACAAAGATTTAGCTGGCCATGGCCAGGGTTTATATAAACAAAAGTGGGGAAGGTTGCTGATTGGTGAAAATACAGGTTGCTGAATGGTTTACATACAGTGGAATAATAATATGCGCTAAGTTTGGTGGATTGTATGATGAGAATGGCAAACTTAATAGAGAGCAGTTGTAATGTCATTTGTCTGCTTCAATGAGGAGGTCAAGAATGTCGTCTCTTTCGAAGGTGGTTTCATTATTAAGTATGGTGTTAATAAGTCTGATTAGGTCCGCCATTCTCATCATATAATTCACCAAAGTTAGAGCATATCATATTATTATTATTCCACTGTATGTAAACCAATCCGCAACCTGTATTTTCCACCAATCAGCAACCTTTACCTTCCCCACTTTTGTATATAAAACCTGGTCATGGCCAGCTAAATCTTTGTAGCCTCCGAAGATGGGGGGAGGTTCTAGAAATTAAGGCGTCGACTACTTAGGTCATTATGCACCTTTTACACAAGCTATACCTGTACGCAGCCCAGGACAAACACAAACATCCATGCCCACGGCGGGATTCGAACCCACAGCCAGGCGGACACGAGAACTAGAAAGCCTACGCTCTAGCCCTCTCGGCCACCTGGCCGGCTCCGAAGATGGTGTAAACTGAAACGCGTAAGGCAATTAAAGTATATTCAAAGCATTTTGAGCTTTATTCCTTTTATTTAGTTTATTGATACTTGACAATATGGACATCATGAATTTCTTGGTAATAAATGTACAAATATATTTCTGCTTCACGGCTAAAGCTCCTCTTTGAAATGTTTAAAACATTTTATTTAATTTCGCGTGCATGAAACCATTTGAGGTGAGTGCCACTCGATTGTACTGCATCTTAATAAATTTTAAGGTTCCGGGATTTTTTTCATAATAACTCTGATATACAGTGATGTCCATAAATTAAGGGATTCCCAAACGGTTCTGTTGTCTGATTGGGACCAAATTTTGTAGAAAGTGCAGGAGGTTTCCCTGGGGGAAAATCCCAACAACAAAAAAAAAGTTATGAAGGTTGTCTATCAGCAGTTCAGATCATTGCTAATGCACCACGTAAGATAACCTGCATGTTACTCTTGGTCATTGATCGCGTGTCAATTGTTAGCCATGGCCAATCGTGTCCAGTTGGGCAGAGGCTGAGTGATAGGGCGTCTACAGTCCCAATATTTCTGTACAATAATGATGTTCTTAAGATTTGTGTCTGTTATGCCCATTTAGTTGGGAGGATCTTGACAATTTATTATCACAGCCTAACTTCATTTTATTAAATGCGATAACTTGTCACTCATTCCATGCAATTGTAACGTGGGAGGTCTTTATGTAACAATGACAGAATTCCCAATCGTTAATATAGTTTACCGTAAGCCTAGAAAGTAATGATCATATAGTGGATTTGAATGAAACAGAACCGTTGTGCCCACAATAAATTTTAAATCAAACCAGATCAGTTAAGAAACTAGGACCTCCCCTCCCATCAATAAGATTTGAGAAAACGTGATTCACAAATGAACAAAACATAGAGTTAAATTCAAACTGTTTATTAAGAAAAAGATGAAAAATTCAGATTGTAATGATATTAGAAAAGGCTTAGTAAGTTACAAGCTATAATAATTAAATGAATAAATTGAACAAGCTTTTTACATTTGTCAAATCAAGGTTCAAGTGTCCATATAGTCAAAACCCGTCTAGCAATTAACTTATAGAAGATAATTACATACCCTTGCAATTTGTTGATCAGAGTCCATATCAAGGTCCTTAACTACCATGTATATTATCACAATTAGAAACACAAGCACACGCAACAGTATTTGTATCGGACAGAGGCCGGCAAGCATGAAAGTAGTTCCAAGGACGCGACACCACACGCCATCTGTTGAGAAAAATCATCGAAAGAAAACATTAACTACCGCTACAAAACAGTACCCGCCATCTGCTGAGAGAAATGTCAACTATGTTTAAATTTTAGCTAAGGAAAATTAAAACTACCTTTAAATTTTACCTAGCGTAGAAGTTAACCTAAAAGTTCCCCTATACCAAACCACAGTTTAATGGATCGCGTTTTTTTTTTCAATCCCGTTGGCAATCACAGTGGTTTTAGCCATTTGAACTATCCTAACTGAATAAATACATATCCCAACCAGTTTAATTAGAGAGGCGGATTATTTCCCCCCCTGACCAATCACTGGTGGCAACCACAGTGGTTTGTGGCTATTTGAACTGCCCAAATCAATAAATCTTCGATATCTGCACAATCGCAACCACAAGGCCTCGCTTGTCACTGTTTTCCGTTATTCGAACGCGGACAACTTGAACTATCTGACGACGGCGTAATACTAGCCGCCACTTCTACAATATTAGTACGCGGACGCCATCGCTCCGCTGACGCTCCGCTCCTGCGTCCCCTGCCCGCGACGCACGCTTCCTCACTTCGCTCACGGCGACGTCGAATTATAAACGTACCCCTTTGCAAATTGGTTTCAGGGGGCAGTTGGTTTCCCCCCGGCCGGTTACAGGAGCCTAGTGGTCACTTTTTGTTTCATTTGCCACAGAAACAGTTGGCAGAAAGCTGCCGGAGCTCATTTTATGAGCCAACCTAACTAAACCCAACTTCAGCTAAACTAAACCTAACTTCAGCCAAACTAAACCTAACCTCGTCTAACCAATCCAAACAAAGACGGAAACGCACCCCAAACGAAAAAAAAAAAGGAGCTGACTTACCTTCAAGACTAAGTTCCTTTCGAAAAACACTGATTATCCACAAAGCCAAAAAAGGGCAAAGCACAAACCATTCGAGTTACCACAACATGCCATAAAGAACACCATTAACCGCCGTTACTATAGCAACCCTCAAAATGCAACATTCACCTAAAACTAACACAAAACCAAAAAACGAAACAAGAAACCAAGGAAGCAACTAAGAAAACCAGAAATAACACAACACAACCAGAAAAAGAACCACGCCCTTTATATTTTTTCTTCGAAAAACCACCACCCACACTTTTAGAAACCACCACCCACACTTTAGAAACACCCCCCACCCCAAAAAAAAAAACCAAGCCCCTGTTTTATTCTCTATCCCCTCAAAAAAATATCGCCCACTATTAGAATCTCATCCACGGATGGCGCCACGAAACACCAACCAAAAAATTTTTTTTTCATTCAAACTCAGTTTCCCCATGCAACCTAGTGGAAGAATTGAGAAACAGACACTTCACAACAAAAGACTGAAAATCCGCCATGAAAAACAGCAAACAACATTGTATCCCAACGCAAAAAGAGTCCATGACTTAAACAGATTTCAGGACAAAATCAGAATTTTCCCGGAAAAACAAACAACACAAAACGACTTAAAAGACCCAAAACAAACGTAAAACACCAAAGAAAACATAGGTAGTCGGACCGGCCCGTCTCCGACACAATAACCCACGCGACATTTCAAAAGTTGCATGAATCGAGCAGTAGTATTCTCACTTGAACGCAGTCTCGGAGTGATTTTGATAATTGAGGCTCCACAGCACGGGATACCTGACATTCACGACCAGGCGTTTTTAATCCCACTTTAAGCTGGTGAGTTTATTCGTTGCATCCCCTCCGATTCGACCGGTTCTGAGTTGCGCTGTAACTAGCTGTCTTCTGCGTTGCTTGGTTCTCCTTCCGAGCTCCATTCTCGATCTCCATCGGGACAGGCCTAAGCCACAGATTAAGGACAAACAGATTGTTTATTATTAATCTGTGGCCTAAGCCTTCCTGGCCGTTGTGGATGCGCCGGCGCCCTGGCTTACGAAGTCTCTCTGCACTGCGTGTCGTTCTGAGCCGTAGAATTGGTTGTCCCGCCGAATTGGCTGCCCACCATGAGGATGTTACGCCTCACGTCTTGCTCGTTCCCACTCACCATGCCCTGCATGAGAGCGCCCGTCTCGTCCGCTGCGAGTAGACCACTGCTTCGGCATCCAAAGCCTCCCCGCACTGCCTGGTTCCTCGTGGCCATCACTCGCCGTCATCTCGCACGTTGTTGCCGGGCCGGCCGATGCTCTAGCCGCCCGCCATGAGGATGGATCGCCTCACGCATTGTCGTCACTCACAATTAAACAAGAGTAATACAACTTATGTTTAAGAGTACGCATAAGAGAACACAAAAGGCTTAAGAGCTCATGAGTGTCAGAGTCTTAAGAGAGGTACGGATAAGAGATAATAAGAGATTAGAGCGCGTCTGTAACTGTACGCTTTCGGGGCTTTTTATACACTTCTCCGGAGAAAAGCGCGGGAAGAGCATTTTCCAAAGTGCTTCTCCGATGCATTTTTTGAGAAAGGTTTAAGATCAAGAAAGCCGTGTTCCCATTGGCTGAAGATGCCCGCCAAACCAACGCTCCGACGTAACGGTCGTTAACGAACTTTGGCTCGTTGCCATGGATACCAGGCTTGGAGCGTGGGAACACCTCCTTTCCCTTTAGAAAACGAAAGTGAAGCAAATTGATGAATACTGCAATCACAAACTATGCGAATTTGCTAAAACAAATGAGAAATGTGAAAGACAAATTATTCCTAATAAAAGAAAATACATGAAGGAAACTGTTGATTCAATTTTGTAATGAATAAACGAAGCAACGTTGATCTTTTGTGATGAGCAAAAGACCGACGCCAAAAAAGATAAACGCAGATTTACATATAAAATGTAGATCTGCGTGTGATGAATCCCAGATACATCACACAATCATAAGTAAATCACGGAAAATGAATAGCCACAACGTTTTTTTAAAGAGCCCCCCCCCCCCTCCTATAACCAGCTGGTCAGAGAGATTATCGCACAGTGACTGCTGAGGGCACAGAGAAAGTAGTAAATGTCATCGAAAAATATAAAAAGCGGGTGATGTCAAAACGCAGGGTACCCCTACCCAACAGGGTACCCAACAGCTGTCCAGGAATGCTCAAGCGATCAACTGCTAACTAAATTTTCCAACTAATCATTCTACTTT
>JAHWFO010053327.1:1801-21488 GCA_023313115.1 Rhysida immarginata | reverse complement strand
GCAGCAGTAAGCAAATTGTGGTGTTGAAATTACGTCGCGTAATTGCAGGCGTTAATTGTAATATTTTCCTTGTGATATTGCTTTTACTTATATTTGCTTATTTTATTAGTTTCATCAGGTACACGGGCAGCTACACTTCTCCCCGTCGACTATTCATCCATTCGGGTTCCAGTAATCCTCTCACCAAAAGGGTTGCGCGACGGGTTCTCCGATGCTGTTCAGATACCAAGGATAATCAATTCATAAATACTAAAGGACAATTTAGTCTGCGTTGAACTTTTTAATACCTTGTCACGTTTGTGGATCGTACTAAGCTTTTAATTTTTTGACTATTAAACACTTTAGTTTAACTGTATAGATATTTGAATACATTAATTTATGTGTTTTAATTAATTTTTTGTATCTTTAAAAGCCACCCCGAAGGAGGGTTTTTTTATTATTATTTTGTAAATACGGTTAATTGGCCTATAGACAATTAAAATTTAAACTTTCAACTGCAAAACTTTGCTGCTTTATTTATCACCCTCCCACATCCTCTCAGGTATGTTACACCACCTCATACTTGGCCAGTGTTTCATTATTTGTTTTAAAACTTTGAACTGCAATCATGCCAAGCTTGACGCTTGTATATACAACCGTGTTTACGATAGAATAAAAAAAAACAAAAAAAAGTTATACTTTTTATAATTTGTTAGACAATTTGCCATCCGCCATAATAACACACACTCTGTGAAAATTTCAACTAGCTACCTACTCCCGTTCAAAAGATACTACCCTTAAGAGTATTATCTTATCACACAACAATACCTGGCTTTGGCAACACCTCCTAAAAAGAAATCCTATGCACTGAAAATTCATACATTGTTACATCATCATAAAAAGGCATTGTTAATCGTATTTCTACTAACAATAAGCCCTGAATTATGACTTCTTATGATCATGTAACAATGTAAGATTTTTCATTGCACAGGCTTTCTTTCTAGGAGGTGTTGGCTTTGGACAGACCAAGAGAATTATTATTTTTTTCCCCGTTTATTTATTTAATTAAATAACAATGTCGGAGTATCGTCTTGCCACAACAATCCGTGGCTTCGGACGGATTGTTGTAACTTTCTTTGTTGGCCTCGGACGGCCGGACGGACCGACGGATATGAGAATTAGTACATTAGAAGATGAGGAAACATTAGAAAATTCAAAGTTCTGTAGGAAAACTTCAGATAAGAAGCTGCTTATGGGGAACCTCATGCCAAGGCCCTTAGGTTGTGAGTAAAACGAGCTGGTAAATAAAAGTAGTTTTGAGAGGTAATAACAGAAAGGATAAAGAGTATATCTATAGCGTCTTGCTTGGGCATGGAGGAAGAGAAGAACATGTTTTCGAGAGTGGACAAGGTGTCGAGAACAAGGATTGAAGATCTCAACGGATATTAGGCGGTATTCGGATTGGTTTGGAAGTAATTGTTGTTTGCTTCAAGTCGAGGGAATTAATGACATTATAGGGTAGATATACCAATAGTTGACAGTGCACCGATAATTGACAATTCACGATTTAAAGGCTTTTAATAAAGCAATAAGGCAAGAAAAGGGACTGGTATTGCCACCTCGTATTAAACAATGGCTTCATAGAATAGCAAAAAACTAGGAACTTTGCTCCCTATTTAAGCCGCAAACACATGTTGATTGTTAAATGCCTTACCGAGTCGAAAAAACCTTGAAATGAACCACTACGCGAAGGTTTGATTACTTGAATTTATTTCATGAATGTTATGCAATATTTGTTATTAATTTTACGTGAACTTTTTTGTGTGATCAGTGGACAATGCTTCTAGCAGTAACAGAATTTCAGATGACCAATGTGCAAACTGTTTTATTCCACCGTCAACTACTAGAACCCAAAACTAGTGTATGTAGTGTCACTAGTAATTGACATAACCTGTCAATTATTGATAAGTTCTATGTTAAAAAAAACAAACAAAAATATACTAATGTGATATAGAATGTAGGGTAATAATAAAGGAAACATGATGGTTTTAAGTGTAATTTCTTAATTTCCAGTGTTTGACTTAGCTGTGTCAATTATAGGAACTTGACTGTCAATTTCTAGATCATCCACTTTGACATAAATCTTCTAGGTCCTATTCGCCTATTCTTTTTGTTGGTCCTGAATCTTGTCACAAAGACGGTCAACAGTGAGCCCAGGACAAGTTATCTTCCAAGAAGAAAACTACTATTCTTTTTACTATGATAAGATGTAGCACAGGGTGAATTGGATGAATTTTGCAAGTAGGAGAACAATCGTCAATAATCAAGTTTTCTATGAACAATTTGTTGGCCAAGATCTGATGATATTGCAATAGTGGAAAACATCATTTTCTATGGTCCTTGCACTCTATGTGGGAGTAGACTGATTTTTATATATTAGTACAAAGGAAAAAAAAAAGATAAATGATCGTAATCAACAACTTAAGTTTTATAAAGCACAATGTTAAATACTTTACACATTCTTAAAAATGCTTGATTTCATCAGCTACTTTTGAATGTTGTCAATTGTTTTGTAAAAATATATAATAAAAATGTGCAATTAAAATATTGTCAATTACTGGTGACACTGCCTGTCAAAATCTGGTGCATTAACTGTCAACTGCTGGTGATTCACGCAACAGTTAGGAAAAAATTTAATAACTTAATAGCTTTTAAAGATATAATAATTTAGAGATTGGCACATTCTGCATTATACTTACAATTTAATGGTATAACTAGAAAAGTGTCAAAATGCAATTTGATTTAATTAATTTTACGTTGTATTCAATCATGACACATCCTTCGAACTCGTTTAATATATTATATGCCATATTTTAGCATTGAAAGTTTCAACGAACCATAATGGTTCACTAAACCAGGTTTCTTGAAACCAATTTGGACTATCATTAATTGTACCTTATATTCATTCATTATATCTCATCCCAATTTGTTTAATATATATTACATGCCATATCTAAATCTTATTGAAAATCTTTGATGGTTTCATAAGGGTACCACTAGAGCACGTGCCAGTGTTTCGATTACAAACCATTTTTATCAATTGGCGAAAATAGTAATTTATACCCACTTCTATCTCGTCATAACGATTTGCAGGATATATTACTTAATATATCTCTGCATTGAAAATTGCTAAGTGGGGTCGTAAAGGTACCATTTGTGCACGTGGTATTGAACCGATTTAGATTATATATGTGACTGGTTCGTGCCATGTACAATATTCATCGACTGACGAAAATAATATTGAATAACCGCTTCTATCTTATTATTACGATTTGTTTGATTTATTAAGTACCGAAAGGTGCTTTATGCTATCAGTGTGGGGAAACGTGTCTGTCCGTCTGTCTGTCTGTCTGTCTGTAACTCAAACTCCTCCGAAGTTATGAAAGATTTTCAAAATCTGTTTTCGTCAGTCGATGAATATGGTTCATGGCTCGAACCAGTTACAAATATTATCTAAATCGGTTCATTGGCACGTGCACAAATGGTACCTCAATTTTCCCGCCAAGCAATTTTCAATGGGAAGATATATTGAGTAATATATCAAACAAATCGTAATGACGAGATAGAAGCTGATATAAATTTTCGCCAATTAATAAATATAGTTCGGGAAATGAACCATTTTGAAAATTTTTGTAATCGAAACAATGGCACGTGCTCTATTGGTACCCTTGTGACAGCCTCAAAATTTTCAATGCTAAGATATGGCATGCAATATATCAAACAAATTGGGATGAGATGTAATGAATGAATATAACGTACAATTAATGATAATCGAAATTTGTTTCAAGGAACCTAGTTTAGTGGAACCATCATGGTTCATTGAAACCGTCAATGCTAAAATATAGCATGCAATATATCAAACAACTTGGAATGATGTGCCATGAATGAATATAACGTAAAATTATTTATACGCGAAACTGGTTGAAAGACATTTGGTTTAGTGGAACCATTATGGTTCATTGGAACTTTCAATGCTAAAATAAGGCATGTAATATATCAAACGACTTGAAATGAGGTGTCATGAATGAATATAACGTAAAATTAATGATAGTTGAATTTGGTTTCAAGAAACCTGGTTTATTGGAACCAATATGGTTCATTGGAACTTTCTATGCTAAAATATGGCATGTAATATATGAAACGACTTGGAATGATGTGTCATGAATGAATATAACGTAAAATTAATGATAGTCCAAATTGGTTTCAAAGAACCTGGTTTAGTGGAACCATTATGGTTTATTTGAACTTTCAATGCTAAAATATGGCATATAATATATCAAACGACTTGGAATGATGTGTCATGAATGAATATAACGTAAAATTATTGATAGTCGAAATTGGTTTCAAGGAACCTAATTTTGTGTAAACATTGCCGTTCATTGGAACTTTCAATGCTAAAATATGGCATGTATTATATCAAACGACTTGGAATGATATGTCATGAATGAAGATAACGTATAATTGATGATAGTCGAAATTGGTTCAAAGGTATGTGGCTTACTGGTATTTTTATGGTCTATTAGAAACTTACAATGTTAACATAAGGCGTTTAAAAATACAGTTCCGCGAATAGTGTAGTTTAACCTTTCGGTACTTGGTTATGTCATTCCTTATTGGTTTATTAACTAATATATCTTCCCATTGAAAATTACTTGGCGGGAAAATTGAGGTATCATTTTTGCACGTGCTAATGAACCGATTTAGATAATAATTGTAATTGGTTCGTGCCATGAACCATATTCATCGACTGACGAATACAGATTTTGAAAGTCTTTCATAGACTCGGAGTAGTTAGAGTTACAGACAGACAGACGGACAGACACGTTTCTCCACACTGATAGCATAAAGCACCTTTCGGTACTTAATAAAATATTAAGAAATGACATAACCAAGTACCGAAAGGATAAACTAAACCATTTGTGGAAATATATTTTTAAACACCCCTATGTTAACATTGTAAGTTTTTAATGGACCATAAAGATACCATTACACCACGTACCTTTGAACCAATTATGACTATCATTAATGTTATGTTACATTCATTCATGACACATCATTCCAAGTCATTTGATATATTACATGACATATTTTAGCATTGAAATTCTAATGAACCATAATGGTTACACTAAACTAGGCTCCTTGAAACGAATTTTGTCAATCATTAATTTTGCGTTGCATTCATTTATGGCAAATCATCCCAATTTGTTTGATGTATTACATGCTATATCTTATCACAGAAAACATTTGAAAGTGTCATACGGGTACCTTTAGAGCACGTGCCATTTTAATAATGGTTTATTCACAGAACCATATTTATTAATTGGCGAAAATTGTAATTTATATCCGCTTCTATCTCGTCTTTACGATTTGTTTGATACAATATTTAATATGTCTCTCAATTGAAAATTGCTAGTTGGGGTCGTGAAGGTACCACTTGTGCACGATTTAGATAATATGTATGATTGATTCGTGCCATTTACTATATTCATCGACTGACGAAAATAGTCTAATATACTAAAACACTTGCGTGTATTTATTTATTTATCCGTAATTCTATCTCCTAGACGGTTTGAGCTAGCGACTCGAAATTTTCAGGGCAGGCTTATCAATAATAGACCTGCTCTATCGCCAAAAATCAACCCCTACACTCCCCCTTCCCCACTTTCTGGGGTTTTCATTTAAAATTATCTGCTTTTACTTTGTATTTCCTGCAACAGGTGGCGCGAGCAGGCGAAGCCGTGGGTAACAACTAATAATGAATAACCGCATTCGAATTCATGTGTTGGACTCGGACTAGAGAATTCGAATTGAAAACGCAGAGAATGGATTCGGATTAGGCCCTCAATTTCAGGCTTGCATTTTCTTATCTTTTCCTTTTCTCTTCATTCAAATTTTTAGTCTCTACCGGCTTTGTCTTACCTGAATTGGCTAATTTAGCTAATCTTTAAAATTTTTTCTATTCACATTTTGCGTTCTCGCTTATCGGTTTGATTCGTAGTTTACTCGTAGTTTGTTACGAGTGATAGCCGGTTAGCCTCAGTATCTCTCTGGGGCCGGGATGAGGGATCCTCCCCCCTCGGACTCGAGTGCTCGCCTCTTATCAGAAGATGAAAAGAATGGGAACGTTAAGAGGAAGGGAGACGTTCCTCCCTCGGAGAAAAGGCTTCGGGACTTGAGTAAACGTCCGGGCAGATCCAGCAGTGTATCTATGGAGGATCTATCAGATAATTCTGTCTCTAAATCTCACAGGTCTAGAAGCAGTAGGAGGGATGATAATAAAAGTGACAAGAAAGGTGAAAGTGAAAGTGGAAAAAAAGCAAAAAAAGCAAGGAAAAGAATTTAGATAAAGAAGCGATAAAGAAAACTAATACGGAGAAGCCGCGCAGTAACATGCCGTCGCTGTCTACAACTACTGGCCTAGTTGCATTGAATACGCCAAATTTGTCAGAATCTTTACGCCAACCTCTTGTTAACTCGTCAACGGCTATAAAAGCAATAGAAGAGCAACTCTCAATTGCTGCTCGCCCATGGCTACTGATTTCTGTTTTGAAGGGTGGACCCAATCTGGGAAAAGTAAAAAATAGCGACAAGCCAACCCCTGATGAAGTGGGGCCTTCCTTTATTGATGAAAGGTTTTCGCCTGGCCTTTTAAGGAAGACCATTTGGTCCTTTACTGGTTCCTCTCCGTCTGTAACAAAACTGAACTTGGGGAAATTTTTAGTGAAATTCCAATCGAGTCAACAAGCAGCCACTTGCCTTAAGTTAACTGACATTGGTAGAGTCTTTTTGCATTATGAAATTCCGAAATTCCTAACGTCATCGGTGGGATTTATTTATGGTATTAGGAACTCAGTTACCCTGGAGGACCTCCAAAGTTTGTCAGATTGTGGAAATAGTATCACTGATATTAAGAAATTTGCCCCTCCCTTCTCGGGAGCTCGTTTTGGTAAGCTGCTTATTTTTTTCAATTCTCCAACTCCTCCAGCTAAAGTTAAATTTGAACACGAGTCCTTTCCTGTGTCATGTCCTCCTCCAAGGCCTATGCAATGTATGATATGCCACAGGCTGGGGCATACTAAGTTTAGATGTCCTGATTCAGACACCCCGTTATGCTCAAAGTGTTTATTTCCGGATCATAGTAGGGATAAGTGCGTTTCAGACATTTTGGTATGTGCTAATTGCAGCTTGAATCATTCTTCTTATTATAAAGGCTGTACTAAATTCAAATATGAAGCTCGTATCAGGATTAAAATGGTAAATATGTATATCTCATATTATGAAGCGAAAAAATTAGTTGATATGGAGCTTGGAAATGAGTCTCCGGGTCATAAATCCTATGCCTCTGCTGCCACTGTTACGCATCCTTTAACACAAGTGGATTCTCCTCGTAAAATCTTGCAAAGGCAGCCTCTTACGGGCTCTGCTTCACAATTTTGTAGGGAGCAAGGGAATTGCTCTCCGGCGGGCACAAATTCCCCAAACCCGACAAACGACGATGACCATTATACGCTGGCTGGAGTTACTTGCTCCACGTGCGGGCGAGATGATCTTTCGCCTATCTTCGGTTATCATTCCCCTATTTCCAGCACCTTTGACAAATAGCACTATTACGCTGTCCCAAATCCCGTGGTCTCAGCTTTCCCCTTTTTCACTAGAGAAGCAATCGTTAGACCGTGTAGATGATCTTGTAAACCCACTTTCGGACCAGCAAAATTTAGGCTTAACCTCCGATCTTTTGAACCATTTTAACCCACAGGAGTCCGCAATCTTGTCTAATTTAGGAAGCCATACAGTTGAACAGCTTGCTTCGAACTGCTTAAAAATATTTATTTCGTCTCTTATGGAGGTAACTAATCAGGGCGATTCAAAAGAAATCGAGGCAATGTTTAGC
The DNA here is from genome assembly GCA_023313115.1 of Rhysida immarginata. Taxonomy (NCBI): domain Eukaryota; kingdom Metazoa; phylum Arthropoda; class Chilopoda; order Scolopendromorpha; family Scolopendridae; genus Rhysida; species Rhysida immarginata. Next base: position 13,558 of record JAHWFO010053327.1, on the reverse strand, counting down.
ATTTTGAGGTCAAAATTTCCGCATACCCCAGTTTGGTACTTGGACGCTTTCAGATGGTGGCGAGAGATGGTTAGTCCCATCTCTCACGACAATACCCAGGTCTCAAGGGATGTCGACCAGTGTTGAAATTATTCATTGGAATTCTAGGGGCCTTATGGCAAATTGGGAAGATGCGGTATTACTTCAAAAAAAATCTAAAATATTATTCTTATGCGAAACTTTTTTAAAGCCAGAACAGGTTATAAAATTTTCAAATTCTATTGCATACATGAATAGTAGAGAAAAACATGGGGGGGGGGTATCCTCACCTCAATAAATCACAAGGTCCCACATTTTTTAAATCAAAAAACTAATTTTGGCGAAGTGGCTATGATTGATACTATTATTTATCTTAACGGAAGTTGGCTTCACTTGTATAACATTTATGTTCCGGGATACCTGAGAAGGACAGCCTGGAATAGTATTATTAGTTCTTTATCCAAGCCTTATATTGTCATGGGCGATTTAAATGCAAAGAGCCTGGCCTGGGGGTGTCAGGGATATAATTCAAATGGGCGATATTTGGAAGATCTTAGTAATTTATACGACTTTGATGTTCTCTATACCTCATCACACACGTATTTTCCGGCCAGGCCGATTTGGCCATCTGCAAATTTGGATCTAGCTCTTCTATCTCTGGACTGTCCTTTTCAGGTGTACCTAGACATTGTACCTGGGGAATTTGGCAGTCCCTATTCGTATTTTCATCCAAGCACAGAGCTTGGGTAATTTCGCAAATAGAGTTTCAAGTCATAACTCTCCTCACCCTTTGGGAAGTAAACCCTCCCCTTCTTCAGCTTTGGTTTCTTCGTCATATGACCAGTTTTCAACTAGTAATTTGGATGTTGTAGAATTTATGCAAATTTTCCAGAACAATTCCTCAAAAAAACATGCTAAGTCTCCTGTCCCCAGGCCTTGCTGGTGGAACGACGAGTGTGAGAACGCTATTCAAATCAGGAATAGGGCAAAAAGAGCATATTTAAAATGCAGGTGTGACGAATGTTGGGTTGAGCTTAAGAAGACTAAGGCTAAGTGTAAAGCTCCCTAAAGAGTTCCAGAAGAACATTTTGGAGGAAACTTATAGAGAAGAATCGACCAGGGAATGTTTGGGAAGTTCTTAAAGTTTTGCAGAAGCGACCACGGACTCCTACCCCCTAATCAGGAATTGTGAGGGAACTGTTCTTGCACCGGACAAGTCGGCAGAAGCTATTCTCTCATTGGTTGCGGGGTCTACAGTTAAAAATGATTACGCCTGGCCGAAACCTCTGGTTTCTACTTATCGTCCTGATAGCTCTCTATCGTCATGGGAAAAGCCGTTTTTTCTCTCTGCCTTACAGTCGGCTCTTAGGTCCAAGCGTTCAGCGTCTGGCCCGGATAATCTAATCAACCCCACTTTTATTAAGCTGAATATTAGTCAACTAACCTTCTTGTTGAAATCAATTAATGTCTCCTGGTGCACTGGTATTATACCGTCAAGTTGGAAAGACACTATTGTTCACCCTGTTCTGAAGCCAGGGAAGTCATCTGATTCGCCCTCAAGTTATCGGCCCATTGCTCTAACTTCTTGCTTAATCAAGTTGGTTGAGCGTATGGTCAATAGCAGGTTGCAGCATTTTTTAGAACTGAATAATCTTCTTCCAGACTACTCATTTGGATTCCGCAAAGGTAGAAGTTATCTATTTCCGGTCATCAATCTTATTGATGGCATTTTTATGGCTAAGGAGAAGGGAGAAAACATTGGAATCATTTTCCTAGATATAACAAAGGCATTTGACTCAGTTCCGCACCATTTGTTACTGGATAAAATGAGAGATATGCATGTTCCTAACAGGATGATTCTTTGGGTTGCCTCCTTCCTTAAGAAAAGGAAGGTTGGTTTGAAAATTCCAGGAGGGACTGTTTGGGCCATACAGCGCCTAGGCCTCCCTCAGGGATCAATTCTTAGCCCCACGCTATTTAATATATTTATCGGTGAAGTTTTTCTTAATATTCCTCGTGAAGTAGGGAAGAGCATCTCCGCATCTGGCGATTTGGTACATCAGCAAGTCGATTCCGGATATTAAAGCTGTCCTACAAGATGTGTGCGATAAACTAGAGGATTGGGGTCAGGATAACTGTATCAAATTTTCAGTGAAAAAATCAGTTGTTATGTGTATCCCGGGGGCAGGCCCCCGCCCCTCTCTGTCGATCTTCCTGCAAGATAGTAAGCTTCCATGTAGGCGTATTCACAAGTTCCTCGGAGTCTCTATAGATGATAAATTAAATTGGAGAGCACATGTCTCTAATATAAAAAGCAAACTTCAAAAAAACTTAGCTCGGACTAAGTTAATAGTTAAAGCTAAATGGGGTCCTCCTTGGAGTGAAGTCTCCACTTTTACTAACACCTTGGTTACGTCTATGGACTACTCAGCGGTCATTTTACTCCTCGCTTCAAACAAGGCATTGGAGCCCCTTCTTAAGATGGAAAGAAAAATAATAAGGCATAGTCTGCATGCTACGCTTTCATCACCATGTCTGCTTCTTTATATAGAGGCAAATATTACTCCCCCCCCCTCTTAGATGGGAGGGGAAGGCTATTACGTTATTTTTTTCTTACTGCCAAATCTCCAGGTGGGGTAAGAGCTCTTTAACATTGAATGATAACTGTTGTCTGGTTTTTAAATCGAACAGATTGCGACAATTATTTCTAAGAATCTTAAATAAATTCAGCTGTGAACGGAGGAAATTTTGTGACTCAACTTTAATGACAGATATCTGGGAATCATATCCGTCTGACCTAGTTTCATTTACACCGGATTGGCTTTCAACAGTCCCGTCTCCTTGTCAGCTACCTTTATTATTTGCGGACTTTTTAAAATCTACCTTCCCAAATCATCGACATGTTTATACTGACGCTTCGTTATCTCTAGGGAATGATGTTGGTGGCATCGGTGTATACCTAAGAGGCAGATATATTATTTCGCAGAAGGTTGAGCCTGCTACTAGTTCTTTCCATCTAGAACTGATTGCGATATATACTGCCTTGTCGCGTATTGCTTGCCTCCCTGTGGGCTCTTTTCTAATTCTTAGCGACTCCAAAAGTGTTATGTTATCAATACAAATCGGATTTAAAAAATGTCGTTGGTACTATGGCAGTCTTCTCGGGTATGTAATTGACATGTTGTACACCTTATTTAGCAAAGGCTTTTGTGTTCAATTCCTGTGGAATCCTGGTCATAAAGGCATCCAAGGAAACGAACTAGCGGATAAGTTGGCAAATTGGGCTAGGAAAGGAAAGAAGTCGCCTGTTTTTTCTCATATAGACTCATCGATTCTCAGTGCTTGTGTGAGGAGTAAAGCTAGGGCTATCTGGAACCAACAGTGGCGCCTCGAGACAAAAGGGGAACATTACAAAGATCTCATTCCCGATATTGGTAGTAATAAAGTGCTTTCCCCTAAGTGGCTTACGTTCCCCCAAAAGTCCATCTTGTTTAGACTGAGGAGCGGTCATGCCCCTCTGAAAAGCTTTCTTTACAAATTAAAGCTCTCTGCTTCGGACCTGTGTGATTGTGGAGTTACTGAGTCGGTTGAACACGTCCTTCTGCATTGTCCCCTTTTCCAGCGTCAGAGGGAGCCACTGATTCGGGGCTTATTGAAAAACAACTTAGAAGTTACTTTGGGGAACGTGCTTATAGCTTCCTCTCTCCCATCTCGCTATAGACATCTTATAGTCAGGTTACTATGTAGCTTTTTGAAAAGTACTGGACTATACTATAGGATACAGGGACCTCTAACGGATCGTGGATCACTGTGCTAGAACCCAAAATTAAGTAAGATCTCCTACTGGTTGTATCAGCTTGTCTCCTTATTCTACAGAGATGCGGGCTGAGTAGAAGAAGAAGAAGAAGAAGAATAACAGCATTCATTTCGTCATTACGATTTGTTTGATATATTACTCAATATATCTTCCCATTGAAAATTGCTAGGCAGGAAAATAGATGTACCATTTGTACATGTTCCAATGAACCGATTTAGATATTATTTGTAACTGGTTCGTGCCATGAACCATAATCATCGACTGACGAAAACAGATTTTGAAAATCTTTCATAGCCTCGGAGGAGTTAGAGATACAGACGGAGAGACAGACAGACGGACAGACAGACACGTTTCCCCACACTGATAGCATAAAGCACCTTTCCGTACTTTATAATCATCCAAATCGGCCCATCCGATAAAAAGTTATTTGGTGATAAAATAATTCTTAAACATAAATTTCAAAAAAAAGTTTAAATGGAAAAGGAAGAGGAAATATAATTCAAATTTGAAAGTAAATAAAATAAAATATGCAGTTCACTAATTATAATCCAAATTATTGTTGATTTGTACGAGATGTACAAATTATAATCCCTCCTTCTAATAACAAACTGGACGACATTCTCATACATATTGGCCAAATTGTTTTTGTAAAAGATCCACTACATCAGTTCACAAGTAATTATATTAGTTAATTGCTTATTACAATATTTGGATTCATAAACTGATTATTTTATTGAACTGAAAATTATTTCTTCATTTTCAAAAATATTTTAGGTTACCAGGTTTTCTTTTAATTTAAAATTTTAAAATCAATTAGCTAATATTTGACAAATTATGTTAGGTTTGTTTATAGATAGCAATTAAACTTTTAAATATCCTTCCAGTTTAAATGTCCTGCTTTACAAATATTCCATTATTATCAGATTACCAAATATTAAAATTGCATTTTTTTATTATCTTAAAACAATTTTGTGACGCATCTTTTAAAATTTTTTATAGTATAAACATCTGATATTTCACTAAACATAGGTATAAACGTTTTTATTGTGATGAATACATTAAAAAAAACTGCCACTCAATACATAAGCACCAAGCTCTTATACCCGTGTATAATAGCTATTTCAAAGCTAAACAAAAAATTAGAAAACAAAACATTTGCGCTGTATATTTCCAAAGGATGACATAAAAAGTGGATACATCTTTTATTTCGGCAACAAAATTATACAGCATCTTTTATTAAGTACCGAAAGGTGCTTTATGCTATCTGTCTGTCCGTCTGTCTGTCTGTCTGTCTGTAACTCAAACTCCTCCGAGGCTATGAAAGATTTTCAAAATCTGTTTTCGTCAGTGGATGAATATGGTTCATGGCACGAACTATTATCTAAATCGGTTCATTGGCACGTACGCAAATAGTACCTCTATTTTCCCGCCTAGCAATTTTCAATAGGAAGACATATTGAGTAATATATCAAACAAATCGTAATGACGAAATAGAAGCGGATATAAGTTAATATTTTCGCCAATTTATAAATATGGTTCCGGGAATGAACCATTTTGAAAATGGTTGAAATCGAAATAGTGACACGTGCTCTAAAAGTACCGTTATGACAACCTCAAATATTTTCAGTACTAAAATATAGCATGTAATATATCAAACGACTTGGAATGAGGTGTCATGAATGTACATAATGTTAAATTAATGATAGTCCAAATTGGTTTCAAGGAACCTGGTTTAGTGGAACCATAATGATTCATTGGAAATTTAAATGCTAAAATATGGCATGTAATATATGAAAGGACTTGGAATGATGTGTCATGAATGAATATAACGTAAAATTAATGATAGTTTAAATTGGTTTCAAGGAAAGTGGTTTAGTGGAACTATGATGGTTTAGTAGAACCATCTGGTTAATTGGAACTTTCAATGCTAAAATATGGCATGTATTATATCACACGACTTGAATTTAGGTGTCATGAATGAATATGACATAATTTTATTGAAAGTCGAAATTGGTTCCAAGGAACCTGGTATAGTGGAACCATTAAGGTTCATGGATCTTTCAATGCTAAAATATTGCATATAATATGTCAAACGACTTGGAATGAGGTGTCATGAATGTACATAAAGTTAAATTAATGATAGTCCAAATTGGTTTCAAGGAACCTGGTTTAGTGGAACCATGATGGTTCATTGGAAATTTCAATGCTTAAATATGACATGTAATATATCACATGACTTGGAATTTAAGTGTCATGTATGAATATAACGTAAAATTAACGAAAGTAGAAATTGGTTTCAAAGAACCTGGTTAGGTAAAATCATTATGGTTCATTGGAACTTTCAATGCTAAAATATGGCATGTAATATATCAAACAACTTGGAAGATGTATCATGAATGAAGATGATGTAAAATTAATGATAGTCCAAATTGGTTTTTGGGAACCTGGTTTACTGGAACCATTCTGGTTTAGTGGGACCATTATGGTTCATTGGTACTTTCAATGCTAAAATATTGCATGTAATATATGAAAGGACTTGGAATGATGTGTCATGAATGAATATGACGTAAAATTAATGATAGGCTAAATTGGTTTCAAGGAACCTGCAAAGTGGAACCATTCTTGTTTAGTGGAACTATTATGGTTCATTGGAACTTTCAATGCTAAAATATTGCATGTTATATATCAAGCGACTTTGAATGATGTGTCAATAATGAATATAACGTAAAATTAATGATAGTCTAAATTGGTTCAAAGGTACGTTGTGTAGTGGTATCTTTTTGGCCCATTATTAACTTCCAATGTTAACATAGGGCTGTTAAAAAATATAGCTCTGTGAATGGTTTAGTTTAACCTTTCGGTACTTGGTTATGACATTCCTTAATGGTATATTCATTATCATTTTTGTCAGTCGATAAACATTGTATATGACACGAACCAGTCATAAATATTATCTAAATGTGTTGAATAGCACGTGCACAAATGGTACTTTTAAGACCCCACCTAGCAATTTTCAATGGAGAGATATATTCAGTAATATATCAATCAAATCATAATGACGAGTTAGAAGCGGATATAAATTACTATTTTCGCCAATTAATAAATAAGGTTCCGGGAATGAACCATTTTGAAAATGGTTAAAATCGAAACAATGACATGTGCTCTAATAGTACCCTTATGACCCCCTCAAAAATTTTCAGTGCTAAAATATGGCATGTAGTATATCAAACGACTTGGAATGATGTGTCATGAATGAATATAATGTAAAATAATGATAGTTGAAATTGGTTCCAACGAACCTGGTTTAGTGGAACTATTATTGTTCATTGGAGCTTTCATTCCTAAAATATAGCATGTAATATACCGAACAACGTGGAATGACGTGTCAAGAATAAATATAAAGTAAAATTAATGGTAGTCGAAATTGTTTTCAAGGAACCTGATTTAGTGGAACCATTATGGTTCATTAGATCTTTCAATGCTAACATATAGCATGTAACATATCAAACGACTTGGAATGAGTAGAGACAAATGAAAAAAAAGACTCTCAGTGACCTCCACTCTAGTGGTGCTTTCGCGCCGCCATTACAGGATTGACAAGAAACGCTGATCGCCGGAGGCAATGCATGTGAATCAATCGCAATCAATTGTTTTTTATATCTTCTTAGAGTATCTGGATGAATTTATTATGAAGTCCACCATAAGAACTTGCTCTATTAAACAAAAAGTAAACCATTAATTAATGACATAACCAAGTACCGAAATGTTAAACTACACTATTCTCGGAACTATATTTTAAAACTGCCTTATGTTAACATTTTAAGTTCCTAATGGACCATAAAAATACCATTAAACCACCTACCTTTGAACGAATTTTGACTATCATCAACTGTACGTTATATTCTTTCATGACAATTCATTACAAGTCGTTTCAAATATTACAAGCAATATTTTAGCATTGAAAGTTCCAATGAACCATAATGTTTACACAAAGCTAGGTTCCTTGAAACCAGTTTCGACTATCAATAATTTTCCGTTATATTCATTCATGACACTTCATTCCAAGTCGTTTGATATATTACTTGCCATATATTCATCAACTGACGAAAATAGTAATGAATAACCGCTTTCATCTCGGCATTTTGATTTGTTTGATATATTACTCAATATATCTCTTCCCATTGAAAATTGCTAGGTGGGAAAATAGATGTACCATTTGTGCACATGCCAATGAACCGATTTAGATAATATTTGTAACTGTTTCGTGCCATGAACCATATTCATCGACTGACAAAAAGAGATTTTGAAAATCTTTCATAGCCTCAGAGGAGTTAGAGTTGCAGACAGACAGACAGATAGACGGATGGACAGACTCGTTTCCCCACACTGATAGCATAAAGCACCTTTTGGTACTTAATAATTAGCGAATTATGATTGAACTAGCAATATTACCCGGCTTCGCCCAGGTGGAAAAGATTCGTTGAGCAATTTTTTTAACGATTGTTTTTTATGTTAAAATTTGAACTGTGATTAACAAAGTATGAACGAAATGCAAGAAAATGAGGATAAGTCTAGAAAGCCTTCGTCAAACCTTTCATAATCATTTTAAACCAAAAACATTGATTTATGAACATTGAACTGGGAACAAAAGAAAATTAAATTATATGTACAAAAGTAAGTAATGAAAAAAAAAATAAGATAAATGAATCAGCTACACAGGCAAATTAGTTGTGCATTCAAGTCCATTTCGGTAAACAAAGTTGTATTTTTTACCCTTTGGCGCAAAATTATGTAAATTTCGACAGCTGGACACGCGGGAGCAAGCAACCGACCGTGAGAGAAGCAAGCTTCCTGAAAATATGTACCTGCGATCTTGAAAGTCTGGAAAAAATGAAATGAAACATTCTTCGTCTGCCATCGCCATATAGTGATATCCTTTGAAAACAAAAGCCTAGCTGATATGCTCGTCGGGCGTTGCTTGGGCTATTTGTTCCAATGACAAGTATTAAAGGTAGATCCCGAATCCTATTGTTAACATCGCCACCAATTGAAGTGAAGCCAATTGAAGCCATATGGCAGTACTGAGCAGGAGTGAGCCGTGGTGTTTTTAACTGTGTAGTTTCGTTCTTTTTGACGATTTTGGGCCCGAGGAATAATTAATTCAAAATCATTCCCCAAAATTTCCCCGCAAATTCTGTTGTTGTAGTCAGCATTTGGATTGCTGTATTTTTGGAAGAAGCGATTTTAGTCCCCTCTGTTGCAAGATTCCCACCCCACCACTTCTGTTGGAGAAAGGGCTGCATACAAATCAACTTGATGGAAAAAACTTTAGAAAAACAAAAAGCGAGGAGATGTTCGTAATGTGCAACACAGAGATCTCGGACATACGAGGCAACGACCCGCTGCTTTTTAAAAGACAATAAGGAATTGCAATTAAGAGATAAAAACGCCGTGGACAAAGAAAGGGTTACATATCTACAAAGCAAAACTAAAACAGAAAAAGGAAACAAGAATTCAGTCACATGGCTTCTCTGTTCAACCTCCCCAAACAAAAATAATTCTTGAATAAACTTCGTTCACTAGCCGACAACCTGTTTAGGTTCCATCTCCCCACTTCCTCGACTGGAACCTCCACCCATATCATCCGATTGCCGGACGACAGCTGAATCCCTTCTACATCGCAACTTAAAACGCATGCTGCCTTCGATGCTGCCCGCGTGCTCAACTGGGAGGAGGACGGTACCTTTGAAAGAGTTTGAGGAGGGGCGGGCGTGGGGGGTATGGCAGTAGTAAGGGCAGCCCTTTGTATACCAGGTTGACCTTTGGCCCCTGGATTTATATACCAAGATGGCGGCACTTCCGGCCACGCCCACCACGCCCTCGCCTCAGGCGGTGGTATACAAACCGGCCTCCACGTGACCCTTTTTTATCAGCAGAGGTAAGATGAAAAGAGATGAGGTAAGATGTAATGAAAGCTCTTTTGGTGACATACCAGGGGTTCCGGTCCACTCACACCTATGCAGGCGGGCGGTAGGTTGAGGCAGCTGGGACACTCCGAGACTCGACCAGGGTGCTGGTTACTGTGCAGAAAGTGGAGGGCAGAGGTTAGGTAGTCGTAACACTCCATTGAGATGCCAGCCACCACCGCTGCACACAGGGGCAGCCGTCGCTGTGAGCCTCGAAGGGAATTGATCTGCACCCCCCTTATGCCGTGGCCAAGGGCATAAGAGCCGTGGTGATTCGGTTAACTAGGGATGGTGGGGAAACCTTCCCCTGACTATTTCGACCACTGGGAACAGATGCTTGACCGTACCCGGGTCTGGGGAGCCCACTCCGCAGCCGTGCCTTATTCTGATTGGTACCTAACAAAAAACAAAATTCGGATTTGTTAATTGTCTATGGGTGAGAGAAATCCACACGTTTACAATTCGAGTTGGCATGTATAATAGAAGGTTTACTGTAAAGTCGTTTGGTCCTGGGGTCGAATTTGGCAAAGTTATTCAGAAAAAACAACCTTATTTCCCTTGGCTGGGCAGCCCTTATTTATCGTGTGGGTGTGCAGTTCCCTCGGTGGCCGCACCGTTGTATGGCACCGCGTTCACCGTTCCTTCGCAAATGACCCGTTTGTGCATGTTTCCAGGCCCATTGGCCGAATGTCTGGGTTCTCACACCCTTCAACTTACTGATGTCGGGGTGCCTGACAGGTTTATAAAGACGGGAAGAGATCCATGTTAAGAAGCGCGCTGTCGTTCAATGTCTTTTCACGTCGGCTTCGACAACGGTGCTCCCCAAAGGACGCTGGGTGTTTTACGAGTACCCTTGGCTTCCGCAGCATGATGATGAGGGCGCGCTATTCGCCCTACTCCTCCTCCACCTCGCTAAACAGTCAAAAATCGTTCGTTCACAATTCGTTTGTGCGTGTTTCTGGGCTCTCACAACCTTCACCTTACTGAAGTCGGGATGGCTGACTGGATTATAAAGTCGGAAAGAGGTTCATGTTAAAAAGCGCGCTGTCATTCAATGTCTTTTCACACTAACTTTGACAACGGTGCTCCCCTCAAAAACGGGTTGAAAAAAGCATTAAAATTAATTTTTTTGGGCTCTTTTGGGTCGTTTGCACACCCCCAAAACATTCTAGATGATGTTTATGATGCTCTGGGTGCGTGTTGATGTTCTCTATGCTTTACATGAAATGATACATTCGCAATTGCGTTCAGTATCGAAGTTGAGTTTTGTAATGACCTACATGTTCGTTTCTCTTACACAATGCGCGAGTATATGAGTTGTCTTGAATTTACAGGCAATTATTTGCCATCCCTCTGTTCTCATTCACTTTAAATAGAGTATAAACAGATGTTTCCAGTGTCTATATAAATTTTACCAGCACAAGAACATTAACGTTCGCGAGGCTGTTCAATGTAATTGGACTCTTCTATAATGCTGCATACGTTTTCTCTCGGACCAAATACAAATATTTCTTATGTATTCATTAAAATTTTGTCACTTTTTACAAGGGTGTACGTTTATTACTCTTATATTCAGTGATCATTATGAGAAAACGTTCACATTCTAGTAATTTTCAACTAGCAAACTCGACGTTTATTTTGTATATATGTTTAAGTTCCCTTGCTGTCCACTACATTCTGTGGGCGCTTCATTCATTGCTTATTCGCGAAACTGAAATTTTGCGAAATGTAAGGTGTCCAACTGAATTCTCATGAAATTCAAGCACTACCCGGGGAGCTTCTGTTGTTATGTGCGTTTCAATTAGATTCTATTGAATATTTGTGACAGGGTCATTGATCTATGTGCTGAACTAATTGGGAATTCATAACCGACTCTAAGAGTTTTATATTCCGTCTTTGTTAAACTCTTTCTCTCCACCCTATCTCTCTCTATCACTTTTCTTTTTATTTCTTTTA
>JAHWFO010053318.1:0-10564 GCA_023313115.1 Rhysida immarginata | reverse complement strand
TCTTCTTCTTCTTCTTCTTCTTCAAGGTCCTGCCTCCTCTTGAGTAGGAGATAACCTATCCCTGTTGAAACCAAAGTTAAGAAGCGTTACTCAGTTGGCAGGCCTTAAGAGAGGGGGCTAAGAGTCTCGGGAGGAGATTGGATTTGGCCAAAAAGTCTTTGATAGCAGAAAGTATGAAGCAGGAATAAGATTTAGCATCAACATTAATGCAGCAGGATGGTAGGAAAGGAATCTTTCGAATTCGGAAAAGGTTAGACAAGAATTGTCTGTGATGATCGTATAGAGGACAGGTAAAGAGAATGTGTTCCAGCGATTCAATAGCCCCACACTCACAGGCTGGAGAAGTATGCAAACTGAGGTGGAACAGGAATGCTTTAGTTGGAAGGTGTTCGGAATGAAACCTGGCAACGAGAGACATGTCTTGTTTAGAGAGGTTTAAGGGGAGTGGGGGAACCTTTCTGCGCTGAGTCACTAAAGTCTTTAATTTTACTGCGGTATTGGAGACGTGCAAGCTATACAGCAGCTTTTAATCTAACAGCCAAGATTGAAAAGGTCTAAGAGCAATCGTGCAGCAGCGTGCAGTTAGGACTCGACGAAAAATGTATTCGGCTCTGGAGGAAATGTATGCAGAAATATGTACGAAATTAAAAAATTTTTCCCACTGAAATGCGTATTACTTTTATTGAAGCATATAAAAAAAACTGTTTTTAGATTACCGATTGTGCGTGTGGTGGCGGGGGGGTATCGGCCGCCGCGGCTTTACTGTGGGAGATTTTACATTTATGTTAAATTTTTGCTATTGCGGCGTATCAGCCGAAAATTACGGTACTCTTTACTGATGAGGCAACTGAAAAGGGAAATGGCTGATTGACAATTTGAGCGGCATTGTTTTCACGTGTGAATAAACTAATTGATATTACTGTATAAATCATTGGGTTTTCTTCATTAGCACGTCACATCACCTTCTCTCCTTCATAGTTGGTCAATGGTAGGGTTCCTGGGGGCCCCGCCCCCCCCGCAAGGGTACAAACTGTATGTTTTGGTGTCCCCTAATTGTGTGTAATGTTTGGTAACTACCTTTAAAATCATGAGATATTTCCATGTACACTGAGTGAGCATATTATTATGACCACCTGACAGGATGATTGTAGGTGCTTGGAGCTATGGAGCAAGTATCGGCAAAACAGCTGCATTCGTGGGGTGCTCGAGAGCAGCAGTCATTAAAGTGCGAGGGGAGTTCAATAAGTAATGCAACACATTTTTTTTCTCGGCCAATTTTGGTTGAAAAAACTGGACATTTCTTGTGGAACATTTTCAAACATTTCCGCTTCGTCTCGTATAGATTCATTTCAAATGGCGTCTACAATGGAGGTGCATTCCAAACAATGGAAAGTGATTGAGTTTCTTTTGGCGGAAAACCAGGGCATCTCAGATATTCATAGGCGCTTGTAGAATGTCTACAGTGATCTTGCAGTGGACAAAAGCACGATGATTTGTTGGCAAAGCGTGTGTCATCATCGCCGCAAGGTCAAGCAGAACTGTCTGATTTCCCGCGAGCTGGCCGACTGTGCACAGCTCTGACTCCTGCAATGTCAGAACATGCAAACACTCTCATTCGAGCAGATCGACGGATCACAGTCAAACACATGACAGTGGTCTGACGAGTCACGATTCCAGTCACATCATGCAGATGGCCGCATGAGAATCTGGCTGAAACGGCACGAGAGCATGGACCCCGGTGCGGGCAGTGTTATGGTCTGGGGAATGTTTTCCTGGCATACGTTGGGTTCGTTAATACGTGTCGAACAACGTCTGGATGGCACAGCATACCTCCGTATCGTCGCCGATTGAGTCCACCCTGTCATGTTGATGGCGTACCCGAATGGACATGGCTACTTAAGCAAGACAATGCGCCATGCCACAGAGTTGTATTGTGCAGGAGTGTTTCCAGGAACGTGAGGGGGACTTTACTTCGGTGGCCCCCACAATCCCCAGATCTCGCTACAATTGAGCATTTGTGGGACGAAGTCGAACAAACCATCGGACGGCTGGATGCACCACCGTCCAATCTAGCACAACTAGACAGTGATATCCATCAGGCATGGTGTCCGATTCCTCCCACCACCTTCCAACATCTCGTGGAATCAATGCCACGAAGAATCACCGCAGTATTAAAGGCAAAAGGTGGCCCAACGAGATACTGACATGGTTGTCATAATAATATGCTCACTCTTTATCTTATGAAACAAATGTTTTTTGTAAGGCTCACTGTGATGTTTCCTTTTAGGATGACATTGATTTACGAGCCCTTATGAAATGCCTTATACCTGAAGCTGATTGTAAAGAAGTGAGTATGCTCTTGCACTTAAGTTTTTATTTGAAGATTTATTTTCAGAAAAGATATCCATGCACACTTTCAGAAAGCATCACAGTAGGTATGCGTGTTTGTTTTTACAGGAAGATGAAGTTTGGACGTGGGACGTTCTTTTCACGGAAGTCACATCCGAGTTAACTGCCGAGTGGGAAGCAGCTTCGAAGGAGGACGTTAAATCACCTTAGTGTTATCGTCAAATTTTTACTTTAGGTCTCTTGTACTTTCATTAAACTGTTTATATAGTATATACCCTCCGTCCATTTCAACTTGCTATGGAATGTTACAATGTTTCAACCAGGAACCTATCACTGAAGTTAAATTAGCAGTTGATTGATTAAAGAAGAGCTTTCTCGGTTCTCGATTGTTTTTCTTTGATGCAAGGGGCATTGCTTATTCCGTCCCCTTTTCTGATATCTTTATGTTAGATCGATCCGTGTATACCAGCGTTTCTCAATCTGTGAGTCACAACCCAATATTGGACGATGCATAAAATTTTAGAGGTAGCGAAATAATAGAAAAATTATACATGTACAGGGTGATAGGTACATGAGAAAGGTAGGTCAAGAATGAAATAGCATGTACAGTTTGTAGCGGGGAGCAAAATTTTTCCTATACACATGGGTCCGGAAGTGCATCCTTACAGAGATAATGCAATTTGTACGAGCTAGGAATGACATTACTTTTCAAACTCACTTATCCGTTAGGGGCATCAGGCGCATGTCCTCCCTGGTAATATCCAAGCGACTCGAACCCAGATTCTCCATGGAGTCTAGCCACCTGGTATCCACCGAGCCTTTGGTCTCGGTGTACTCTATCTAGTAGGGTAACACCTACCACACCTCTCAGAATCTCATTTCGGCCGCTTGTACCCGCGATCGCACTCTTTCGGTCATTACCCAAGCCTCATGACTATAGGTGAGAATGGGGACAAAGATAGATTTGAAGACAGAGAGCTTGGCTTTTTTACCCAGCTCGCGTTTCGTTACCACGGATCGCCACAGTTAACATCTGACACAGCTTGCTGCACCGATCCGAGCATCCAATTCTTTCTCCTGCCATCCATCACTCGTGAATGCAATCCCGAGATACTTGAATTTCTCCACCTGTCTCAATGAGGCTCCCCTAACATGGAGAGCGCACTGAGCAGGCTGTCTTGAAAGGACCAGAACCTCGGTTTTAGCCACACTGATCTTCATCCCAGCTTCTTCACATTTGGCTATTGCAAACCGGTCTAGTGCATGCTGAAGGTTCGTGTGAGAAGATCCAAGGAGGACAAGGTCGTCAGCAAAGAGCAACCTCTCCACCTGGCAGTCGCCCACACAAATACGCTCATCGCCTTGGCTGCCCCTGTCTATCCAATCCATAAAGCTGCTGATGACGGTCTAGTCCATAAAGCTGCTGAACTAATTGTATATTTTTCAGATGATATGGATACAGTCCTGCATTGTGCAGCACTCTCCACACGGTGGCTTGAGAAGCATCGACATATGCTGCAGTGGTTCGGGTGCTTGTTGATGGATTAACTGCAACTCGAGCCAGAACGTCTTTTTCAAAATTTGGTGTTCTAATGTTCACTCCACGGCTGTCGTTTGATAGACCTCGTAGGCAACCTGTGTCTCGAAGTCGTTGGTCTAGTGTTGTAAACGCCCGGCGATATGGGTGATCACGGTCTGGAAAACGCTGTTGGCAGCATTGCCCTGTGCCTTGCCGTAGACGAGATGCATGTCTGCCAGCTCCGCATGAGTCAAGTGATCCATTGTACGATAATGGAGTTACATGTTTCGTTTCCTCTCTTCTTCTAATTTACATGGACCCTACCATTGCCGTCCGGGTAACGCACATCCATTCCTACCTCGTACAAGTTGCATCTCCGTGAGGATGCATTTCCGGACCCATGTTTAGAGTAAAAATATTGTTCCTCGCTACAAACTGTACATGGTATTTCATTCTTGACCTACCTTTCTGAATCATCCTGTATAAACACAAATAATCCAAATCGGACCCAATATTTGGTTGCGATACTTGTATGACATATTTGTTTTGGGTCGTAACGTAAAAATGGTCAAGGAACGCTGATCTATATGCATTATATTGCTGTTTTGTTTGGGGTTGTTATTTTGTAGAATGAGAAATTGTTTCACGAGATGGATTTTAGTAAGTATGTGTACATTAAATGTTGTTGTGTTTACATAGGACTTAGAAGAGTTTTGATGGTAAGTAATGTTGAGGACAAAACTTGCTGTTTTGTTCTGACGAGAGCCCGTCTACAGAGTATTTGTTCATTCTTTGGTGATCCATTGTGTTAATGTTATTTCTTTCTGTGTGTTTTATTTGATTGTGAATAAAACGTGGAGATTAATTATGTTCATAATTTCCATGGTCTAGTATCGTTGTGAACTTCAAATAAAGGATGGGTCTGATACGATACGGTACTATCAATTTTATTGCCGATGCACGTTGCGGTGTTACACCATTTTCAAGGCTAGCATAATAGTAACAAGTGAGGTTTACATTGGCATCATATTATATAGGAAAACAGGAGAGGGTATCCACCAGTCAGGGTTGGTGGCGGACCTAGTAGAGGTCTTGTTTCTGGTTGGTAAGGACTAGGATGTCAAATAAGCGGGCGTAGTAGAGGTGTCATTTCCGGTTTGTATGGTCTGGGATATAAATCAGAAAGTCAATTAGAAAGATTTTTGATTATTTAGCATTTTCCCTTTGTTGGATCGTTGGTGTTTTCTGATTTCCCTTTCTGATCCATATCATTTTCGTGCATTCATCGATCGGTAGCATGCGGTGCTTCGCTGATACAGGTGTGTTCGGCGTAGGCAGATGTTTTGTCCTTCTAGCCAGGACCTTCTATGTTTTGTCCCCCCATTTCGGTGTTTTTTAGTGATAATCATGAAAATTCCGCAATGCTTGCTCCCGAAACATGTCATTTCGGCCGCATATGTGCCCGAAACACGTCATTCCAGCCACATATGCGCCCGAAATACAAAAATCCATTCATTTCGGTGATTTTCGGTGATAATCATGAAAATTCGGCAATGCTTGCTCCCGAAGCACATCATTTCGGCCACATATGTGCCCGAAACATGTCATTTCAGCCACGTATGTCCCCGAAACAATTAATCCAGCCACGTATGTGCCCGAAATATCCTTGAATCTTACGATGAAAGATCGTTTCGTGGCTCGATATAGTAAGCGTCACAATCCATAAAAATATACAAATCCATAAAATACACCGTGGAGATGGAGGATGATACCAGAAGTATTAACTTTCTGGATGTACGCATAACCAGAAATACCAAGATGAAGAAGCTTGACTTCGCCATCTACAGAAAAGCATCAACCACAGGTAACATAATGACGTACGACTCAAATCATCCCAAACGACATAAAACAGCGGCATTAAGACACCGTTTCCGAAGAGCCATAACATATCCCATAACCACGGAAGCAAGGAGAAGAAAGATTGCCACAACTTATGAATTGGCAAGATTAGATAACTTCCCGGACAAAGTCACCAAAGCCATCTTTAGAGATGTCGTAAGAAGCTTAGAACACAATCAGGCCACCACAAGTGAGACCAGCAAGGGATTTACCACGTTCACATACGTGAACCCCAATATCAAGAAAATATCTAATATATTCCAAAGTCATGATTTAAAAATAGCGTATAGGACAAAAGACAACAACAAACTTATTCTGAAACCGAGGAAAAAGGAAAACGCAAAGAATTTCAACCTATGTGGCATCTACAGAGTAGACTGCCCCGATTGTGACGCTTACTACAACCTGTGACAATAAAGTTCGGTGAATGACGTCAAATTGCTAACGGTCGTAAGAGTGCACCATCGTCGTATCTTGCCCCAGACAAGTCGAGACATGTTTAAACAAATTTGAGAGAATCAGCCCTGCGAGTGTGTTTATTGTGTTTAAACAGGACATTGAAGAGAGAAGGCGTAGTACACGCGGTCGAAACCCAAAATGGATCAGCGAATGAAAGAGACTCATGAAATGATGACAACAGTTTAGAAAGAAAGTGCTATTACTTTGAAGTGTGTTTGAGTGGTTTAAACGGTTCCAATGAGGCCAAAACACCGTAGAAGACGCCTCCCAAAGTGGTCAGACATCCAACGTAATGTTACGACCCAACTGAAGGCTATCCCTAAAAACGACTACGCCAGGAGTTTCCAGGACTTGTACAGGCGTTCCCAGATGTGCATTACCATCGACGGGGATTACTTTGAAGGATAGTAACTGCTGTTTCGTGTAAGCGAGCAATCCACTCTCAATATGCCATCATTCACCGAACTTTATTGTCACAGGTTGTGTAACGGACCCACTAAACGATCTTTCTTCGTAAGATTCAAGGAACATAGAAGGTCCTGGCTTAAAAAGGACAAAACATCCGCCTACGCCGAACTCCTTGTATCAGCGAAGCACCGCATGCTACCGATCGATGAATGCATGAAAATGATATGGATCGGAAAGGGAGCTGAAAAGATCGCCATCCATGAAGAAATGGGAATCAAAAAACACCAACGATCCAACAAAGGGAAAATGCTAAATAATCAAAAATCTTTCGAAAACGACGCCATCATTGACTTTCTAATTGATATCCCAGGCCATACAAACCGGAAATGACACCTCTGGCCATACAAACTCTGACTGGTGGATACCCTCTCCTGTTTTCCTTTATAATATGATGCCAAAATAAACCTCGCTTGTTACTATTATGCTAGCCTTGAAAATGGTGTAGCACCAAAACGTGTGTCGGCAATAAAATTGATAGTATCTGTATCGTATCAGACCCATCCTTTATTAGATTAATTATGATGTAAGGCAATATTCTTCTTCTGACATAGAGGATAGATCATCGCCAAGTAGGTTCCCCAGCGATGATCTGGGTGCTTATTCCAACTAAGTTAACGACTGCTACAAGATAACAGTAGCAGCCAGGACCAACGGCTTAATGTGCCCTCTGAACTATGGGTTCAACGAGATACTTGTCCACTGGCTGTCACCCAGTGTCTAGCCGTTCCTGAAGGTTCTTGACTACACATACGGCAAACCGATCGATGAGACA
The DNA here is from genome assembly GCA_023313115.1 of Rhysida immarginata. Classification (NCBI taxonomy): domain Eukaryota; kingdom Metazoa; phylum Arthropoda; class Chilopoda; order Scolopendromorpha; family Scolopendridae; genus Rhysida; species Rhysida immarginata. The sequence continues at coordinate 3,098 of JAHWFO010053318.1, read as the reverse complement.
ATCAGGCCACGACAATCCCCAAGATACTGTTACTAACATTTTGTTTTCTACGAGGGATGTTGATAACGTAATAATTCTTCTTCTCCTTTGTTTGGTACTACAGACTAAGGGTATGCTTCAATAGACTCATGCACTTGTCTGAATCGTTTCGATAAGTTTTCATGAGGTGGTCTTGCCCGTTTTGATATAGCTGGGAACCTCACGAGAAGGGAGTCCCAGCTTCGTGAGAACTGATCCTGTTTAAAAGATGGCAGCAGATTTGTATGGGTAGATCAGTCATCGTGACATTTGCGGAGCTATAAAGTGATTATAGAACCTTTTTGTTGGAAACAATGAAGGTTGGATTGTTGCTAGCACCCAGTTGGTCAGGTGACTTTTCCGTTTCCAGGACTTATCTCGTTAGCCCCACGCAAAGTCGAAAATAGCAGTTAACACTCATCCAGCGAAAGATAAACTATGTCAAGGTCATGAAATTCAAAATTAGTCAATCAAAGCTGTATATGGTAGATTTAATCGCCGATTGGCTAATTTTGAAGTTCCGACCTTGACATAAGTTTTTCTTTTGCTGGATGGATTGCAGTGCTTGGTGACCGGCATTTCCCTTGGATGCAGTGGGAACTGAAAGTGCTTGATTAGCTAACCATGGTTAAAGTAACTTCGGTCAACTGGTCGTGATTAACTCACAATGTAAACATGCGAGAGGATATCAGAAAGAAGGGTGAGTACGTGCACAGACATTGCATTACAAGAATTTTTCCTATGCACGCGCACTACGTGCTACCAGTCGCTTTACAAATGGCCCCAGCTATCTCGACATTGGAGGAACAGAAAGCTGTTATAAGGTTTCTTTGGGCAAAAGGTAAGAAACCCATGGAAATTCATGGGGAGATGGTAGAAGTTTACGATACTAATTGTCTGGACTATTCCAATCTGCGCAAATGGTGTAAAATGTTTCGGGAAGGAAAATAAATTCCAACTGAAGACTTGTTCAGAACTGAAAAAAATTCCTGAGATCACGCTCTTCCTTAGGAAGGGTTGTAAAGCCGTTGGTCCGGTTTTAGGAATATATGTCGGTGGAAATGATGTACCCAGAATAAATGTCGACGCAAAACAAAAGTGGTGGTGCGGAATAGATATCGATGTTTAGCACAGCCTTTATGTATATTAAATGAAAGACAGTATTTTTTTATATTTTTTTTTTTTATTTATTGTTGTTTGTAATAAATTTGTATAAAATGTTTACAATCATGTTAATCGACCGACTCCAAACAGGACATCGGCAATTGATTTTCTGTCGTTCACATAATCCTGACAGGACAGATGTCTTCAACTGTCTCGTTAAATCCTCAAACTTTCAGTTCTTCCATTTAAGGGAGGCGTCCTACTGCAAAGCATGGATGGCCCTCCAGATTGTTGGGTGTTTATGGGTATATTTGGTATTCCAGGCTTCCGCATGGCTGTTGGTTCTGTGCCCGTCACCCAGATGGCCGCATACATGTTCTCGATGGAAGGGGTAAACCTAGGGGCACATCGCCGGAGTCGGAGGGTTCCTTGCCTGGAGCGCACCGGTCGAAAAGCACCATTAATATAGTTGGTATCGAAGTAGTTCAGTAAATCATCTGCTCCTTCGGGCATCATTTCACGAAGCAAGGCCATCCCATTCTGCACATCTCCACTCGCAGGAAAGCTAGGCCATACAACTTCCCCACAAAGTGTTGGAAATCCTCACTGTCACGGAAGCACGTACCCAGTCCCACCTCTTGTATCTTTCTCCATGTGCTCTGAGTCAAATGGAAATAGCACCCACGAACCGTTAAATGTTCGCCAAACACTGCATGGATGACCTGCGTGGTGGCAAGTTCAAAGTCAATTGACGATTATTGTCTCCGGGTCGGAAAAATTTCATAATGTTCGGCACCACTGGTTTTTGCGTCGACATCTGTTCCGGGTACATCATTTCCGTCGACATCCGTTCCGTCGACATCTATTCCGAACCCCGTTGGTCCCGTGTAGTCGTTTACCAAGGAATGACATAACCAAGTACCAAAAAGCTAAGCTAAACCATTAGTGGGAACCATATTTTTCAACTACCCTATGTTAACATTGAAAGTCTCTAATGGACCATAATGATACCATTATAGCATGTACCTTTGAACTAATTTGGATTATTAATTTTACGTTATATTCATTCATGACACGTCATTCCAAGTTGTTTGATATATTACATGCCATATCTTATCATTGAAAATTTTTGAGGGTATCATAAGGGTACAATTAGAGCACGTGCCATTGTATCCATTATGCCAATCTTCATAACAGTTCATTCGAGGAACCATATTTATCATTTGAATTAATAACCACTTAGAGCTCATCGTTATGATTTGTTTGATGTATTACTTATTATATCTTTCCATTGAAAATTGCTAGGTGGGAAAATAGAGGTACGCGCCAATGAACCGATTTGAATAATATTTGTAATTGGTTTGTACCATGAACCATATTCATCGACTGAAGAAAACAGATTTTGAAAATCTTTCATAGCCTCGGAGGAGTTAGAGTTACAGACAGACAGACATGTTTCCTCACACTGATAGCATAAAACACCTTTCGGTACTTATTAAACCATTAAGGAATGACATAACCAAGTACCGAAGGTTAAACTAAACCATTCGCGGAACCATATTTTTAACCGCCCTATGTCAATAATGTAAGTTTCTAATAGACCATAATGATATTATTAAGCCAATTTGAACCTTTGAACCAATTTGGATTATCATTAATTTTACGTTGTTTTCATTTATGACGCATCATTCCAATATGTGTGATATATTACATGCCATATCTTATGATTGAAAATATTTTAGCGTGTCATAAGGGTACCATTAGAGCACGTGCCATAGTTTCGATTACAACCATTTTCAAAATGGTTCATTCCCGGAACCATATTTATCAATTGGCGAAAATAGCAATTTATATCCGCTTCTATCTCGTCATTACGATTTGTTTGATATGTCACTTAATACGAGGGTGGGCTGAAAAGTAATGCCTCCATGGCTGTAACTTTTTTATTTTTTTAACCGATTTTCAAAATTCTTTTT
>JAHWFO010053297.1:206952-241409 GCA_023313115.1 Rhysida immarginata | reverse complement strand
TACTGATTTTAGACGACTTATTAAATGAGGTGAAAAACAACGACCTTGTTGAGAAAATCTACACGCGCTACAGTCATCATCTCAACTTCTCGGTGTTGTTAATCACTCAGAACCTCTTTGCACATTCGAAAATCATCCGTACAATAAGTTTAAATACCCAGTTCATCTTTCTACTAAAGTCACCCAGAGACGTAGGCCAGATTCGCACCTTGGCCTCGCAAACAGGTTACGGACGCTTACTCATCGAAGCCTTTAAAGATGCCACTCGGGAACCCCATAGTTATTTACTGCTTGATTTAACTCAGAGTTGTCCTGATGTTCTGAGATTGCGTAGTAAGATTTTTCCGCCCGAATAACCTATCGTGGTTTATGCGGATAAAGCGCGGGTTTAAAACCGCCGAACGTCATTTTAAAATCGGCTGAATAGGGTGTTGATACAACGATGATTCCTCTAGTTGTGAAACATCGTCATTTTCTAGGAGCTTTGAAACACTCGTCTCCTCAGCATAGGAAAGTATTAATGCAACATGCCACTCTTAATCAAGTTAAAGCGTTGTGCGAGATCTGTCATAACATTCTACATCGTAGAGTCCACTGGACACCGCCTATTAAACAACATTTGCGGAAAATAAAAGGTTTAGCCCATAAAAAAATTTCATTAAGGGCCAAGAAAACTTATCTGAACCAACGTGGGAACGGATTCTTGCTACCTCTTTTGTTAGGAAGCGTAGCTGCACCTATTTTGAATAAATTAATTAGTTAAGAACATGCAAAAGTACGTTTTACTACCGGCTCACGAATATCAAAGGTTCCTTCACGCTACGAACCAGAGCGTCCCTGTGTCATCGCGCCCCGTTGAACATGGTCAACCTAAGGCTGAACCTAGTGTGGTTAATGATGTTGAAAAAAAACGTAATAAACAGTTGGATTCTCAAATCAATGAGATTTTAAAAGCATCAAATTTGAATGTGCATCAGAAAATGGATCTTTATTTAAATACACTTCAAAAATATCTAAGAGCAAGACGTCGTGAAGCTCATTCGAAACGAACAAGCCTTTCAACCCAAACCGACCCTCAACCACCTTCAAACCCGTCTTTAATACCACAAACGCCGTCACCGCAATCCATTCAAGAAACACCTACATATCTGTATCCGCAACAACTCGTCTATTCACCCGATTTTCGCACGTCTGCAGACTTAAAAGAAAAAACCCTCGCCGACCGTGATATTGCCATGGCTAGCGGATTCGAGGAGGCCTACGACGAGGACAGCCGGCCGGGTAACATAGTGAGTTTGTCTGTTGAGCAGCCTTCCCCGCGTACACGTTTCATAGACACACTACGAAAGAGACCTGATGTTATCACATGGAATAAAAAAGGAACTGTGTCCATCGGAGGTAAATCAATACGAGGATCGAACATTAATAGTTTAATACAAGACGTATTATCACCCATCCCCCACCTGAAGAAACCTCTACCTGGGAGAACCCTGTTTACCGACGTGATACATCATGTAGACATTCCCGAAGAATTAATCGTGAATCCCGTGTACCGCTCGACGCATGCATCTGACACGCCAAAACTCCCCTGGTTACATTATGATAAATAACAATTTAACGTAAAATATTAGGTTGTATTGCAAATGATAAAATTTATTTTAACGTCTGTAAAAAAATAAAATAAAAAATAAAAATTGAATAAAAATGTAATTCAATGCGTGAAAACCGTTTATTGTGTAATTTATTTATTTATTTTATTATTTATTTATTTATTTATTAAAAGTAACCACAAACAAACACAAATTCAAGCTGAATACAAAAAAAGTTTATTTGAACAAATGAATATACAGAAATTGAATAAAACAGATAATAAGAATAATAATAATTAGAATAATTAAACAGAGTCATTTAAAGGCTTGCAACATTGGTTCCATTTGGCCTTTTGACAGATATTAAATTCAGAGTTGCTAGTATATTCGTCTTGGATGACTTCGCATTTCACGAGTAAGTCATTCAAAAACAGTTCATTTGTATAAGTGTTGTTCAAGATGTCTGCCGTAGAATAACCTCTGGCTGCTAATTTCAGGTAATGTAGACAGTGATGACCGCATGTGTCAGACGTCTGATGTTGCACTATTCTCGTGTTGTAGATCCATTTTTCCGCGTGCATAAGCATGAACGGGTGGAATTGCGGTTGAGGAAACATTCCGAAAGAATCAAAGATGTATGCTTGTTTGCAGGACGGTATAAAAAAAGCCACCCAGTGCGAGCCTGGCTTGCTGGAATCATCCGTATTAGCAATGAGTAAAGCTGGATGCAGAGGTTTGAGTTGAAGCATCAAGTCCGCCGGGAAAACACCTCTTGCCATAGTACATGTGAATGGATCTCTCTCGAGAGCCCTCCATAGCTCTTGCGTATCCATCGATCTTAATTTGTGAAATCGAAGCTCACGGTTCTGTCTTTATTGATTTCCAAGAGATTCTGATATTGACAATAAGCAATCAGATTCACCGAATTTGCTAAAGGTTCGGAAAACTGAACTTCAACACTTAACGTACCGTTACGTATAAGGTTATATCTATCTGTATAATAATTCCTGTCCCCCGAAAGATCAAAGGCCAGAAATGTGTAACCAGAACCGTAATCGAACTGACTGATGTCAACATCTCTGTCTTCTTTCCAAATCCCCAGTGCTTTCATGGAATGAACAAACTCTCTCAAGTATGACCCAGAGGAAAAATTCGGCGTCAGAGGGTTTAGAGGTATTTCATGAGTATCCAATGAGAGGGAGAAGAAAGATAGATTGAAATGTTGAAAGTTGAATGGATTCGAAGTAAAAGAACCATTCTGGGCTTCACTCGATGTAAATGCAAAAATCAACCGCGAGGGAATCTGACCCGTAATTAAGTTCTGTATGACGTGATTTCTAGTACCCGTAGCAATACTCACGGACCTCATTTCAACCCGTCCGATAGGGTAAAACGCGTTAGTGGTTTGCAGAGTCTTTGCATGTGCTAATAACGTGGCTGTGTTAACTTTAACTCTCTCGACATTCAGCGTTGCTTTTCGGATTGTAATCTGATAATTTGGGTTAGCTACGTCAGACATCAGAGCAAAGGAGGGTTTACTTCTGGAAAGCCTCAGACGAAAATCCGTAGAGTTTAGTAGCAATCGACCCTGCCGAAAGATGTCTAAATGGAGCGGGCCTTCCATGTAGTAAACGCCGTTTCGTGCGAGTCTTTTACGTAAGTTAAACCCATTGTTTGCATCGTCAGCATTGTCCATTTTACCGCTTGTGTCTTTACAATACCCGGCTGTTGTGAGTTGACTTTGTTTAGAAGTCTGCCCATAGTTCAAAAGAGTTTCAAAATAAGCTCTGTACGGATATAAGTTATTACTATGACTAACTAACGTATCACCTAGATAGCAATCGACTTGTGAGAATAGCGAATGTAAGAAAAGGTTCACAGGTCCTGTTTTATCAGCAGCTGGTAACGGTCCGTCCCCTTTGTTGATGACGACTTCTAAGTTTAATGTAGATTGATCGAGATCCGTGTAAAAATCTGCCAAACCAGGTACGTAGAATTCAATAGGCCCGTCTTGGCTGATGATGGCTGTTGGCTGGTACCCCGTGACGTGCCGCTTTTCCTGTTGGCCGCTCGTGTGAGGTATAGAAAAAATGTCGAGATCGCTGTTGAGACATTCAGTGCTCAGCTGGTGTATCATTGATGCCATGATTGCGTATGTATTAGGCAAAAACCGATGATAAAGGACGTATGTTTAAAATCGGCTTAGAACGTAGTTTTGTCTGTGTTTTTGTCGACTTCTTCTGTTTCTTCCTCTTCTTCTTCTGTTTCTTCTGCCCGTTTTTCAGCTTTTTTGAACGCTGCACTCGACTTCTTTGTCTGTATTCACTCTTTAGAAAGCTCTCCACGCTGTTGCCTCTGGGTCTTTTTACATGTGAATGAGTAGGAAATGCCGAATTTCGTCTTTTAACACGACCTCTACCTCTCTGAACTCTAGCACCCATTTCCTGCAGGGCATTACCTCCAGCTTCTTTCATATGTGATGACAGGGACTGTTTAAAATTTTGACCATGTATCACATCGTTAAAAACGGAAACACCGCCCTTTAGGGCATGCCGACCGTGAATCTTGCCCACGGATTTGAGTAAAGGTGTTGCCAAGCGAAACAGATTTGAAAACACTGAACCAATCCCATTGCCTCTCTGGAAAACCGACCCTCTAAACACAGGTAAACCATTCCCTTTCTGGTTTAAATAGTAACGCGATATTACTTCCTGGCTCGGCTGATAGGGGATATGCATCTTGAAGTAATCGAGGAGGAGAGAAAAAAGAAATCAACCTCGCACTACAGTTGTTTCTTACGAAAATGTAATTTCACTATGGTTTTACCTGTTAAAAACGCGAGTAAATCACCGTGGTCGGAATGAACCGCGATTTCAATCGCGTCAATGACGTTTTTACTTAAGGGAAAGTAGTCGGGTGAATGAAAAGTATGATAAATCATTTCTCGTCTGGCATGTGAAACGGGTATGATTCGTAGGAGCGGAGCGAATGTGTTACCCACGACCTGCGGTTGTATGATGTCTGTATACAGATAAAAACCATGTATGCCACGCGTAAGATCTATCGGGATTGAACCCTCACCGATAACGAGTTCTAGGTCGGCGAGTTCAGCCTGTAAACCCAATGTGTAACATAAACCCTCGCTAAAACTAATATAGCGACCTTCTGTGCATTTGAAATGAAAACATTTGTTAGGTGTGAGATTGATTTTGTAAAAAGCCTGTTCTTTCAATGGAATCAACTTAACGAGCGCCTCGACAACATCGTTACGACTATCATAATACCCCTCGGGAATTTTTAAGATGCACTGTTCTGGAGTGTCAGGCGGATCAAAAATAACACAGCTGATAAAACCGTCATCTGTGTCGTTTAAGGGCATAGTAATAGGTGTTTTCAATTTCTTGTTCAGAAACCTAGCCGGTATAAATCCATTGTTGACAGCGGCTGGGAATTCGATGAACTGCGTTGAGGACCCCGTAAACAATACAAGATCATCAACAATCTTTGTCTCGACGCCCGCCTTTCTAAAACTATCTTTTAGAAAATCAATTGCGGCTTCCCTATTTTGCAGTTTGGTACTCTTAAATTCAAAAATTTTTTGATAAAGAGGTGCCGACTTGGGATACCTAAACGTAACAGAAAAATCGGATACCCACTTAAACGGCCGGTTGTAATCCGGAGTTAAAGAGAAACGGTCCTCGTAGAAAATGTTTGGCGAAACATTGAACAACTTACAGAATTCGGGCGTGTTAAAGCGAATCCCGACATTCAGCGGCAAACTCATGACGACATTGAGGTCTAAAGAAGGGTTATGGTAAATGAGAGCATCTTTCAAATAGGCTTGTAACACTAATTCAACTTCGATTATGAAAGTCTGGAATGTCGGAGTTCTTACTGGTGAAACAATGCTGAAATCGATTTGTTCATGTATGTGATCAGCCTTGAAACCTATTTCGAAAGTGTTGTTTACAGTCGTAATGTTCTTGAAGAGGGCAGGGAAATGTGTTTCCGATAAACCAACCTCCCATCGCCCTTGGAAACGCAGCGTCCTCGGCAGTCTTGTGATAAAATGAGCTGTTGTATTGGAATGAATTTGATCACCCGTAGGTGTATTTGATGGTAGCGTAACATAAAAATCCGTGTCTTCATACATGATGGCTGTACTCGGACCCAACTGCTGTCAATCGCCTCTTGTCAAGCATTTAAAAGATCACTCTCTCGCACCCAGCTGTTCATACTGACTGGGTAACCTTGCCATTTCACAAAAGCTTCGCGAACACCACGCCTCGTACGCCGGCGAATAATCTGTTCAATGTTAAAAACTTCGGGTTTTTTCACCTTTTGTAACTCCTGGTCGTAGAATACACCTGAGACCTCGCTACCATCGTAATCTTTAATTTTATACACAACAGGTTTTCTATAAATGATTTTTGAAACCTCAAACACCTCCTCTGTCCAGTTTGGAAGATAACCTTTATCAAATATGTTTTTCACTTTCGAAATACGTACGTAATCACCGACTTGCAACCTTGGCTTTGTTTGTGGTGCTGCTGTATAATAACTCTGTTGTTTCAGCCATAGAGCGGGGGCATTTCGTTCATTGACATCAGCTGGTGCCATACCCAGGGCTCTGTGACTGCGTTGGTTGTAGCTTAACACGAGATCCGGTAAGACGTCGATGTATCTGTGTTTGTTGGTAAATGTAAAAAACTTAAACATCCTCGTTTTTAACGTACGGTTGAATCGTTCGATCGTAACGGCTTTCAAATCTGATTCTGTTGTGAAGAAATCGATGTCGAGTGCTTTAAAATAATCTTGAACGTGTTTGTTTAAAAACTCCATCCCTTTATCGCTGTTCACTTTTACAGGAACACTGCTGAGTGTGAAAATTTTTTGAAAGGCTTTCTGAAGCTCGAGTCCGCTCTTCGTTTTTAGAGGAATGACCCACGCATAGCGCGAGAAAACGTCGATGCAGGTAAGTAGAAATTTATAACCATCGTTCTGTTTTGACAGAATGGTTAGATCAACCAAGGCCACTTGAAATTGTTCAAATGGCGCATATACACGCATTCGATTACGGGGGTAATGATGACGCACCGGTTTATGCAGCGTATAAGCTCTCACGCCCCTTAACCAGTCACCTGTCTCTTTTTCAGAATGATTTGTTTGTTTAGCTAAACCTCTCACGCCACCAAAACCTGCCGCATTAGCGGGGTTAGAAAATGCCTCATCCATGACAAAAATTTAAATTAAGTTATGTAAAGAACACATCTGTATTTATTTATTTATTTATTTATAAACAGGTATATGACTGTACAGGCCCAACCTTTTAGACAGTATTAGCCCCACCTTAGCTGCACACCTATCAATTGAATCAATGTATCCATTAGCTGAAAATTAAAAACAATACAATACACATTGAAACAGCAGTCGTAGAAGACATTGTAAAAGAGTTTGGAAAAATTTGGTTACCCTAGAAACAATAGTGAATTAGTAATAAGGTAATTAGTTTTTAAGCTGCTGAGGGGCCAGTACGGAAGCCGCTTGCTGATTTAGGTAGAATATAAGCGAATCGACTGGTGTTCACTTGTAAGACAGAATCACCTAAGTGGATTTTGCTGAGAGAATCAGGACCCCTCTAATCTCTCACCAGGGGTATATCAGAGGATGATAAAATTAATTTTATTCCAGGCCCCACCCAAATAAAAGACCAACGCCCAAAAAAAAGGCCAATGCCCAAATTAAAAGCCAACGCCCAAATTAAAAGGCCAACGCCCAAATTAAATGACCAACGCCCTAATTAAAGGGCCAGTGCTCTAATTAAATGACCAACGCCCTAATTAAATGACCAACGCCCAAAAAAGGGGGGAGGGGGGACGTAAATTGGATCAAATAAACCACGCCCACCTCATTAATATTCACCTTAACAAGGACTTTATCTACTTAAGTACGTGCTCTAATAGAACGTGCTTTAATGGTACCATTATGATACCCTCTTAAACATTACCTATAACAAGATATGGCATGTAATATATCAAACAAACTGTCACAAGATATCTAGAACGAATATAAAAGAGTAACTAGTGATAGCAAGTATCAGTCTAATGGCACGTGTACGTGCAAGGATATCTCATGAATGAATATAACGGTATATAGTGATGTCTGTATTGTTTAGTAGTACGTGTTTTAATGGTACCAAGTGGTACCATTGGAACTTTCAATGCTAAGATATGGCATGTAATATATCAAACGACTCGTAATAACATGTAATGAGTGAATATCATGAGAAAATAATGATAATTGTTTTTGGTTTACTAGCACGTGCCCTAATGGTGCCCTATGAAACCATATGGTACATTGGAAATTTCAATGCTAAGATATGGCATGTAATAGATCAAACGACTCATAATAACGTGCCATGAGTGAATATCACGTGTAAATAATGATAATAGTTATTGGTTTAGTAGCACGTGCCCTAATGGTGCCCTATGAAACCATATCAGAAGCGCGGACCTAGTAGAGATATTTCCTCCTGGTCGCGAACAATCGTTACAATCGATACCGAATGCCGATTATTAAAATTACAATGAATAAAATCAAAGAAAGTAAAAGATAAACGATGATACAAAATTAAGAAATATAGAAAATTAACTTGAATCTTTAAGCAATTTGATAAGTGTCGAATCTCCTATCGGGCCTGCTTCTCCGTTTAGTAACAGGTCGGGGTCCTTCTTGGAAATCTCCAACTAGTGTTTTTCCTAGGAAAAATTATTCGAACAAATGAATACTCCATTTTTTTAATATGTCGATACTTTTTATTCGATAATTTTAAAATAAATATCGAATAAATAATGATTAATCGAATAAAAATACAAATTCGCTAATAGTTTTTTATTTTATTGAACAAAATCATCAATTACACGAATTTTAAAGAGAACAAATTACAAAATCTAAATTTTAAAAACTATTGTTTACAAGTTCCAGTATTTAACATCTAAGCTCTGTAAAAAATGCCAGAAATTCGATTCCTTGACGGTGAAATAATTCTTCCTGCTTGAGAAAATAAACATTCTGACGGAACAGAGGTTGAAATTAAGCTAATATATTTTTTTGGAATACTATAAACATTGGGATAGATGAATTCCAAAGCCTATGCCTAAACCATATCAAACGATTCGTAACAAGGTGCCATGAGTGAATATCACGAGAAAATAATGATAATGGTTATTGGTTTACTAGTACGTGTCCTAATGGTGCCCTATGAAACCATATGGTACCATTGGAACTTTCAATGCTAAGATATGGCATGTAATATATCAAACGACTCATAACAAGGTGCCATGAGTGAATATCACGAGAAAATAATGATAATGGTTATTGGTTTAATAGCACGTGCCCTAATGGTGCCATATGATACCATATGGTACCATTGGAAATTTAATGCTAAGATATGGCATTGAATATATCAAACAACTCGTTACAATGTGCCATGAGTGAATATAACGAGTAAATAATGATAGTGGCAATTGGTTTTGTAGCACGTGCCCCAATGGTACAATACAGAATTTATAGAACTTTTAATGCTAAGATATGGCGTGTAATATATCAACCAACTCCTTACGCGTTATTAGATCTTTTATATCCATAGCTTATTTGAATCAAGAGTATAGTACTCTTAGGCTTAATGGTATCTAAGACTCATTACTAATGAATTTAATAGTAGTTAATCGCTTGCTTCAATAAGACATTAGTAATTTAATATGAAAATCTAATAGATGCTTACACATAACGCTTCAGCAATTGAGGCTCACTTCGTTTAACATTATGTGAGGATTCTTACAAATTAAAGAACTTTTATTTTTGTAAGTGTATGAGGAATAACTTCACTCTCCATTTACCTTTCATTCTTCACGTTTATTCTTTTAAATTCTCTCTATACGTTAGCCTATTTAAATAGTAATTTACAATTTAGTTTTCATATTTATTTATTTACTCTCAAGTGTTTTAAAATGTTGGTTAATTCTATATATCCATGTACGATGCTATAACAAGAAAATGTGCTCCCTTTATCCGCTTTGGCGGTAAAATCATTCTTGTTCTGTTTTAGTTGTTCTCTGAACAATACTCGTTCTTTCTCTCTCCTTTCCAGGCACATAAATATTTGCCTGTCGTCTGGACGTTTGATAGGGAGCTCAAGGGAGACACGCGTGACTCCTTTGCCTCATCAATAGATGCTGCCTTATGATGTTCTGTCACTGCATCATCATTTTATGCTCATTATTAATGATTCTTGGAAACGAATGTTCAATCATCGCATTATCAACATCTTAGTGTTCAAAATATATACATTCCCACAGAATATAGTCAAAATGTATTTTTATGAAATGTTTGGTTCTGATGTGCTACAAAATAAGTTAGGTGATAACCCCGGGCATGGCTCGGATTGTTTTTATGATTAAATTTTGCAATATCTTAAAAATAAACACATGAAAACGCTTAGAATTAAGACAGTAAAAATTCATAATGAAAACTCGGAAAAAAATTTTAAATGCTCACAATGGATGGACCTCTCCATGTATGCCGCTGCTAGCCTAAATAATTTCTTAGTCACGTAATCTTACTTTAGATGTTCCCCTTGATGTTTTTGCAATTCCCACTCTCGATGTCAAGTATGCAAAATTTCATCAAGATCGGAATGAAACTGTAGATTTGCATAAGAAACAAACAAACAAACAAACCCACAAACACACATCCTTCTTTATATATATATATAGACTAGCAGAGGACCCGGCGTTGCCCGGGATAATTACGCTTGTAGGTAAACAGAACAACCTCAAAAAGCTAAATTAAACGTCCAAATTGGTTAAATAATAACTCAATCACTACAATATAGAGCGAAGGGACTATCCATTCTAAGAAAAATCCGAAAGACAGGAATTTACCTCTTCACTGAAAAAATCCCTTTAACGTGATATACCGGGACTTGATTTACCGAAAAAAAAATTTGTAAAGGCTCACAATGGATGGACCTCTCCAAAGATGCCTTCTTGTCTAAATAATTTTTTACTCACGTAATCTTACTTTAGATGTACAATTGATGTTGTTGCAATTTCCTTTCTTCTTTCGATGTCTTGAAGCAAAAATTGGCCATTCATCGCTTTGTGTTGTCTAGCGGTCGCCGATTCTTCTATTTACTTGCTTACCATTTGCTCAATACAGCACGGAGCTTCCTCTATCGTCTTTCACTCTTTCTCAATAGTCTGCTAACTCATCATCTCCAGTTACTGATCGTTTTTAAAGATTTTCAAGAAATTGTTAAGAATTCTCTTTTCTAAGAAAAGCTTTAATAACAGGAATTCTATGCATTGAATTCTATATTGCACACACTTTGCCTTTCATTGTTGGTTATGAAACATATATTGTTGATCCTTGCATAGTGTTGACACCATTGTTTTTACCTATTGTTGCACAAACTTTTATTTTCATTGTTGGTCATGAGATATATATTGTTGGTCCATGTGAATTGCGTGTTGATCCCATTGTTGATACTTATTGTTGCAAAAACTTTGTCTTGCACTGTTGGTCATGAGATATTTCTCATTAATATGCCCTGCCATAACCATGAATATCAATTTTTTATCGATAATTATTATTTTTCCGAAATCTGAGGTAGACAGTGACCTTCCTCATGGTTTGAAGGTCAAGTATGCAAAATTTCATCAAGATCGGAATAAAACTGTAGACTTGCATAAGAAACAAACAAACAAACCCACAAACAAACCCACAAACAAACAAACATCCTTCTTCCTTCTATATATGAATTCACACTATTCGTCCCTAAAAATTACTCGTAAACATTTTCTTTTCATTTCTTCGTCACGTGGAAAACTAAACACACTGACCTTCGGGCCAGTGTCATAGTTCCCCTTACATTCAGGCACACAACACTTACGAGGCATGAGAAATTACAAAAGGCATGCGTTATTCGGACCCCTGTGAAAATTTCTAAATTTCAAATCCTCATTAATTATGCTTGTTAAATTGAAGAACAGTAAGTTAAGGATCAAAGGATCAGTTGTTGATGAATGCTTTTTTTTCTTCTTTTATTATTATTATAATTATTATTAAAGGTAGATTCCGAACCCTGTTGTTAATATCGCCGCCAAAGTGAAGCCATGGAATAGTTAGCTGTTGGTTGCTTTGTTTATGACAATTTTGGCCCCAAGGAATAATTAATTCCAAACCACTCTTCAAGTTGTTCCGCATACAAATAGACACGAAAAAGGATCAGGAATCACTTTCCACAAGCATAAACCCAAAATACCTAAATAAAATGAAAATACGTTACTGCAAGATGATCGAAACGAAATTGAAACCATGATCGAAAAATGGTTTTTAAAATATAAAAAAAATATTTCAAAATACAAAGTTAACGAAAAGATAAACTTATCACTCCGTCCGTGATCGGCGTGTGAAAGAATTATTAATCAACTA
Organism: Rhysida immarginata; assembly: GCA_023313115.1. NCBI lineage: Eukaryota > Metazoa > Arthropoda > Chilopoda > Scolopendromorpha > Scolopendridae > Rhysida > Rhysida immarginata. Next base: position 229,326 of record JAHWFO010053297.1, on the reverse strand, counting down.
CCCTCACGTAACTTACAATGGTTTTGAGTTAATTTTTGTATCTGTTGCATATTTGTAATTTTAACGATTATATATATACGCATTAATTAAAGTTGTAAATGAAATAAACATTCAGACTTAATTTACTTATGCGGATGGTAAAACATTTATTTATAGAAAATTGTTACAAAACATTTTAAAAAGGCAAAAACAAACCAGTCAAGATATTATCTAAAAAACAGGCAAGATTAATACAGAGAAGAACTCACATAAATTGCCAAATCGGGAAGTAAATCCCAAGATTTTAAACAGATTTTCTTTTAAACCATCATAATAGTACATAACATTTTGGAAAGTGAAACTACTAACAAAATGATTTGGTAGTTTAAAGTAAACTGCACCTGCAAAAGTAAAAGTTTGATTGGAAAAAAATTAAAGAACTTGGCAAGTTTGTTAGGCGAACATCAATAGTTGGGATAAGTAAAAATGGCATATTATAGTATCCTGTAGCAGGAGAATGAGTACGTACTCCAGTACAAGTTCTACAAGCTACAACAACATTGTCAGTTTGTGTGCAGTATTCAGCACAAGGTGCTGAATATTCTGCAGTCCAAGCATCAAGGAGTGACTGCAATGTTGTAACTTTATTATGATCAATTAGTCTGTCAAAACAGAAACCACGGGAAAAGTCGTCAGTAGTTCTGACATCACAGGAATCATTGGAACATGAGCTTGTTCTTTTGAATGTAATTTGAAAGTGAATAATGAAGCGATTAGATAAATTACCCCAAAAGTCATAAACGAAATTTTCTGCTTTTAAGCCTATGTGCTTAGCCCAAATTAGACGTGCAAGATCAAACTCTTCATTTCTTGCAAATTGCAAAATTTCACTTAATTTTTGTACGGAAGCACTGTCAAAACTGATTATGTTTTTTCCAAGTGATCCGTTTAATTCAACATTAAGAGCATGAAAAATGCTTAAACATGAATCTACTGGGCATGTGTTTGTCAAAGTGAACTTTTCCCCATTATCCATCACGGTACCGCCCCATCTCAAAACTTGGAAAATTTTCTGCGTTTTTGGAAACAAATCAGGACCTTCACAAAATTCACAATTCCATGGGGTTATTTTTCATTTTTCCAAGGCGAGGCATTTGTTGTAAAATTAATACAGCTTGAATGATACCATTCATTACAATTTGTACACTGTATCATTTTGAACTTGCCATTGTCAGGGTTCCCACAGAAAATCTATATCTCATTTCCCTGACTATCCCTGATATCGACGGTCTCATTTCCCTGACCAAATCGTAATTTTTTTTTAAAAAAACATGTCTCTACAACAGCTTTTCAGACACAATTTTAATATTATTATTATTATTATTATTAGTTGTCACATTATAATAGGTCCTAGGTCCTATTTTGTTTAATGTTTTTATTGCGGACTTACCGTATGCAGTTTCATCGAAGCGTATTGGCTTCTTACTTTATGCTGACGATGTCAAAATCTTTTGTCGCATTTCCTGCTGGAATGATTGTGCTCTTTTACAGACAGCTTTGAATGACATCTATGACTGGACATCGGGAAATGGACTATCCCTTAATCCCGATAAATCCTATGTGATATCTTTTACTAGGAAAGTCTCTTCTTATTATTTTGATTACTTTTTGCAAAAAAATATTATTGAAAGAAAGACTTCAGCTGTCGATCTCGGTATTCACGAAGAACCTTTCACATTGCTGAACATATTGATTCACTTACACGTGACATTTGTCGGAGACTAGGTACTTTGAAAAGGCTAATCAACTTTTTTGCTAAACCCCTGTCTTTTCTCTGTCTGTTTAAGAGCATCGTTCTTGCGAAACTACTGTACTGTATCTGGATATGGTACAGTACTCTTACGCAGAAGATGCTCTTTCTGTACAATAAATTGATAACTTTAAGCGTTTCTTTTTGGCGAAGTTTCCTACGTTTAAAGTGAATGATCATTTTCACAAAACTTTTGATATTTTTAATATAATAAAAAATGTCTTCTTTAATATTTTTATGGGGATTTTACACAACCGCATAAGGGTCAGATACATCTCCACTTTTCTTTAGTATCGTTCAGTCCGCCCTCTTCGTACTAATAAAAACTTAGTTATGAAATACAAGTGGAGGACGCATGTTTCGGATGTCAATCCCTTGGTCAAATTATTAATTAATTTTTATAGTAATCCTCAATTTTTAGACATTAATCTTGATATATATCAACACAGATATATTTTTTTGTAAAAATTTATGGTTTTGTATACATTTCTGTTCTCTCTGCTTGTAATTTAGATAAAATGTTATTAATCATTGTTTCTTTATTATTTTTTTTTATCTAGTTTTACATCTTTGATTTCTGAGTTTTTAATTTCGTAACTATGTGTACGTCTTTAACTTTGATTTTTTTTTTTATTTGTTGCTAATGTGATTTTCATTAACCCCGCTTTTGGGCAGTTTGCCTGTAGGGGGGCAACATGGGGCTTTCCCCTCCGGATTATCTGGTGGGGTATTCCCTCACTGTTGTTACAAATATTATATTATATTATATTATATTATATTATATTATATAAAATTAGTATTAGTATTACGAGGCTTGTTTAAGCATTTTTGCCTCCTGGTCCATAACTGGAAACATCAATAGTTATTCGATAAATAACTTAATGTCTCCAGTAAAATCTATTTCCTTGACTTTTCCCAGGATTTTTCTCATTTCGCGCATTTAGAAAGATTCGTATGAACACTATAAACGAATAGGTAAGTCCATTTAATTCGCAATGAATGTATAAATTTATTTGCAGTTTTACTATTGCTATACAGGGTGTTTCATAATTGGTGTTTCGTCTTTATGTCCAAATAACGACTCAAGGGGAACAGATTGGGGGAGTATTGATTATTTGGTTTTAATGTCCTCTAATTCAGAATAAAAACATTTCGTGTTCCTGGGGGTAAAGGGGTAAATTTTGAAAATTTTAACTTCACCCCCAGGGACGCGAAATGATTTTATTCTGAATTAGGGGACATTAAAACCAAATAATCAATATTCATTTCCCCCCCAATCTGTTTGCCCTTGAGTCGTTATTTGGACCTAAAGACGGTACACCAATTATGAAACACCCTATATATAAAATATTTGTGTAAAATTAAAAAAACAAGTCAATTAAAAATATGAACTCCTACTCTTATATAATTAAAAAAAACATTTTATATTCTACTTTTCAGCATATCTGGAAATCGTTTTACGAGTTATATTCTTGTTTCTTTACACAATTCAATGCCATATTTGATGTCATAAACAATAAGGGTTCCATCACACGCTATAAATTTGTGTTGTATTTTGGGGAAAGGGGCAGTAAACTTCAACGTTTTTCCCATCCCCTTTGTTATTTTTTGTTAATAAACTTTGAATTAGTTTGGAAATCCTTTTTAAACTTTATTTTGTTGCGTAATATTTTAAAATTATATTAAGTTGGTATTTTAAAACTAACCATTTTTAAATAAACTAGATTAAACCAGTGAACTTAAACTTTTGTCGCAGTCTGCACGCTTTATTTGGAAAAATATTTATAAAAGAATTTCATACGCTGAAAAACATGCAATTGTGAAAGTTATTACATTTGCTATTTTACTATTTATTAAAATTTTATTAACTCCAAGCAGTGAAAATGTGATGTGAAAATGTTTCAAATTTAATTTTTTCACACCAGAAGATTTGAAATTTATATTTTTTCAGTTTTTTGGCTTTTAACCACGGTCAATAGATATTCAAGGTCATCGAGCTCCATTGTTAAAGTGAAGCTAAAGTTTCTAGCTCCTGGTAAGGCGGGAACTCTATTGAAAAGTGGCGCTGCATGTACAATCGGCCCAACTGCGCCTGCAGCGCCGCCCTATCGGCAGATAGAAACTTTACTTTCATTTTCAGTTTCAATGAAAAACTCTATCGCAGATCACGGTCGCCTTAGTCACGGTCTATAGAAGTAAATGGTCGTTCAACTCCCGTTATTTTCCATTGTTAAGGGAAGCTATGGAAGTCAGATCTCGCTATGAGCCGCATAGTCGCAATGGACTTTCTGCGCTCTATGCGGCACCTAGTGTGGTCTGAATTTCCTAACTTGAAAAGTTATTTTAATTATTTAATTGATGCCTAAAATTAATAGTGAGCTATGTAATGCATTCAATAGTTGGATTGTCAATTATTTCTTTAAGATTATGTAGAATACATCAATTTCGGCAGTATTATTATAGTGGCTAGAAGAATAGTGTGCAAACGGCTACTACTCGCAATGCTACATGGTTGATTCCCGATTTGATGATAGTAGCGGTGACACTACAATCGACACAGATGCGAGTTACCCGGGAGATGAGATGGAAATCTTAAGATGACGGAGGTTTTTTTCAGCTATATTACGGGTGAGTTAAGTTTATTTATAAAAATTTTGTATATTTTTAGATAATTGTTTTCAACAGAACTTGAGGATACTCTTTAACGTTAAAATAAATGAAAAAAATCTGCTGTTTTAAATAAGCTGAAATATAAGATCAGAGATGGATGAAGGTATCCATCCCTAATAAGTTAACGCATGGAATATGAGCCCCTCCGAGCCACAGAAATTACATTTTGAGTAATTAAGCATTAAACATATATCTGCTAAATGAAGTATAATAAAATATAAATATAAAATCTAATAATATAATGCCGTACACAGCTGGCGACCTTACAAATGATAGAAAATGAATTTTCACAGATGTTTCAGGAGAAAAAATTCAAGAAATGAGCCGTTCGCCCCTCTAACTCGGAAGGTCTCATATGTGAAATGCACAATATTGAAAAATATATAGATAAACGAAGAATATATTTTTTCATATAAAATTCATATATCCCATGATTAACAACGAAACTATTTTTTTATGTGATGACAAAATACTTAAATATCAGATATTTTAGGTTAATAGGTTTGAAAAATATATTTTCTTATTATTTTAAAAAAAAAGTAAGATATAGTAAAATAAACTTATATTTATACAGGGTGGTCCATAAGTCTGTTCCCCCCTATTATTTTTTGAACCGAAGCAGATATGTCAATTTTGATGAATCCAATGAATAGGAAGTTGTGGGTGGCCTATCCCATGGTGCACTTTTCATTATCCCAAATATGCAAATTAGGACACATTCAAAATTTATGTCAAAAACCGTAAGGAATTGAGAAAAAACCCAATTGCAAACTTGTTCAGCATAAAAAAACAAACAAAAAAAATCATCCAAATCAGACCAACCAATCACCCACAATCATGTATCATGTTGACCATTTCCGGAACAATGTAGCATGCCATCCTGGAACTGTTCTGTCTTCTGTGTGCTGAAACATGCCTTTTATTTGCTTTTCCGCATGAAAGTGAAAATGTGAGTATGGTAATTTATGTTAATTTTTTGATTTGCATGCTTTACATGGTGGAAATATCAACATTCAGTTTTCTTTGTGCAGTGTAACTGTTTGTAAGCTACAAAGAGTTCACCACGTGATTGTGGGTATTGGTTGGTCCGATTTGGATGATTTTTTTTTTGTTTTGTTTGTTTTTTTATGCTGAACAAGTTTGCAATTGGGTTTTTTTCTCTATCCCTTACGGTTTTTGAGATAAATTTTGAATGTGTCCTAATTTGCATATTTGGGATAATGAAAAGTGCACCATGGGATAGGCCACCCACAACTTCCTATTCATTGGATTCATCAAAATTGACTTATCTGCTTCGGTTCAAAAAATAAAAGGGGGGGGGCAGACTTATGGACCACCCTGTAGCTGCTTTGATTGTATTTTATTATTTACAACTAAGGAATTTTTATAAATTATTCTGATTATCTTAGATTTTACATAAAGAAAAAAATAAATGAGAAATATAGACAGTAAAGTGGTTCTTGAAATTTTAAAATGCAACAGTAAGAGGGGATAGGTGCTATTTTATTGCAAAACTAAAATGAGATGAAGAAATCGAAAAACTTATCTAAAGAAAATAACTCAGTGTAAAACGGTCGTGTATTTCTCTATACCAAAGATAACTGAAAACGAATAACATCACTTGAAATTAAAAAATACTGCAAAATCATCTCTAAATTAAAAACAAAAAGGGGGGGTGTAGATATATTATTAAAATGGTATATTATTATTTAATGTTCTGGAATGAAAATGAAATACTAAATCAAATTTATAAATTTTACGAAGAAATTAATGGAGCCTTATTGATGTAAAGCTCTGGATGTTTAGCTACTACGTTGATGTAGCTGCCACCTGGTGGCATCATCATTCGAGGAATCAGATTTGAACGCTCGCTGCCACACTATTCATCTAGCCAATAATTCCGGCTGCATTGAAACTGAAAATGAAACTAAAATTTCTAGCTCACGATAGGGCGGCGCTGCATGCGTTTTTAATTCGATTGTACATGCAGCGCCATTTTTCAATTTGAGTTACCCCCTTATCGGGAGCTAGAAATTTTAGCTTCATTTTTCAGTGGAGTTGGATGACCATCTACTATCTAAAGACTTGTTAACCTGTGTCTTCGTGTCTAATTTCGTATACGAATATTGCATAGAGCGCCATTCCATGCTGGTGGTGATCTTTTGAACTAATTTTTTTTGTTGGGTATTAACTTCCCATGCCCTATTGTATAATATTACCAGAGCTTTTGGTCCAGTAGGTTTTTTTTTTTTAATGGCCATGTCAAAATGTAACTTTAATTATAAAGACCCTGTATTTCTTCTTCCTCTTATTCTTCACAGCCTTCACCTCCTAGAGATACGGAGGCTAGCTGATGGATATCACAGGTAAAGAAAAAAAGAAAATTAGTTAGTGACCATAACTATCAAGAGCGCAGGGGTCCTAAAATTCTCCCCAATAATCCAGAACCGCACAAATAACACATTAACAGCCTGATAACGGAGCGCTTCTGGGTATGGTTCATAGGCGAAGCCAGTAAAAGTGTTTGCAGCGACACCGCTAAGTTCCGGCTAGAAAGGCCTTGAGTAAGGAGCGCCCTCTGGCGTTGAAAAAGAGGACAAAACAAAAGCACATGTTCCACTGATTCACGAGCGCCGCACTGACACAAGTCAGACGCAGAAATATTTATCTTGTGGAGGAACGAATTAAAAGGTACATGCCCACTTCTAAGACGGAATAATACGAACCTTTGGAGAGATGATAACCATTTAGGAGTTGCTTTTTTCACATCCCCAGTTTTTGAGAATAACGCTTTATAGTGGGATCCTTTGGATTCAGTCGCCCAAAGTTCGTTCCAGAGCACCACAGACCTCAGTCGAACGAGGGAGAGAAGAGAAGCCGGGTCAACTCGCGCTGGCTTTATGAGACTTTTCCCCAATCTGGCCCAGTTAGCTAATTTATCTGCAATGTCATTTCCATATATATCTTTGTGGCTAGGGACCCAGAGGAAATTTACGCGGAAACCAAACGAGAACAGTTCTTGAATTAGGGCTATCAGATAGCCGAGTAGGTCTCTGAAGAACCATTTGCATTTATCGAAGGCACCTTGGATGGAAGAGAGAGAGCTACTTAATCCGATATGACTAAATAGTTTGCAGGAGGCTGGGAAGAAATCGCCACAAGAGCTTTATTGAAGGAAATAAGCTCGAGCTGGAAAGAACTGGTAGCAGGGGAGATTTTTTGTGGAGTAATTACTCCTCCTCTCCTAAAAACACCATTTCCTCCGATAGGATCAGATGGAGCTAGTGAAGCATCCGTGAAATATCTAGTGTACCCCGAGAAGGTATTCTGCAGGAACGAGTTAAAGAGATCGTTGCGCATAAACGGAGATGGGGCCTGGCTGACCCACTCGGGGGAGAAGTAGACAAAATTGCCGGGCGGAGAAGGCCAGAGGTATTCAAGAATAGTAATCTCACACATATGGACATTGGCACAGTCAAATTTGTCTAGTAAATTAGTAGCCAAGACTCGCAGGCGGTTAGACCGCAGAAGAGCGACACAGTTTGCTTGGAAGGAGAAACCACCATCAAACCGCAGGGATGCTTGACAAAAGGAGTAGAGCTGGCTGACAGCTTTAGCTTCCCATCTGAGTGGGGGAGGGGGGACACCCGCCTCTAGATACAGCACCGGACAGGGAGAAGAGCGGGGAGCTCTTAAGCAGGACCTCAGGATTTTCCTCTCCTCCCTAACCAATGGTTCGATTACGGAGCTTTTAGCTAACAAGAGAATAAAGGCATAAATGTCTGGAGATCTGATGACAGAGCTGATAAGAGTAGACGTTTCGCTCAAAGGTGGGCCCCATCTTGATTTCACCACCAACTTAGCACGAGCCAAGTTCTTTATAATACTGGATTTAAGTGAAGAAACAAATTTTTCCTTTAAACTTATCGTCGATAGAAACACCCAGAAATTTGTGGACTCGTCGGATAGGAAGCTTAGAGCCCTGTAAGTAGACTGAGAGGGAGGGAGGGGACCCTCCCTTAGGAATAAATACCACCACGGATTTATCCGGCGAAAAAGAGACACCATTAGACCGACCCCAATCAGAAATGAGATCTCCGGAATAGTTTTGGCAGAGACCCAGAGAGCCATGTCGTCAGCAAATATGCTTCTACCAATTTCCGCCGAGACGTTGGAAAAAGCATCAGCAGCAAAGATATTGAAAAGTGTGGAGCTAAGAATAGAACCCTGAGGAAGGCCATTACACTGTTCTGTCCACACAATCCCACCAGGGTACTTTATTCCCACTCGCCTTTTTTTTAGAAATGACATGATCCAAATAACAAGCCTCCTCGGGGTGTGGATGCTAACTAGTTTATTGTAGAGAACTTCCAAAGGAACCGAATCGAAAGCCTTACTAATGTCCAGAAAAATAATTCCAATATGTTCTCCACTCTCCTGGGCCAAGAAGATGTCGTCGACTAACTTGATTACAGAGTGGATGTGGCTACGGCCCTTTCGGAAGCCAAGACTATATTCCGGAAGGGCAGCATTTACCTCAAGGAAGTGCTGAAGCCTGCTATTGACTAGCCGCTCCAAGATTTTAACAAGGCACGAGGTCAGAACGATCGGCCTGTAACTGGATGGGTGCTGTAACTGGAGGGTGCTGATGGAGACTTGCTGAATTTCAGAACTGGATGAATGATGGAAGTCTTCCAGCTAGATGGAATAATGCCTGAAGTCCAGGAGGCGTTGAGCGCTTTCAAGAGGAGAAAGAGTTGACCATCCCCCAATTGCTTGAAGGTGGAATTTAACAAGCTATCCGGCCCCGGGGCCGAGAACTTGGACCTAAAAGCCGCTTTTAAAGAAGCCTCAGAAAACAACTGTTCCCATGGTAAGATGTGAGTTGCGGAGAGATAGTAGCTAGGCAAAGGTTTAGGCCAAGGTAGAAGAACATCCGGCTTCGAGCCTACAGCAAGACGTAAAATTGCCGATGCAGAAGCCTTAGGAACGAGTAAGGAACCTCCACTGTGAATCAGTGGGGGAGAGGAGGAGGGGCGCTTTTGAAACACTCTCAAGACTCTCCAGATATTGCTCTCCGAATTACAGGTAATTGATGACTTCCAATACGCCTGTCTAGATTTTTTAAGTAGTCGCTTACACTTCGCCTTCATTTTCTTTAAAGCCAGCCAGCATACCAAACACCGACACTTAAGGAATTCCCTCCTTGCTTTATTACGGAGCCAAGTGGCTTCCTCGCAGTCAGGAGACCACCAGCACGGTCTAATGGGAAGCGAAGACTTTGAACGCTTACTTTTAAGCAATCGCGCTTGGAATATTTGCAGGAGATTTTGGATGTCCAGATGTCCAAGTGGGCTTGAATCTGGAGAAGAGGGAGCCTCATTAGGCACAGCCGACCACCAGGAAGAGCAGGAGGAAACTTTTGGAAGACAAGATGAAGATGGAGAGCTTGCAACACAGGGATTTAAAAAGATTCGAAAGCGAAGAGGTTGATGATCACTTCCAAACGATCCCGGGTTAGTTTCCAAGTGAGTCTGAAAGGAAAAATCCGAAGAAGTTATGGCAATTTCCAGATTTAAAGAAGACCAGTGCAGCCTGTCTGATTGATAAGTATGATCAGCTGTGTAGTGCACAGTGAAGTTTTTACTAATTAGAATTTCTTCCAAGTAGTTGCCATTGGGATTGTATCCATCACAACCCCAGAGCGGGTTCTTGGCGTTGAAATCCCCAATGGCAATGAAAGGAGGGTCTAGCAAGTCCATTAAAACAGACCAACGCTCTCTCTTTAAATAACCTGACACATATGTACAGTAAATGTGAATCCATATTCCCTGGAGATAGACCACTAAGTCAATGATAGCCACCTCTTCAAGATGTTTTAAATAATTAGTAAAGTGGGGAATTCTGTGATCAATGGAGACTAAATTGCCTCCTCCGTATTTTTCTCTACTATTTGTATATGTTTGCGATCGGGGAAAACCAATAGCCCTGTCCGGGTGTAAGAAAGTTTCACACAATGTAAATATTTGGGCTTTTTGTCTGAGTAGAATGGCGTCCTCCCAATTGGCTTTCAGGCCCCTGACGTTCCAGTGAAGAACATCAAGATGCTTATTGGGTAATGACGCCATCATGAGGGAGGAGGGAGAGCATATCACTCCACCATCCAGAAACATCGGTTAACCACTTGGGGGAGTGGGCCGAGTGTGAAGCCATAATTTGAAATACGTCCCCAATACATTTAAGCTGTCCTGAGCAGCAGGAAGATCCGCAAGTGTCGAAATAAAGCGTTTTAGGCAGTTGCCTACTAGCTGATCCACCGTATGGTTGCCTAGACCAGTCGGTTTGGTACTATCACAGGTTAAGGAGTCATTATTAACGTGAGAAGAGTTTCCACCTCCCTGGGGTCCCTCTGGGAAGGGGGACAACTGAGACCAGGGTATCTGGGTATCAGCATGGGCTTGGAGGTCTTCCAGGGTAACAGACCGCCGTATCCCAAAGACAAAACCCACAGAAGAGGTTAAAAACTTCGGGACTTCAAAGTCCAAGGTAAAAATGCCAATGTCAGAAAATTTCAAGCAAGAAAGGGCCTGAGTCTTAGAAGAAAATTTAACGAGAAATTTTCCCGAGCTTAATTTAGATACCGTAGGAGAGGAACCGATGAGAGAAGCAAGAGTTTTGCAAAGGAGGCCCGGGGAAATGGATTCGTCAGGGTCGTTGCTAGCTTCTCCAGAACGCTGTCGCAGATTAGAAAGGGGCATCTTTTCACTAGAGCAAGATACTGACACAATTAACCACGGGCGAGCAGCCAACTCTAGCTGGGACTGAAGCTCACTCCGTAGGGACTCTTGGTCTTGAGAGGTTTGCATGGGTTGAACGTCTTTGGATGAACTCAGCACCTTTTGATGATCCGGGGCAGACCCAGGAGGTGTAAGAGATCCAGCAAGCTTAGATTTTGACAGGCGACGAATACTTTCAGAGACATCTTCTTGATTGGAAACATTATTAGACGAGCCTTGTTTGTTTTTGTTATTTTTCTTGTTTCTTTTCTTGTGCTTTTTAGTAGTATACAGAGGGGAAGAAAGATTTTCAGCAGAATTTCCAGCCGAACCATAGGATTTAGTCATACGATCATTACACTTTCCCGACGAGGAAAGGTCGATTTTGAGTTTTTCACATCTCTCCGCCCTATCTACGGAGAATGATCGTCGGCCGCGGAGGGGGGCCGGAGGGTCCCCCATCCCGGCAGCGGCAGCACAACAAGCCGCAGCAGCGTCAGCACACAATCGAACAGCAGTAAAGAGGCAGGAGTAAAGAAAAAGGAAGGTAGGCAAGCGAGAACTCTATTTTCTTTTATTTTAATAAACTTTAGGTATCAAAACTACTGTTGAATAACAAATAGAAATACTGATAGAAAAACTTTACCTCTATTATCCGAGAAAAAGGAGAATTAACGCGACCAGAACAAAGAGCAGCTAGACGCGCTACGCGATCGCCGCCATCTTTTTTCCCCTGTATTTCTATAGACCGTGCTTTTAACTGAATTGTATTGTTTAACATCTGGTCGTTTTTTTATACGCTATTGTTGCACGTTCCGGCTAAGCGATCAGCGATTGTTATTGGGGAAGCGACAGCGAATGCCAAGTTTCTATTCCGCACTTCATCGTTGGACAGCAGCCACATCACTTCGCTCGCCTTCAATATCTTCAGCATGGACCATCTACATCCATTTGGGCAGAACATAGCCACTCATCTTGGAGTTTGTTTTTGAGCGATTGCACGTTAACTTTGTATTTATCATCGTTTTACTTCATGAAGCGTTTGTAAACATCAAACAATTTTGTATGGAAAATTTTGGAATTGTTTTATAACAATTGATTCTGTCAACAATACTGTAAAGATTGTATTTCCTAATAATCTGTGAATTTTGTAGTGAATATTTTATATTTTTTACTACTTATATTCCTTTTATATTGTTTCTTTCTCAAAGGCTTATCTGAAGTAATAGTGCCCGTGACTGTTGTTGCTGCCGACATTTGTCTCTTTCATCATTTTTATTTTATCTCTCATCCCTTTTTTTTTTTTTACTCTTGGAATTATGAATGCTGTTTATCAGTTTTTGATAACAGAATCCACAGTTATAGTAGTTTACGCATATGGACTTGCAATTTTTGATATGTTGATGGGTTTTTTTTCGTTTTATTTTTTATCCGCTTAAACTTCAGGAACTGAAAAGTGCTAATGTTTCTTTTCTAGTTCTTGGGGCAGGTTGAGTAATTTTATGAGCTGTGAGCAATCCCCGATGCCCTTGTTTCTTTTCTGCTTTGTGCAGTGCACCTTTTTTGTGTTCAAAAGTACTTTATAGCCTATTTCCTTGGACCTATTGTTTGTTCCATGTTTTGGATGCACTGTTGCTGCGGTGCAATATTTGGATAGGGTACTGTTGGTGCAAAACAGAATTATTTGTTTGCTTTGCTGAAGCAGTGCAAAAGTTGCCCTATTGATGCAGTGAAACAAAATGTTTTTGTAACAGTTTTTAATAGTAGTTCAGTTCGCTTAAATTGTGATGCTTTTCTGTTTTGAGTAAGGTTCTGCAGAACATGTTAAAAGTGTATTCGATATTATCTTATGTAAATGGTTTGTCCTAGTGTTTATTTTTTTAAATTATCAAATGATATTCTTTTTGTTTTGAATTCTTTAATAATCTCTACTCTTGGGTTGCATTTATTACTCACTGTTACAACTAGTCGCTCTGAATATTTAATTAATTAATTTTTTTGTTAAAATCTTAAAATTCTGGTTATTGTACAACACACTGCCATTGCTACAATAGATGCATGTATTATTATTAATGATCCGTCCAACAATTAAATAGGTTATTAAAATTTACATCATTACATCCTTAAAATATTTAAAAAAGTATTAGATATTATTTCATTATTTTGTTTAAAATAATTAATCTACTTGGTGCTACAGCTTAATTTTATCTCCGAACAGATAAGATAAAAAGCGATAAGATAAAGGTGGCTGAGAGGGCTAGGGCGTAGGCTTTCTAGTTCTTGAGTGCGATAGATAGTGAACTGATAGATTGTTGGCCTTTTTATTCTATATATTTAAGTTTTAATTACTGTATTTTATTTTAATTGTATTTACAAGAATATTAAAAAAAAATTGAAATAGTACAACCATTGAATCACTGTGTCGATTTTTTCATACATTTTTATATTTACATGAATATTTTCAAAAAATTATAAGAAATACATAGAAATGTTTCTTTTAATACCAGAAGTTATATGAAAATAAAAATAGTGACTCAAGGGGTTAATGTATGCTAGAAGTTCTATTCTCCTTGTTTTAGAATAATTTCTTACATTTCTCCAAATATTTTAATAAAAAAACCAAATAATAATGATTTTTATTTATTTATTTATTTATTACTGTTTATAACTATTCCCCATAAAACGTGAATCATTAAGGCAAGTATCGTAGCTGACGAAAAAAACAAGCCCTGGCAATGAAAAGTTACCTGATCGTGTTAGTCGAAGCAACCATGTAACGTTCATTGTTTCTAATAAAGGAAAAAATATTGATTGCTAAAATCCAAGATGGAAACAATGAAGATTAAATTGTTGCTTCGCATAAGATGGTCAGGTGACTTCTCAGTACCGGGCAATACCTCCTAGACAGAAGGCCTGATAACGTAAAGGTCAAACATTGTTTTACATCATCATTAATCGACCAAATTTAGAGCTTATTATTGGTAGAAATAGGATTAATAAAATCTTGTAAACATTCCAAGGAGGAGCTTTAGCAGTGAAGGAGAAATACATTTATACGTTTATTCAAGAAATTAATCCCCCCTCCCCCTCCCTCCGAGTAGGGTAAGGCAAGTAGCAGATCCTGAAGTCATCTATTTTTTACCCCTTTATCTACACTTTTTACCTCTCCCCAAGTTTTTTAATCAAAAATTTATTTTTTCGAACGTAATATGAAGAAAATGTAAAAGAGCTCTATTTTCTTCCCTTTCTCATCATTTCCGAACGTATGATATATCACAAGCCATATGTTGGCATAGTTGTAAATACCACGTGACTACCACCCCCGCAAGTCCGACCCCAATGAAAGACCTGGGCCTAAACTTTATAGTAATGTAGATCTTGCCTAGAGGAATCTGGATACTGAATTTCACGCCTTTATGTATCTAAATAGCAATAGATATGTTGTCCTCCCTGAATCCCACCCCCGTAATTCCGACCCCAGTGTACCAATCAATACCAAACTAAATAGCACAGATGGATATGCCCATAGTAAGCTATATTCCGAATTTCAACCTTCTACCTCAAAAAATGTAGAAATTATGAAGGGGTACACAGTTAAGACATTATAAAACCAATTTATAAGCTCCATTCTTCCGCTACTTAATAATATAAATTATGAGCACTTGAGCAATCGTGCGTCGACAAAGCGATTTCACGTGCACGCGCCGATGTCAGTAATGCTTAGAAGATGCACAGAAAATAATGTATTCCTTCTTGATAAATCGATTGTTATATGGCATGCCATTAGCTTGGTATTCTTTACACTCACTGTTTTAGCACGTGAATTCGACTTGAAGGGGTCCACGAAAAATTCTGAAAAGTTGATACGGCCGAGCTAAGACTTTGATGGTCATATTTCTGAAAACAGAATTTGAAAAAGTTAATTTGTTTTCAAGTTATCATGCAAACGGCGGACGGCCGAACGGATAAACGTACAGACCAAGGGCGCATTCTTATAAGTAGCTTCTGTGCTAAAGCTCCTAATAATGGTCGACTAATGATTATGTAACAATGTATGACGTTTCCGTTATCCGCCCTTCTGTCTTGGTGATGTTGGCCGGAGGCTTGTCTTTTTCGTCGGCTGTGGCATGTATTAATTTCATCAACCATTGTTGAAGCAACATGTAAATACGACTCGCCGATTGTTGACACAAACACCATGGGCTGACTGTTCACACATGCAAGCAAACAAACGTAAACCAAGTGTATTTGATATATCTTTATATATAAAAACTAGAAGAAGTACCCGGCGTTGCCCGGGATAATTACACTTGCACAAACTTTTCCTTTCATTGTTATAATTCTTGGAAAAGAACTTTCTATCATTGCATCATCATTTTATGTTCATTGTTATAATTCTTTGTTAGTGTTGAATTGCGCATTGAGACCATTGTTGATGCGAACACAATGGGCCTATTGTTGCACAAACTTTGCCTTGCATTGTTGGTCATGAGATATATATTGTTGGTTCATGCAGTGTGTTTGTGAATTGCGTGCTGATACCATTGTTGATACCTATTGTTGTACAAACTTTGCCTTGCATTGTTGGTCATGAGATATTTCTCATTAATATGCCTTGCCATAACCATGAATATCGATTTTTTATCGATATTTATTATTTTTCCGAAATCTGAGGTAGACAGTGACCTTCCTCATGCTTTGAAGGTCATGTATGCGAAATTTCATCAAGATCGGAATAAAATTGTAGATTTGTATAAAAAACAGACCCACAGACAGACCCACAAACATCCTTCTTTATATATATAGAAGATTCAGGCTCAGGCTGCGTCTGTAAATGTTCTAAAAACTTTTGAACCACTTATCCGATTGAGCTAATTTTTTCAACATACAAGGTGATTATAATTAAAGTCCCTTTGTAAAAATGCTATAAAAAAACAACCATGAGTCCGAATGACTTCAAATTTGGACTGAGCATTCTTGAAGAAGGGGCATTTGATATGGATAAGAAAAAAAAATAGTTCCAAAATTTATCACTAGATGGCGCTGTAAGCGGCATAACGGAAGCGGATTCAGCTAGAAGTGACATTTTGAATTGAAATACGACGGCTGAGATACAAATATGACGAGAACGCCATGAGGCCTGCGTTTTTATAACACATGCAATGTCTCATGCGCATGCGTATCTTTCAATTTGCATAGTACAAATCCTCCTAGGCATAATATGCCGCTTACAGCGCCATCTAGTGATAAATTTTGGAACTATTTTTTTCTTATCCCATATCAAATGCCCCTTCTTCAAGAATGCTCAGTCCAAATTTGAAGTCATTCGGACTCATGGTTGTTTTTTTATAGCATTTTTACAAAGGGACTTTAATTATAATCACCTTGTATATTCCTTAGGCCAGAGTAAGGTTTACATGTCCCTAAAATAGGGGGGGCGGGGTAAAAATCATATATCTTAGTTTATGTTTGTTTGTTTACTCAAGAGATGGCGCAAGTGTTTGTTTATCTTTTCCTTGAAACCGAAACTGGACTTAATGCGCATAAGCAGGACAGCAAAAAAACTTCCGTTTTCCTCCGGATGTGTAGATTGTTTGCACATTTCAAGGTAGGAAACGCAAGTTTTTTGCTGTACTGCTTCTGCGCAGTTACTCCAGTTTCGGTTTCAATGGAAAGGTCTATATAAAAATTCAGGGTGCGTCTGTAAATGTTCTCAAAACTTTTGAACCACTTATCCTTTTGAGCCCATACTTGCACCAGATGTTCGTTAGGTTCAGGGTGAGGTTTTCATGTGCCGAGTGTCAGGTTGGCCCAAAGGAGAAAGGGTAAAAATAATATTTTGCTTGATCTGTCTGTCTGACATGAGCCTACGATATGCGCGGACCAACAATGGGCGAGGTCAAAAATGCTTAACACCGAGTTAAGTTAGTGAAGAAAGTCATTGCTGCTACGACAGTCAACAATACGTTAACAATCTAGCAATAATCATTGCTTCACCAACCCAACTCGGTATTTGTATTTTTGACCTCGCCCAATGTATGTCATGTCCTACAATGCAGAGTAAAGTTTCTGCAACAATAGGCCATAAAAAATTACTTTGGCTATAGCGTGACCACCGAGAGAGAAGGCCTCCGCATTGAAATTTAATACATTGTTACATCATCATAGATAGTGCTAATTCAGGGCTTATTATTGGTTGAAATACGAATAACAATGCACTATCTATGATGTTGTAACAATGTATTACGTTTCATCGCAGATGCCTTCTCTCTCGGTGGTCACGGCTATGGTCATGGACGAAGAAATACAGGATGGGAAACTCCATTGTTTAAAGCGTGATTTTTTTTTCACTGGCGCTCTCTGGACATTTGCGTGGGCATTACTCTCTGTCTAGCACACAACTTTACTTTACCTTATTGGCCTCGATGGCTCAGTGGTTGCGTGATCTCCTCTGATCAACATCTCCTAGACAGAAGGCTTGATAACGGAAACGTCATACATTGTTACATCATCATTAGTCAACCAAATTTAGGGCATATTATTGGTAGAAATAGGATTTACAATGGTCGACTAATGATGATGTAACAGTGTATGACGTTTCTGTTATCAGGCCTTCTGTCTAGGTGGTGTTGCTCTGATGCCCGTAGATGTGGCTTCGATCCCGGTCGAGGACGACGAGGAATTTTGCAGGGGGAAAATACTATTATATAAAAGAAAGAACGAAAAATCTATACACTCACTCATTCATTCATTCATTACGAAATCTCCAGAACTATGAAGCCTACAAACTTGAAATTCGGTAGGTATATTTCTCTCGGCTTCTAGGTGATAGAGGGATAAAATCTAAGCAACATTTTTTTTTCTGTTACCTCTTTCATTTTTTTCTCTGGGGCATTGATTTTGAGATAAAAAATGTTGAAATCCTACCTGCAGGAAACAGTTGTTTGGAATCTGCGGAGACACTTAAAGACATTGGTATTCGAGACACAAGTTTGATCCGATGAAGAGCTGGTAGGTAGCCGGAATCGCCATAGCTGCGGACCAGATTCGCGAAGAACCAGGAACTTTTGAACTTTTTACGTCAGTCCATGCGGCGACGTTGTGAAGCATGCATTCATGCCAGAGGGAGTGAATTAGAACACTTATTATTAATGAAGATAGGAAAGAAAATTCCAGAGCCTGGGTTCGAACCAGGAACCTTCTGCTCACCGTGCAGACGCGCCAACCAATTGCGCTACTGTGGACATGGAAGCGTTAACGCTATTTACATGTCCTTAGGGCTGGTTGGAGCAGTACCCATTTCGTAGATTTTTATTTATTTTTTAAAAATTTTGTATTACGAAAAATTCCAATAAAAAGCAATCATTAGAAGCGGCATATACTATTTTATGTTTATGCAAAATTTTAACACTCTTTCTTTAGTAACAAGAAAGTTATCGATTTTTGGTCCGAACTTTCCCATTGCGTATAATCGTTTTGCGTATTGGAACTTTTAAAGTTTTGAACAAAATTTTATCAATGAAGACAACGAGATAGAGAGTGGGTCTTGAAGACATTCCTATTCTACTTTTTGAAGGTCTTTAAGAATCCGAAATCAAATTTCAGAAATTCAAAATTTTTAGTGCACAAGCATAGTCTTGGGGGCAGCAGTCCTTTGGAGGCAGAGTTTGTGAGTATTTATTGAAAAATATTGTATTTTTGAAATTCTGACTTCGGATTCTTAAACACATGAAAAATTAGAATAGGAATGTTTGTAAGACACACTCTATCTCTTTGATTTCATCGATAAAATTGGGTTCAAAACATTAAAAGTTCTACACTTTCAGGGCCTCTATCTCCTAAACGGTTGGATCAATTGAAAAAACACCAAGAATAAAACATTTCTTGAAAACTGTGTACAATCTGAATATAAGATTAAAAATAGGGGTTACTATTTAAGATTTCAAAGTACCCCCCCCCCCAAACTAATGAATTTCCACAAACTAATGTCCTGAACTCGCTATTGATTATGGACATTTTTTAGTATAATGCATAATTTCCGAGATATCTGCCATGTTATCAGACTTTTTAACACCCTGTATACGCAATACACCAAAACTTGGCAGGGATCAACAATATATACTACTGTTTATAAAAATCGCGACACCCTGATGGAATGGTCTAATCCATATGCAGTTTGCAAATATTTGCATACAATGGGTCAGAGTATAAATGATTAGATTTTCAGAGTAATTGCTTGAAAGAACACCATGCCTCGACGACGACGAAGGGTACCATATCAACAGCTGACAGACTTTGAAAGAGGACGTATAATTGGTCTGCATGAAGCGGGATGGTCGTATCGTGACATTGCTGCTCGTGTAGGACGTAATGCAATGACAATTATGCGTGCATGGAGGCAGTGGAGCGAAGAGAACAGGGCACACCGAAGACCAGGCTCAGGAAGACCCAGCACGACGACACCGCGAGATGACAGACACCTCTATCGCATGTGTGTAGCAGATCGTACAGCCACTTCCACAGTGTTAGCACAACAGTGGGGTGATACAGTAGGCAGGACAATGTCTGCTAGCACTGTACGACGCCGTTTGATTTCCAGAGGATTGATGGCACGATTTATCCACCCATTTGGTTGACTTTCGGTGAAAATCATAAACGTTTGACAAAAGTGTGCATGAAACTGTAAATCCACCCATTTGGGTGACTTTCTGTAAAAATCATGAACGTTTGGCAAAAGTGCTCATGAAACTGTAAATCAACTGATTTGGGTGACTTTTGGTAAAAATTATGAACGTTTGCCAAATGTGTGCATGCAACTGAAAATGCACCCATTTGGGTGACTTTCGGTAAAAATCATGAACGTTTGGCAGTATGTGTGCATGAAAGTGTTAATCCACCCATTTGGGTGACTTTCAGTGAAATCATGAATGTTTGTCAAAAGTGTGCAAGAAAGTGTAAATACACCTATGTGGGTGCATGTCGGTGCAAATCTTGAATGTTTGACAAAAAGTGTACCAAAGTTGCGGATTCCTTTGACTCAAAACCATGGCTCGTCAGACTCCTGCAGCAGCAACTGTGGATGAACTGTATACCCGTGTAGACAGAGCATGGCAGGACATTTCCCAGGCCCTTATTCAGAGCTTGTTTGACTTAATGCCACGACGTTTAGAGGCTGTAATTGCATCCCACGGTGATTTCACCCGATACTTATGTGACAATAAAACGCATTGTATTGACCTGAAAATCTAATGGTTTCTTTTCTGACCCATGATATGCAAATGCTCCAAATTTAATGCAGATTGGACTATTCCATCAGGGTGTTGCGATTTTTATAAACAGTAGTGTATATATCATGACCAACAATAAAAGGCAAAGTTTGACCAATAATGCATAGAATTCCTGTTATTCAGGCTTTTCTTAGCAAACAATTTGGAATGACGTGTCATGAATGAATATAAATTAAATTTATATTAGTCTAAATTGGTTCCAAAGCAACTGGGATTTAGTGGAACCGTTGTGGTTCACCGAAACTTTCTATGCTAATATGTGGCATGTAATATATCAAAACACTTCAAATGATGCATCATGAATTTATATAACGTAATGATAATCCAAATTGGTTCAATGCTACGTGGTTTAATGGTATCATTATGGTTCATTGGAAGTTTCAATGCTAAGATATGACATGTTATATATCAAACAACTTGAAATGGCGTGTCATAAATGAATTTAACGTAAAATTAATAATAGTTGAAATTGTTTTAAAGGCACCTGTTTCAGTGGAACCATTATGGTTCATTAGGACATTCAATGCTGAGATATGGCAAGTTTATATGAAACAACTTGGAATGGTGTGTAATGAATGACTACAACGTAAAATTAATGTTAGTCGAATTGGTTCGAAGGCACCTGCTTTAATGGTACCATTATGGTTCACTGGAACTTTAAATGCTAAGATATGGCGTCTTTTATATCAAACAACTTGGAATGATCTGTCATGAATGAATATAAAGTCAGATTATTGATAGTCGGTATAGGATCAAAGGCGCCTGGTTTAGTGGAACCATAATGTTTCATTGGAACTTTCAATGCTAAGAAATGACATGTAATATACCAAACAACTTGGAATGACGTGTCATAAATGAATATAACGTAAAATTAATGATGGTTGAAATTGTTTCAACGGCACATGGTTTAGTGGAACCATTATGGTTAATTGGAGCATTCAATGCTAAATAAAATATTGCATGTAATATACAAAACATCTTGGAATGATGTGTTATAAATTAATATAAGGCAAAATTCTTGATAGTTAAAATTGGTTCAAAGGCACCTGGTGCATGTAAAACAAGGTGGGGCAATGCAACTTCTTTTTTGAAATGTGCGCAATTCAGGTTGTAGCGGCTGCAGCGGGACAGGAGTGGTCTCATTCCACAGGCGTAGTTCCAAAGTTTTGTTCTCTTCCAGTTCAGTCACCATGATGCGTCGGAACAGTGAAGTGCGAGCGTTTGTTTTCGAGGCCTGTTTTTTGAACGGTTCATCTGTGATGGCAACCCAGCGCGCCTTTCGAAGGTGGTTCAGTACACCCCGTTGGGCCGTGTTCCGGACTGAAAATCAGTTGTTACATGGGTCACTACGTTCAGACAAACATCGAGTACGACAAGCCGAAGATCTGGATTCCCTCGGCCAGGCAGATCACGTGTGAACATTGAGGCAGTGAGAGCTTCGATCTTGCGAACCTCACGGCATTCTGCGCGCAAACATGCGTTTGCCCTTGGACTTTCCGATTCAATGAGGCGAATTCTTCACGATGACCTTCATTATTATCGTTACAACCTGACGATTGTGCAGTAACTCTGCGAATGCGACTTCAATTTCCGGTGAAAATCATGTGAGGTACTACTCAAAAACATTCCTGAGGACACAATTGTTTTTTTCAGTGATGAAGCCCATTTTAACTTAACTGGATGAGTCAACAAACAGAACATGCGCTACTGGACCGACAACAACCCCCGAGAATTGCACCAAACGCCTTTGCATTCGTCTAAAGTCACAGTGGGGTGTGCAATTTCCTCAGCTGGGGTTAATGGTCCTGGTTTGTCGAAGAAAATGAGGTAACAGTGACAGTGAATTTAGACC
>JAHWFO010053297.1:178049-201952 GCA_023313115.1 Rhysida immarginata | reverse complement strand
TATATTGTACCGTTCCTCATGTTTTATGATTTTAGAGTACTGCCTTAATTTGTGCATTTTATCGAAATTTTATTTTCTTTGTCATTATTATCCATTGAATTTTACCTGTTGTGTTCATCATCTTTTGATATTACGTTGTACTTTTCAGATTTTACTTATTTCATCCTTTTTTATCTTATTGATAATGTCATTGTTACTGTTTGTATTGATCATGTAAAAGGGGTATTTCCGTATAATTTGAATAAATAAATAAATTAGGAAAATACAGCACGTTGGTAACAGGCAGGATTGTCGTTTTCCTCTTTGGTCCTAAGTACACGCCGACGATTTTTGCTAACAACAACTGTAAATGTAGATTCATCGGACCACAAAACACGTCGCCACTGGGCGTCAGTCCACTTCAGTTGGGTGCGTGCCCAAGACAGGCACCTAAGTTTCTGGTATGTGTTTACAAACACCTTTCGTTTTGCATAACAGAGCTTCAACTTATATTTTGTGATGTAGCGACGAAAGGTATTCAACGATAAAGGTTTTTGATAGAATCCTCGAGCCCATTTCGCAATTTCTGTCACTGTTGAATGTCTATTTTTAATGCTGTGACGTCTGAAAACCCTAAGATTACAAGCAGTCAGAATTGGTCTTCATACTTGCCCTTTACGAACGGTGGTATTTCCACTTGTCCTGTATCAATTAATAATACACCTATTATGAACTCTAGATGATAGAAGTCCAAAATTCCTGGCTATTTCACGCTGAGATACGTTGCTTCTAAATTGGTGGATTATTCTATTGCGCATATCTTGACCCACTGCCTTGCCTCGACCCATGTTGTCGTGTAAATGAGTGGCCGCCCATTGCAGTTTGCATTTAAAGAGGGAAAAGTTATGACGTAATATTCTCCAGAAGTTTCGAGAATATTCATGTCACTTCCATGGCTTCCGGTGCGGTCTTTTCCTTCCGTCCCAACTATTTTGAAGCATGTTGCCAATGGCAATTTCATTAAAAAATTATATACAACCAAAAAAGAGATGGGTATTTATAAATTGTACACATTTTACTTCAGTCACTTCAAACGCATTTATTATTTTTAATTTTGCTAATATATATTTAGCCAGTCATGTTTTATTTGCATTTTTCATATTGTCCCAACTTTTATGGAATTGGGTATTGTATATATAGACTACATATGCGCATTTCGACTTATGGTAACACCGCCTAGACAGAAGGCCTGATAATGGAAACGTCAAAGACTGTTACATCCTGTCGATAAAAGTCGTCCAGTTGAGTGTGGAACCAGTTGCGAACTGCCGATTTCACCTCGTCGTCAGGGAAATTTTGACCGGCCAGTGACTTCTTCAACGGTCCGAGGATATGTTTAGTGACTGGGAGCGAGGTCCTGGCTGTATGGAGGATGAAGCAGTGTTTCCCAGTTCCATCGCTGCAGCAGGTGTGACCTATTTCGCTGTGTGGGGACGTGATTTGTCGTGGTGCAACACGATCAACTCCATTGCCAAGTCAGGTCTTTTCCTGCGTATGGCCGCTCGAAAATTCCTCAATGTGCCTCTGTAGCGTTCGGAATTGACAGTGGTATGCGGTGGAAGAAACTCAAGCAGTATCGGACCACAGCAATCCCAAAAACATGTAGACATGACCTTGCCGGCTGATGGCACAGTTTTGAACTTTTTCGTTGTCAGAGATGAGGTCTGTTTCCAAACCGCGGATTGCATCTTGTTTTCGGGCGTGAAATGGTGGACCCATGATTCATCGCCTGTGATGATTTGATCCAAAAAATCCTGGTACCAGGTGAGATGCAGCAAACAAGCATCGAAACGAGCACCTTGATGTTCGGCCGTCAACTGTCGTCGCACCCATCTGCATGACATTTGCGAAAGCCGAGCTGCTCGTGAACAATGTCGTACACCGTCCCATATGAAATGTCCAACGTAGCAGCAATTTCTCTCACGGTAATCCGCCAGTTCTCCCGCACCTGCGCTTCCACAGCGTTAATGTTGCTGTCAGTCATGGATTCCCGCTGCCGGCCACGGCGATATTCGTCCCACCAGGCCCTCTCGTCCTTCTTTAAAAGTCTTGCATCAAGGTTGTAGTGTTCGGAGCTGCACGATATCACCTCCGTACACCGACACAATTTCCTTATGAATATCGACTGGTTTCAATCCTTTTGCACAAAGAAAATGCATAACATTCCGCCGCTCAAAAGCACTGGACGATGAAATGATAGCCGCCATCTTGTTTGGACCGTCATATCGATAGTGCTTGGCGGATGCATACGACACTAGACGGAAACTTCAGCAATGAACCGAACTAACTTTTATACATCGCCGTCATATCTGCCGTCATTTTTGAGAAAAAAATATGCGACATTACTTTTTGATCATCCCTCGTACGTGTAAGGAGCACAGTGACTGATTCGTTTTGCTCTAACAACTTACGGTCAACATGGCTGATTGTTTTCAACTACCTGTTTGATACTTAGTTTATCCAATTAGATGTTTGAAAATAGCGTATCCAAATAGCTTATCCAATTATTCTCCATGTAGATTATCTAAATACCTTATCCATCTAGCTGATCCAAATAGTTTACACAATTATCATATCCACATAGCTGATCAAATTAACTTATTCAATGAGCTTACCCAAATAGCCATTCAACTGGCTTATCCAGTTAGCTTTTCCAAAGAGCTTATTCAATTAGCTTATCCATTTACCTGTTTGATAATTACTTTTATTGTATTGCAGGGTTTTTGTGTCTCGTCCTTCTCTCATATACAGGGTGTATCAGATTCCATGGTCATAAAATATCTAGCGTGATCCTTTGCATGATCACAAACTTAAAGTTCCTTATGCAAAATGTTCAAAGTTCAAATATTAAGGGTCTAAACATCACGCGAAGTTTGCTGAAAACCTATCGAAAACGTCATTTAATCTCAACAATTGCCGCCGATTTAATTGTAATCGCCCCTTTGAATTTAATAAATTGCTGGTGCGGAAACTTCATAAATGACGTAACGACGCAATTTAAATTTTGAGTTTTCGACATTTTCGATAAGGAACTTTAAGTTTGTAATCATGCAAAGGATCACGCTAGGTACTCTATGACCATCGAACTTGATACACCCTGTATATCCGTCTATAAATTAGTTTATCCAATTAGTTAATAATATATATCTGTTACGGAATGCCATTTTGCTTTGTTAACCATGGAGCTAATTCTTCGTCATCCAGCGTTTAAGTTAAACTGCTACTTAGCTTTTGGTTAAGTCCTAATCTCACTTGGTGTAAAGCGAAAAATTTTAACCAGGACTTTAATGAATAGTTATTTTTAAGTGATGTTATTGGAACCGGCCGTAAGTGGTCTTCTTCAGCGTGATACAATCAGTACTCTCATAAAATAAGTTTGTGGAATTTGTGGTTTCTTTTTCAATTAGTTCTCAACATTAACGGATTTTTAGTTTTCTGGCATCATCGGATTCCATAACTACAGGGGAAGTTTAAAGTCGCGCACTTCAAAGTTTAATGGGCCATAATTCAGTAAACACACATTGAGTTTCGATTTCCTCCCGGTAGATGGCAGTGCAGATTGTTTCGAATGTACACGGTGGTTATCAAATAAGTATACCTACTCAGAGCCCTCTAGAGCCCTCTAGAGCCTCTAATGAACCGATTGTGATATAAATTGAAATATAGGGCTATTCAAACCATGGGGGAGAGAATTCCGGAAAGAAAAAAAATTAGTGTAAATTTTCACCACCAGCTGAAAATGTGGCACTGTGGAATGGCAAATGGAGATTTTAAAGCTAGTTTTATTGTTTTAAACAAGCAGGCAAGGTTTTTGTTTAATTACAGCATTTATTCACTATGTCCGCCTCCTGCGTCAATGACATGTTGGAAGCGTAGCACAGCATGATCAATTGTTGCATAAAGCGTCTCCCGGGGAATGTCTGAGACATGTTGTCTAAGGCTGGCTTTCAGCTCAGGCACAGTCCGTACGCTTTGTTGATAGACTCGATCTTTCAAATATCCCCAGAGTCAGAAATCGCACGGGTTCAAATCCGGAGAACGTGGAGGCCGCGCATCTGGAAAACTTCTAGAGATCACACGATCATCTCCAAAGTTGGCCCGAAGCAGTTTCTTCATTTGTCGACCAATATGAGGAGGTGCTCCATTTAAATAATAATAATTATTAACTGGAGAAGCGTCTCCAAGCATAGGTAATGATTTTTCAATTGAAAAATGGATGGAAAAATTCTGCGACCCGGAGAGTTGATGGACTCACAAATAAATAATAATAATTATTATGGTTTGGAGTGGAGAAATTCTCGATCTGCGGGCCAGGTTCCCGTCTCCCATTGGGCTTTCAACCGTGACAACTTCGTTGTCTTTAAGACACCTTAAGACAGCTTGGCTGTCCGTGGTGTCTGCGATAGCCTAATTGGTAGAGGCATGGGCCATGATAGTCGAGGTTCCTGGTTCGAATCCGGGTCACAGAATGTTTTCTTCCATTTTTCAATTGAAAAATCATTACAGGTGCTCCATCTTGCACGAAGACAGTGGTTTCCAAGCATTGTCGTTCTCGCAAGTGAGAAATCACTTGCTGTGCAAGAAGTTCACAATACCGTACACTTGTCACAGAACATCTTACAGAACTTCGTTGTATGCTTTCTTCAAAGAAAAAGGGGCCTAGAATAAAATCAGCGATAAATCCAAACCATACAGTCAAGTATTTAGAATGCAATGGCTTTCCAAGCATGACATGGGGGAGCGAGGCACTCCATGTGCGGCAGTTCTGCGTGTTTACTGCTCCGTCTGACCATAGAATGTTCCACGGCCACAGGTCATCAACAATCATCCTCGCCAGTAAGCGATAAGCAAAGTCAGCGCGTTGAGTGGGATCTTCAGGTTTTAGCTGTTGTGCCAGATGAATCTTGTATGGGTACCAATGCAGAATGGACCGCTAGACCTTTCGCACCGTGTACCATGGGGTGGACAATTCGCACTGTTGCTCGAACACTTGTTGTAGAATGTTGAGAAGAGGAAGCTCTGTCCACCACTGCAACAGCCACGTCCTTAACAACTTCGTATACTGTCTTGCGCCGTCCTCTTCCTGGCGCGACAGCCAATCGCTAGTCGATTCAAATTTCTTTATCATTTTTCGCAACCCAGTATCTGACATGAGCCCTTTTCACAGTCCTTTTAGACTAGAATTTGCTCGCAATGCAGCTGGACTACTGCTATCATTCTGGTAAAACAACCTTACCGACAGTGCGCGTTCTTTCTTGTTTAAAGCCATGATCTTTTGTGAAAAGTTTTCACTATACATAATATAATGAATGGATCAATCCATTCCCTTCTGGGTATGTTGACTTCTAATTTGAATAAAATTTCTACTAATAAGGCCAATATTGAGAACGAACATATGCAGTAATCCCACAAAAACCTTGCCTGTTTGTTTAAAACAATAAAACTAGTTTTAAGATCTCCATTTGTCATTCTACAGTGCCACAGGTGAAAGTTTGGACTATTTTTTTTCTTTCTGGAAATCTCTTTCCATGGTCTGAATAGCCTACATTTCAATTTGCATCACAATCGGTTCATTAGATTGGGCTCTAGAAGGCTCTGAGTAGACGAAATTATTTTATAACCATCCTGTATTTCAATCAGTCTCACAAGGGAATCGCACATAGCCTTTCAGTGCACTTTTTTTTTTACTCGCAAGCACGCCGCGGAAGTGCAGAGTTCAAGAAACATGGCGGTAAGAGGGAAAGCAAAATCGTTAGCGGCACTCGCTAAAGAATTGCATTTAGAGCACTGTTATTTAGCATAAAACCTTAATTTTGCTGTATAATTATTCGTCTCGAAATAATTTATAAGATGAGGTAAGCATCCTTGAATAATTTATAAGATGAGATTTTTATTTAAAATTTTAAAGCACCGCGATACATACCCCCTCACCAACGCAACTGATTACTCAACATTGCACATGGAACCAACCCTGTGTTTGATTATCGAATTACTTAATAAAATGAAATAATAAATTAAGAAAATGGGTAATAACTACTATAAACCTTTTTTACTGGAAGGCAATTAGCTAATTTTAATAATCTAATTTAAAAACTAAGTTTGTTTAGAAACTTGAGAACCCATTCAATTGTCGTCTCCTGCTGTCTACTTCCATTGATTTCATCTGAAGTGAATTCGTGCTAACTGCTGAGTAGTGGAAGAAAGAAGTTCTCTTTAGCGCATAATGCACACAGCCCGCTTTAACAATTGAGTCCTACTATGGCTTTGTGTGCTCAAATTATTTCGTTTTCGCGGTTTATTTTGAAAGAAACAAAATTTCGCAGTTTCTTATTTTGCAAGCTTCAGATGGAAATCTGGTGGAAATCTGTGACATACATGTTCGAGGGATTCCCTTGTCAGTGATCTCGTGCTCAGAGATTTCATTTGTGAAGCGTTTGTTGTTAAAGGCCGCGGTATGTTGTTTTGCCAGGAACAGCAAATATTCATACTGGAGTGTTATTTTCGATCAGCGCGTCATTTCCCGGGGATTGTGGCCCCCTCGCTCGGCAGATTTATCACTCCCTGATTTCTTCCTATGGGGTTATCTGAAAAATGTAGTTTATGTGAATAGTCCACACACGATTGCTGAACTGAAATCACAACAGCCATTTCTAACATCAATTGTGCCATCCTTCGCAAGTCTTACGAAATCTGTAAAACGAGCACGTTTTTGTAATCGCGAAAAACGACGTCATTTCCAACATTTATTGTAACGCCTAAAGTTTTTCTGCTAAAAATAAAAGCTAACATTTCAACTAATCACTGTGATTTTTTACTTTCATTTAAATTCTCAAACTGGTACTTTTACGGAAGCTAAACTTTGATGTGCGCGACTTTAAACTCACCCTGTATAATGATTTATAATATTCAACAGACAAAGTAATGGAACAGTTATCAAAACCAAGAAAAATTAAACAATAAATCTACAAAGAAACTGTGGATAGTGAAAATATACACGGTGAGGCAAAATAGTTATATACAAACTATATGGTGTAGGTTAAAGAAATTAAAAATATTATTACTAAGCAGCATAGAGTAGTGACATTTTAAATTTAAACAAGAAAGTGTTCATGAATTTTGGAAACTTAACTCCTTAATTATAACAGATAGAGGCATAGTGTCAAGTGCAAAGTTGTAGAGTAACCTTCAATTACTTTAAATCGAATAATAAAATCATTGCTTGAAGTTGGTAAGGTACGTCACGTCATTTGCAGAGACGCCCTTAGTTAGTGCGGACGAAACAACTAAATTGAAAGGGAGAAGGAGGCATGAATCATAACCAGGCTGTGATTGAATCCTTATGCTGAAAAACATCACACTAACTGACACTAAACTGACAGCGGAACACAGGAACTCACAAGAATATTATTTTTGTGAAGAATCAGGAAACAAAATCCACTTGACCCGAAAAAAGTTTTGTATAATCTAGACCAAAAATCTACTTGAACATTATTTTTATTAAAACTGGTCAATAATTGCATTATGCACATTTAATTTACATTATTTTTATTAAAACTAGTCAATAATTGCATTATGCACATTTAATTTACATAATACTCAATGAGCGATACTAATTTGACCATTAAAAGCGATCCAATTTTGAGCCTTCATGACATTCTGTATGGTCTCAGTAATCTTCATTCACATTTTGCATTTTCAATAATTAAGGCCAACGTAAAAAAAAAGCCTTAATTTAGTTATTCAAAAATTTACCGAAATAAATTTACCCCTTATTCAACCAACCCAAGCTTAATATGAAGCCTGTTTTTTTTTCTAAATAAGTACAGTTTTTAATTTACTCCTTCACAATCTATGCCAGCATTGACTATTACCCCGAGGCAAAAAATCCACAAGCAAAACAACTTGCCTCTCCTCATGATTTTTTGGGCTGAAATAATTTGCTTGAATTTCACTTATTGTAACGCCTAAAGTTTGTCTGCTAACATTTTTCTTAGCAGGAATTAGTTATTTAATTAACATTTACAAAACATATTATATTTAAACAGGGTGATTAGCGACCGGGAAAAGTCAGGGATTTTTTTGAAGTAACTTACCGATAATTAAAAATAAAAAAAATGAAGCAACAAAAAACGAACTTACCTGACTGGAGAATAATAATAACCTTGAAAATTTCAAGTTAAAATAACAACGACAAACTTTCCAGAGAAGCAGTGATGAGTATTAATGAGAAGGTTTGCAATGAGACAATCGACAATCGAACAGTGTAGTGAAAAAAAAGACGCGAGTGGTCCAAGAGCCAAGCTCACTTTGCACGCTTGCCCAAACAGTAAACCAGAACGGGTACACTGAACTGGGAGAAAGCCTGATGAACCTCTTTAGTCCTCCAGAGAATAAGTCCCAAGAAGGGACGACAGTCAGATTGTAGATTGACGAATAGAGTCCCAAAAAAATCAGCAGGATCTAAAAGATCCAGTAGTTGGGGAAGACGGCCTTGTTAACGTCATCAAAGCTATTTATTGCTTTTTACCCACTCAAGTTTCTTGCCAAATAAGAAGAGGGGCTTTGGAGGGTTTTTGCATTTGCGAGTGATAAACATGACCTTGAACTTTTTGACATTCAGCTTTAATCGCCACTTAGTGAACCAGCTCTCGCACTGATGCAAAGCTTTTTGGAGTAGAGTGACGACATGTGCTGGCTTTCGTGCCCAGGTCATGATGGACCCGTCGTCAGCAATCATGTAAAGATTACACTTTGCAAACTTGGGGAAGTCATGGATAAAGAAGTTGAATAAAGCTGGCCCCAAGACAGAGCCTTGGGCTACACCAGCATTAACATCGCAGGGTTCAGACAAGTAGTCCCCAGCCTTAAAACGAAAAGTCCTCTTTGACAGGAAGGAACGAACCAGAGCAATTAGATCGTCAGGGAACCCGTAGGTAATCATTTTGTAAATGAGCCCATCATGCCAGACTTGGTAAAAGGCCTTTTGGACATCGAGGAAAACGAGACCGCCAAACATAGAGAGGTTGAGAGGACCGTTTAAATCAGCAACGAGCCTCCATAACTGAAGCTTACAAGAGTGGCCTGGACGGAAGCCAAATTGCTTACTACAATGTGGTTGTTTACCTCGCAGTACTCGTTGAACCTCTTGAGTATAGTGCGCTCAAAGACCTTCGAAAACATAGGCAACAAGATAATGGGTCTATAACTTGTGGGAAGAGCAGGATCCAGTCCAGGTTTAGGAATGGTGATGATGACTGAGTCCTTCCAGACACTAAAGAAATGGCCGCTAAGCCAGCAGTCATTCATGAGTATAGTGATGATGCAGATAACACTGGGAGGCAAATTCTTGAGAGCACTGTTGGTAATGGTGTCGATGCCGGCTGCCTTTTTGCTTTTCTGGCGCTTTGTAATGTCCAATATCTCAGAGGTGCCAATGACATCAGGAGAGCCAAGAGCGCGCTGTGTGTGGCCATACCTATCACACACGTCCTGGACCTCGCGAGTGATATTGACCAGATCATCCTCTTTGGGCGTAGAGAATTGGCTCATCAGTGAATCGGCGATAATTTGTGCTTTGTCTTGGTCATTGCTAACGAAATTGCCACCCTCTGTAAGCAGAGGAGGGAGAACAATAGTCCTGTTGCTTTTAAGGGCCCTGACCATAATCCAGAGAGAGTTATCCTGGACGGACAGACTTTTAACTTTGTCGTCCCATCTTTCATTCCTTAAATCCTTAATCTGATCACTTACCTTGCGGGATAGCCTGTTGTACTTCGTCTTGAAGTGGAGAAACCTGGTACGCTGCCAAAGTCTTCTGAAGTAGTTTTTTTCGTGGATGAGTTACCTGATGGAGGGAGGAAATTCCAGATGGTCTGGCCGCTTGCAATCCATCGGAGTAGCACTAGCATTTGTAGCCATCTTGATGGAGTGAGTGACCTTTTTGATATTTTCGTCAATGTCACTGCTGGTGACGGGATCTTGATAAGGAATGTTACTGTCGTTCATAAGTTCTCTAAAAAATTTCCAGTCCTGCCTATAACAAAGATTTATTCTCAGGTCGATACTTATCCCCTCAAAATTTAGCGCAACTGGTTGGTGATCAGATGATAAGGCATTTACTGTAAAAATATTGTAGGGTTTGAAAAACCCCTTGAGAACAGCAATGTCGAGCACGTCACTAGCGGGTGAGTGATCACAGTAGTATGTATCTTCAAGAAGGCCAATAACGGAAGTGTCGATCTGATCTACCTTGTACTTATAAAGTACCAAGCCACTTTGATTAGTGCATCTGGAGTTCCAGTGTGGGTGTTTCGCATTCAAATCACCCGCCATAACGACTGGGGTGGGCTTAGACAGTAGTTCATCTAAGTCGCGAGGGTCTAACTTGTGCCTGGGTGGGTTGTATAGGGAAGTAAACCTGAGCTCTCCAACATCAGCATCTTTGATGACGATGAAAACTGCTTCCATATTGACCAGGTTAGGTGTGACAATCTTAATGTAATTAATACCTCTTTTTACAACAATAGCTACCCACCAGAGCCTGGATCTTAAGCCTTATTAGGAGGCCTATCCTTCCGGTAAACATAGTACCCTGGTAGATTGAAAGCCTTACTCTGTTTGAGATGGGTTTCGCACAAGAAGGCAACATCAATGTTCCAGCTTGTGAGGAAAAAGTAGAACTCATGACACTTGCGAGGGATGCCCCTCTCATTCCATATAGTGCAACGTAGCTTACCTTGATTTATAACTTTGTAGGGGTGTCTATCCATGATTATTGTCTTGTCTCAGTTTGAGTGGTCTGCGGCAACACTTTGCCGCTATCCTTTAACATATTCATTAGGTTACTCATATACCTTTGAATTTTAATTGCAATGATACGAACGAGAACTTCTTTATACAGCATGCAGAAACGGCAAGGGTAAGGCCGCATTGGATTGGCCGAAGTTAGAATGGGTTAAATGAAGCGGCCAAGGAGAAGGCAAACACATGAAAAGACGTTTAATTATCTGAAAGCTTTCGGATTGGTTTAATAATGGAAACAAAAAAAGCCGGAATTTATATCGATGACCCTAATTGAAATGACGCATGAAACCTCTATATTCAACTCTATGTCCAAATTTTTACCTCCAATTTACCTCCGAACAACTCGTGCCTCTTTTTACACCTCTGTCGAACCTCAAAACTTCTAAATATGGAGGTAAATCCTCTGATCTGGCAACACTGTAACCTACGCGTTTCGAATACACTTCATCATCAGGGTAGGAATCGACTACAGCCAAGTCGACAATCGGTCAGTGTAGTGAAAAAGTAGTACGAGTGGTCCAGGAGGCTTTAGCTCACTTTACACGCTCGCCCAAAAAGTAAACCAAATGAGGTACACTGAAGTAGGAAAGAAGCCTGATGAACCTCTTTAAGTCATCCAGAAAAGAGTCGCTTCATGGTAGAGACTAGAATCGGATTGTGGATTGACGAATAGCGAGTCCGAAAAACTAGGATCTAGCAGATCCAGGAGTTGGGGAACTTGGCCTTGTTAATGTTCTCGAAATTGACATCCAAGATATGACGGGGTCTTCGAAACCTGATAGTGAGTGAGCGGTCCAGGATACCAGCAACCAGGATATTTTCATGATATTCCATCTTGGGCAGCATATTCCTGAGAAGTGTTTGAACATAGGAACCAATGTGGGTCATCCCCAGATCTTCATAGATAGAGGGATTGTTGGCAACTCTTCTGTCTAGTTGAGCAATGGACCGGAGGGTAACATTTTGGAAGGTCTGAAGATCTTTCCATCTCGATTTGCAAATGGAAGCCCAAGCAAGCATACCGTGAAGTAAAATGGCACGAATCACTACCTTGTATAACAAGAGTTTGCTGTCCACTCTGAGAGCGCTGTTTCGCCCCAGTAGCGCGATGAGACTAAACTTCGCTTTCTTAGCCTTGTTAAGCGAATATTGGACATGGTCGTTCCATTTGAGCTTGGAATCAATCACAACTCCGAGCTACTTATAATTTTTAACCCACTCAAGCTTCCTACCATGTAGGATGAGGGGCCTTGGAGGGTTTTTGCGTTTGCGTGTGATGAACATGGCTTTAAACTTGTTAACATTCAGCTGTAAGCGCCACTTAGAGAACCAGCTCTCATACTGTTTTAAAGCTTTTTGCAGACGGCTGATGACGTGGACTGGATTACGTGCCCAGGTCATGACAGACCCGTCGTCAGCAAACAAGCAAAGATTGCACTTTGTAAACTTAGGAAAATCGTGGATAAAGAAATTGAACAAGGCAGGCCTCAAGACAGAGCCTTGGGGAACACCAGCATTAACATCAGAAGGGTCAGACAAGGAGTCACCAGCATTAACATCAGAAGGGTCAGACAAGGAGTCACCAACCTTAACACAGAAGGTGCTGTTTGTCAGAAAAGAGCGAACCAAGGCAATCAGGTCATCAGGAAAGCCACAAGTAATCATTTTATAAATGAATCCATCATGCCAGACTTAATCAAAGGCCTTTTGAACGTCAAGAAAAATGATACCACCAAACATATAAAGATTGAGAGGACCGTTCAAATCAGCAACAAGCCTCCATATCCGGAGTTGACAGGAGTGAGCTGTGCGGAAGCCGAATTGCTCTTCACGAATAAGGTTGTTTGCCTCGCAGAAGTCGTTGACCCTCTTGAGAATAGTTCGCTCAAAGACCTTGGAGAGCACTGGCAGTAAGCTAATGGGCCTGTAGCTGATGAGAAGAGCAGGATTAAGTCCCGGCTTGAGTATAGTGAGGACGATTGAATCCTTCCAGGCGCTAGGGAAGTGACCGTTTAGCCATCAGTCATTCATGATCCTGGTGATAATGCAAACAACATTAGGGGGCAAATTCTTCAGAGCACTGTTGGTGATAGTGTCGATGCCGGCTGCTTTTTTGTTTTTCAGGTGCTTAATGGTGTTCAAAATCTCAGAGGTGCCAATGATATTAGGATGAGTAAGAGCGAAGCCGAACTTGTCACATACTTCCTTGACTTCACCAGTAATATTAACCAAACAGTCCTCCTTGGGCGTATTGAATTGACTTTTCAATGAGTCAGCGATGAGTTGAGCCTTGTCCTGGTCACAGCTAACAAAATCGCCGCTTTCTGTAAGTAGAGGAGGCAGTTCAATGGCCCTGTTGCTTTTAAGGGCCCTGACAGTATTCCAAAAAGAATTGTCTTGGACGGACAGATCTTGTCATTCCACCTTTGATTCCGTAAGTCCTGGATCTGCTCGCTGACTTTCCGCGATAGCCTGTTGTATTTCGTCTTGAAATGCGGGAGCCTGGTACGTTGCCACAGTCTTCTGTAAGTATTTTTTTCCGGTCAAGATGGTCTGGCCGCTTGTACCACCAAGTCGACAATCGACAATCGAGCAGTGGAGTGAAGAATCAATTGCGAGTGGTACTGAAGCAGAGCTCCCAAACTCACTCGTCGCATGTATAGACCAGGGGAATTACACTGAGGTAGGTGAGAAGTCTGAAAAAACCCCGAAGGTCCTCCTCAAGATGAAATACCTTGCTGTGATTTTTGTATAAAATCTGAAATACTGAGCTCATGTAAATTAATGACACTTAAATGTTTTTTATATTAATTTTTATTTTAAATGATAAAAATAAATGTAAATTTAACCAAATGACAACTTTGATAATAAAGAAATGAACAGAAATAGTGAAATGATGAAAGATAATTTAAGTATAATTAAATTTTTCTGAAATTTAATCAGATTTAATAATATTTTTAGATAATAGTTAATAATTAAAAATAAAAAATAAATAAATAATAAATAAAATTAAAATCGTAATAACTTATTGATTTTATTTTTTATTCTGTTAATTATTATTTATTTATTTTTAATTTTTAATTTTATTAACTATTATTTATTGTATTCCAGGGTTTTTGTGTCTCATCCTTCTCTCATATATATCCGTTCATAATATTTTTAGGATTTTTACAAATTTAGAAAACTTAAGAAAAGTTAATAGAGAATTTTTATATAAATAGTGATATGCTGAACTTTCAATGAAGTTATATAATATTCAATTTCTTCCGAGTGTTTGAATAATAATAGGTAATATATTTTTTGTTTAATGCTTTTTTAAATGCTTGTTTACAGACCAATAAAATTAATTACATCTAAGCAAAAGTTCAAGGAAAGACTCCTTTTCATTGTATTTCAGTATTACTATTCTTTTTTTTATTTTCAAATTTCATGTAATATCTTTTAGTTTATTTGTTTAAACTTACAATAATTTTTGTCATTTAAAATACAAATTTTTATGAAACATTAATTTACAAAATTTCAGGTTTTATACAAAAATTCTCTATTAAATTTTTTAATAAAAAGTTTTTTAAATATTTAAAAAAAATACTTAAAAACGTTAAAAATATGATTAAATTTCAGGAAAATGTATTTTTTTTTGAAAAATTATTAAAAGTAAGGCTTTTTATCATTAATAATAAATAACATTGATACAGTAAAATTAGTATAGAGCTTTAAGCAGCCAGCCCAAGTCCATAGGCACACAAACATGGCTGCTAAGGTCAAATCACTTCCCTGCAATGCATTCTTCCGGCCTCACTTTTTTCTCCTCCTGTCCATTCCTGCTATCTCCTTCTTCCATGGTTTGCATTTGGTCCGGTGAAGTATTGACTTGGTCACCTCGTCTGGAAAGGAGTTTCTTCTGGCCATATAATATGTAAGGTGAATTTCTTCTCTCCTGTCTTTGGTGGTTATAGGGTATGTATTTGCCCGATTGAAGTGGTATCTAAGTGCCGCTGCTTTTTGTTGTAGAGGATGATTAGAGTCAAAGTTAATAATTGTCGGTTGTAGTTGGTTTACGGAAAAAAGTTGAATTCTAGTTGTCTGTTGCGTCTGTTCCTCCTAATCGTCATATCTAGAAAATTGATTGTACCTTCAGTTTCTTCTTCCATGGTGTAGGCCATGCTTTGGTGAAAAACATTGAACAAGTTTAAGAGTTGGTCTGCCTCTGTTTTGGATTCGTCTAGAACAATCAATGTGTCATCTACGTAACGGGCATAGAACACAGTATGTTTAAGTTTGCAATAAGGGAGTAACGTGTGTGGCTTCCAGCGCTTGTAAAAACTCTTCTGTCATAGTGGCGCTGATAGGGGAGCCTATTATAATACCACTATCTATGGAGTAAAAATGTCTCCAAAGAGGAAGTAATTCTGCTTGTGTATCACCTTGAGAGCACTAACCACATCTTCACGAACCTCCTCTTCTACGTTGTTCAAGGTAAGTCGGTTTTTGATGAGGTCAATAGTTTCACGGAACGGGATATTTGTATAAAGATTGACTATATCTAAAGATATCATGCTGTAATGATCCTCTATTTCAAGTGAGCTCAGGAGGTCCGCGACCTGCTTGTTGTTCTTCACCACATTGGTTGCGCCGTGGAGAAAACTCTCTGATAACCTGGGCAGTCTTCGTAGCAATGCCATAAAACGTAGAGTCTTCTACAATTAACAACTGGTCGGATGGGTCTATTTGGTTTGTGGACTTTTACTAAGGCACGAATGCGAGGAGGGTCAGGCTTACTATTGGAGGGAATCTTCCCCCATTCCTTGAAAACTTGCGATTGAAAATTCTTTTTCACTGACCTGATATCCTTGAGAAAGTCCTGTGTGGGATCCTTTTTTAGTTTTACAAATCAGTTATTGATGAAGTCTATGGTCTTTTGTTCATAATCCTTATCGTAAATCACTACTGTCGCCCCTCCTTTGTCAGCTTCTACTACTTTTGCCTCGTTATAGCCAATTTCTTCCTTATGTTCTTCGCCATGAGGTAGTCTTGGACCTTTGGGCAACTCTTCATGATGTTGTGAATCATTTCTATTTCATGTGCGGCTAGTATACGTGCGCCATTTCTGTCCTCTGGTGCTATCCTGTATAAGGCCTGCTCAGTTTCCAATGCGAAGTTCACATAATCATTGCTGTTAATAGGTTTCCTCATATTATGTTTTAAACCTTTTTCTAGCAGGGTTTTCTCCTCGTCCGTGAATGTTTATTGCCGTAAGATTAACAACTTTATCATGGAACTTAAACTTACAGCATACCTTCGGGCTAGTCTTGGTCTTGATAAGGCAGGCAATTTTCTGCTTCATGGTCTCGAACTTCAATGCTTTTTATTTCTTGATGGTGTCAAGTATTGTCTGTAGGACCTCTGTATATATGTGCTTGGCTAATTCCAGGTGTAACTCCAGAACGATTGAAATTCAGACGTACCTTAAAAATAGACTTTAATACGAAAAAACCGATTCCCAAACGAGTAAATTGCTGACTAATAATTAGTTAGGAAACCCCATAACGTAGATAAATCACAACAGATTAAATTTACGAATCGTTAAACTCAAAAACCCAGAGAAAGTTAAATTATAACGGAGACATTCCAAACAAAATGTACCGTTTATTACACCAAAGGAAGAAAAAATAAAGAAAAGATACATCAATAATAAATCAGAGGATACAAGTCGTGAACAAAAACAAAGAGTTACATCAAATCGCATAATGTTTGGAAAATAAAAAAAAAGAAAGATTGGTATACAAAAACTAAGTTGCAGAGGTCAGTTCGACGATAAATGCGAAGACAACAAACGACGGAAAGGAACGTCAACAGCTGGGAACGGATGAGATGAACACGAAGAACCATGACGGCGATAGAACGGGCTGAATCTGCAGGAGACTAAATAGTCAGAAAGACACGGCGAGGAAGAGACGAGGAAGGCGAAACGCTAGAAGACCTGATGACGTTCATAAAGTACAATCAGCCGAGGTACCTGCAAAAAGGCAAAAAGAGCACGACAGAAAGGAGAAGGCAAGCCATCCCAAGGAAGGGGAAATACTAAAAGTAAACTAATAATAATAATATAAGGGAGAAAAGACGTGAGGGTTAAATGGTTAGTAAAAGAAAGTAAATGGGAAAGCTTAACCTCAACCTAACCTGGGCAGGATACCTCGGACGGAAGGGCGCAGAAACGACGACGAACGCAAGAGAAGAGCATGGCGGAGATGCTAACAGCCAAAATTACGGCGGGGCAACGAGGGAAACACCGGGAACGGGGAACACGCAGTTCCACGACGACAGAAACACAAAAAGGCTCGGGGTCGCACCATGATCACCGGATGGAACCAACCATGATCTCGCCGAAGGCTGAAAGAACACTTAATAGTAGAAAAATTCTAAAATGCTTGGCTAAAGCAAGATTGGGACTAAACTCCACGAAGCGCCAACTCATAGACGATGTCCATGACAGTCCGTCTAAAATGTAACATAAAACGGATTACTATTTCCATTTTAAAGTAAGAACAAACTTGAAACAAAAATATACATCGGCATCGGGTCGACAAGCTTGTCCCGGACAACCAGTCCAACTGCCCAAACGAGACTGAAGTTTCAAAAAGTACCAGGCCAAAGGAGAAGTGAAAAACCACATGACCGGAACCACAAGGCACGAGACACGAAGTAAGGATCGCGGGGAGAGAACACTACAACAGACGAAAAGGAAGAAAGCATTGTTACAAAGAAAAACTGTACAGAAAACAAGCAGTTTTAAAAGCAAACAAAAAAATAATACAACAATTTAACAATGCGCGTCGAAAAATCCTAGAACTAAACGCCAAAAAAAAAAAAATAATAATAAACAAAAAATTGTTTTTTGTCAAAAAAGGCCCGTTACAATACAAACATACATACATACATACATACTGCAACGTGCAGAAAAGAAAGCTTCTTTCCGACACGTTCAACCTACAGCAAAACAAAAAAAAAAAAAAAAAAAAAAACACCCTTTGCTGACCCCCGAAAATTCTGAACTATAAAGAAATAAATCGATAAAGATCAAAGTTATTTACCCTATCAAACCAAGTTAAGGCTTCCCCGAAATCCCCGAGTTTAATGGAAAATCAAAATAGGAAATAATTACGTTAACTTTACTGTCATATTTATTAAAGAAGGAGAATTAAGAGTAAAGATAATATTGATATTTAATCCATTTTTAAATATTTTCCCCCGTAATTAAGTTAAATAGAATTCCAAATAAAATATTTCCTTTATTGCGAAAAAACAAAAAGCAATAAAAATTACAAAAGTAAATACAAAAAGGACGAGCAGTTGCTGGAGGAACTGGGTGGGAGACAAACTATGGCAACGGAGTCAAGAGTCCCCGAGAAAACAAGTCGGAAAAAGAACCGTCGGGTTGAATGCACGTTGTTTTGGAATCTTCTATCTTGAAGAGAAGACGAAGAGCCACGCACTACAGACAGTAAAATTATTTGTTCGAGATTTCACGCAACTGCAAGTCGAGGAAATAATAACATTATTTGGAAATAAAAGAAAAAAATTAAAAGAGATATTATATAAAAAGTATTTCTCGTATAACAATTCCAAGTAATAACTAAAAGTCCACTAGCAGACTGAATACCCACAGGCTGACAAACCAAATTTTATAATTGACATTACAGTCTCAATGATGAACTAGTGGCACTTGAGAGACGAATATTTTAATTGCGGAAACATCATTATGGTTGATCTGCTTGATAAAACTCAAAAAAAGTATGCGTAATGTTAAGCAATTAGGATAAAAAAAAGAAGTAAAAATGAACAAGAAAATAATAAAATAATACTAAAAAAATTAAATGAATAAATGAAACTAAAACAGAGGAAAAAAAATAAGGAAAGTCAAAAAAAAAATTATTTTTTTTAATTAAATGACATAAGCTCCAATAGCCTCTGGGAAGGACCACACCTAAAGAGAGATAAAAGAATAAGGACGTTTACAAATTATCAAAAAATAATATTATCCTTAACAAATGAAAAGGTTCAACAAAAAACGAAAGAGACACAAACAGCGGACAAAACTTACACGCACCATCGGAACAACACAACGAATAACAGAGGCTCTTGCGGAAGCAGCTGAAAAGCAAAAAAAAAAATAAATAATAATAATAATAATAATAATAAAAGACAAGAGAAAAAGAAAAAAAAGTTAAATTAACAAGTCAGGTCACCAAGTAAGAAAAATTGCAAAAATAAAAGAAAATTCCATTGACCAAAGTATAAGCTTCATTAATAAAAAACGTCAACAATCCGGAAAATCCACCTTGGAAGTTAAACATGAATGAAACACAGTCAGTAAACGAGTAGTGAAAACAAGAATGAATCTACACTGAGTTAGCAAAACTCATGGGATAGTTACTTAATATCTGGTCGGGCCACCTCTGGCCCTGTGGAGTGCAGCAATACGGCGTGGTAGTAAGTCTGCAAGTCTCTGTACACTTCTGGAGGCAGTTGACACCAGATAGTCTGCAGAGCCGAAGATAGTTGCAGCCCGTTCGTGGGCGGATGATCCAGTGCCCGAAGCCTGACTTAACAGCATCCCAGATATGCTCGATGGGATTCGTGTCAGGGCTCCGGGCTGGCCAGCTCAGTCGCTGGACCTCTTCTGCATGCTCCTCGAACCATTCGCGGACGACATTGGAGCGATGTGGTGGAGCATTGTCATTTTGAAAGACTGCTACGTCGTCAGGGTGTTGAAATGTCAAAAACGGGTTGACGAGTTGACGATACCGTGGACCATTCAACGTTTGGTCCAGGATAACCAGAGGGCCCATTCCAAACCAGGAAAATGCACTCCAGACCATCACTGACGCCCCACCACCCTGCACCACCACCTGTTGGCATGCGGGATCCATCGTTTCGTGAGGTCTGCATCACACACGGTGCCTCCCATCAGCGTGGTACAGTTGATATCGTGACTCATCTGACCATATGACGTTACGCCACTCCAAGATGGTTGGTGGCAAATGCACACCGGAGTGTCCACCGAGAGACGTTTCTAGTGCGGCCAGTAGTGAACTGGTCTGTGATTTTGTAACGTCCTGTTTTATTTGTAGTACGTGTGTGGTGTTCGTATAGTAAATGTTGTAATTGTTTGTTATTGTAAAAATGGGTCGTTGTAGGGAATGATTATTAATTGTTTTAGAACGTCGCTTTCGTGTGTGTGTTTGTCGATTGTTGGGAGAGGGATTGTTGTTGTCGCTGTTCGTGGAAAGAAAGCTTGTTTTTTTTGGTTGTTGTAAGAAGAAGATATTTTTTAAATATATTATAAAATTTTTTAAGACCGAGGCGAGAGGAAAGAATGTGCTAAGCTTCAACGGAAAAATAGCTGAACATAACTTTCATACACCCCGACGGTTGTCAAATTGGTTTAGAACAAAAGTGATAATGATGTTTTGAATTAATTACCACGCCGGAATACTGTCGTTCGTGGCTCAGCGTCGAGAGCAGTTTCGAACATGATGCCCAACCATATTGGAAGGATTTATGACCTATACTAGAAAGATGAACGTTAAGTATTAGGTGATAAGACATGTTAAGTATGGTTGAAATAATTTTTATATGCAATATAAATCTTTTCATGCCCGTATAACGAAGTCTACCCGATGCCTGCGTAAGATCCAGAGCGAATGGAACACGTTCGTAGGAGCAGTCCTCGCCGTTGCAGTAGGATAAAGTTCGTCATACCCTCCACCGATCAACGTGTACCCGAAGAGAGGATGAGATACAGTGTTTGAGTGTTATGGCTCCGGCTGAAAACTGATCCGGTGAGATTGTTCTAAATTATCCCTTTCAAACGATGATAGTCATATCAAGGAACCATTCGAGAAGCAACAGTGAATAACTGTTTGTTAAGATGATCTAAAATGCTTCAGTAAAGCGCACGTATACTCCTGCCTTAATAAATTTAGGTGTAATAAGACTCTTGTATCAAGGACTGGTAAAGCATGTTAATGATGATAATAAGACGTATGATCAGATGCAGTAATGCTTATGTTTCACATGAGTAAATTGCTTAAGTCATTAGTTAAGGTGAGTAGGTCTATTTGGACTAACAAATGATAACACTCAGAAGGCCGCTCATCCATTCAGTGGCGCCAAGAGGGGTTTCAGACCCTCCCCCCTTACTGTACGCATAAAAGGCGGGACGTAGCGCGTTCTAGCGCAGAGTGATAGGAATATTTGTCCGGGCTATTGGATGGATGATGTCACATGACTTGTTATCGTTTGCCTTGCTTTCAGGTGTAATGATTTAACAATACAGTGTCTCGATCAAGTACTTATACACCTAGGGTGAGAATGTGGAAGGTTTAAGGATATTATGTCAATATTATTGATGCATGTGGTTTAGTGCATGAGAAGGACGTCCCCATATAACCTCTCCTTAGGTTAATAAAATAGGAGTTAAGAATTGCCTGCGGCACTTATATTGCATTAATAAATAATGAATAAAAGGGTTATGTTATTTACAGGATTGGTGGTGGTTTCATTTCAATAAATATCGGTCCCGAACCCTTGCGTCCTCCTACCCCTGGGTAATAAAAGGTTATCACCCCCCCTTAGTATATGTTTAGCGGGATAGGGGGCGCTACAATTTGCTGCACTGTTGCGCTCCTGTCTCTCTGAATCATTCGTCCCAGGTGTCGCCGGTCACGATCATTCAGGGCAGCTGAACGCCCGGTATGGTGCCTGTTGCGGACTGTGATGCCTTCATCCAGCCATTCCCGATACACCCTGGAGACAGTTGAGCGGGGAAAGCCAAATTCCTGCACCACTGCCGAAATGGAACATCTCATGCGTCGGGTACCTACTACCATACCCCGTTGAAAAGACATCAACTCGCGACAACGTGCCATTTCTGATCCAAGCTCTTCCCACAACGTCTAATGGTCCATTCCCAGAATCCGTTACCCCTGTGAATTCGTGAGCCATGCCCATCAATCAATGTGCTTGCTATCCCATGAGTTTTGCTAACTCAGTGTATATCGTTCAATACGTTAGCTGCCG
Organism: Rhysida immarginata; assembly: GCA_023313115.1. Classification (NCBI taxonomy): domain Eukaryota; kingdom Metazoa; phylum Arthropoda; class Chilopoda; order Scolopendromorpha; family Scolopendridae; genus Rhysida; species Rhysida immarginata. The sequence goes on along the minus strand of JAHWFO010053297.1, from coordinate 180,028 downwards.
TAAACACCGACGATGGAGATAAAGTTGACAAACGTCCACTGAGGTGGGGAACTAGATGCGAAGGGACTGGTCCAAGACCCGACCAGTAGAAGAAGGGGTAAAAGTCTTAACCGACATCGAGGCAAAACTATCCCGAAACGGGAAAATATGATGCGCTAGATGAAGAGTAAAACAAACTGGAATAAGATAAGCAATAGTTATTGGTAACAGTTACTCACAGAAATGAAGACAATCATCGAAAAACAACGAGGGACCTTCCACGCTCCATTGTACAATTCGAATCAAAACGTCGATAAGGTTGAAAAGTAACCACTTCATATTCTTGTAGAAAGTTTATTACATGGAATTTCTGCATCGTAGAGAAGCGTAGCAACTCAAAACATATAACTCAACGTTGTCATCATGATTAAAGATGTCACGGCTCATGGCAGTACAAGCTTCGTCCTAGGTTTTCGGACTGAGGGGAAATCCTTTTCGCCATTTCAGCGCAATGGGTCGCCTGTCTAGAAGCGATGATGCTTTCAACCATCTCAATCGACTACAGCTCCACAACTACTCCCGGAAAAAAAGTCCACACTTCAACCCATGGTGAAAAGGTACACTGGAGATCGACTCCTGAAACTAGGAAGTCGACACCATCAAGGCAAGAGCAAGACTGAAGACTATTGACCCTTTCGAGGAAAGCTCTATGCAGGTGGCGGTAGCGACATCAGTTGGCCTGTGAAGCCCAGCCACACTTCCGGCGTCGCCATTTTTCCATGCTAAACAATACTGTGTAGTGAAGTGTTGTGTTGTATCAAATAGATTTAATACATTTTTAAATGAATTTAATACAAATTTACCCCCTCAGTACAGAAATACGGAAGAATAAATATTTTTAGTATTACTGTATTTATTTTAGTTTATTACAGTGTAATTAATTAATACACGACGGTTAAGTGTTACTCTAGTTACGTTTGTTTTATTTGTTTATGTTACAAGCTTGTTTTCTGTAATTGAATTAAAATAATAAAGAGTTTACGGTAAATTGACTAAAAAAAGGTTACAATAAAAATATTTTTTTATTTAATTTAATAATTAAACTCCGTTTACACTGAACTAAAACACGCATTATATTTATTTAAACGAAGCATTATTTAAAATCGGTAAAATCCCGTGTAGCATCCCCTAATTTTCTCGGCTGACATCGATCAGCCCCATCGCGTTTATGTTCTGAATTTATTATTGTAACATACCTAATTAATATGTAAATGATTTATCATGTTATCAGAATTATATTTTAAGAAATTTATGCAAGAAAGAATCACGAAAGTTTCGTGACGATGAACTTCAGCTAACGGGCGGTCATTCATGTCGGCCTGGCCGCTCATCATTCAACAAATGGAAAACTCTAAATAGAGTATTATAATTATATACTCTTCCTTAGATGATTATAATTACCTTGTAAGGGGAAAGTAAAAGAAATCCTCGTGTATCGTGTTAAGGAGCTACAGGTGAGTGAACCAATTATCGTGCTAACTTTAATAGTTTTACAAATTGGGTTCATACAGTTTTACAAAAAATTTTCATACATTTCTAAACAGATTTAATACAATTTTAAATGAATTTAATAGGATTTAAATGAATTATATTTTAAGAAATTTATCCGAGGAAAAAATCACCAAATTTCCGTGACGATGAATTTCAGCTAACGGACGGTCATTCATGTCGGCCTGGCCGCCCATCATTCAACATACAGCTCCAATTCAAAATATTAGAATTATGAGTGTATTTCGGTTTGCTTAGAAGTCATCGTGTTATTTTGCGCGTAGATATTGAAAATACTGTAGTTTCTCTGAGTTATAATATGTCTAAGAACCTCAGCTTTAAATGTTCAAATTAAATATTCAATAAAAATTTAACTTTCATTTAAGAGAAAAAAAAATTGAAATCACCTAATTAGAATCTGAAGTTTTATTGGTTCAAAATATTAGAATCAT
>JAHWFO010053297.1:88845-177649 GCA_023313115.1 Rhysida immarginata | reverse complement strand
TTAATTTGAACATTTAAAGCTGAGGTTCTTAGACATATTATAACTCAAAGAAACTACAGTATTTTCAATATCTACGCGCAAAATAACACGATGACTTCTAAGCAAACTGAAATCTACTCATGATTCTAATATTTTGAATTGGAGCTGTACACCGTCACGGAACTTTCGTTATTTTTTTCTCGCATAAATTTCTTAAAATAAAATTCATTTTATCGTATTTTATTCATTTAAAATTGTATTAAATTTATTTAGAAATGTATGAAATTCATGTAAAACTGTATGAACCCAATTTGTAAAAATGTATTAACGTTAGAAAGATAAATCAATAGGCTTAAATCGTTGACTCACCTGTAGCTCCTAGATACGACACACTAGGATTTCTTTTAATTTCCCACTTACAAGATAATTATAATCATCCTTGGCATAGAAACATATTCGTTTCACAAAGAAATCGTACAGATCGACTGATGTTACTGTAGGCCACGAATTCACGTCGTTCTTGAAAAACGTTTCTAACATATCATCCATGGGATCTAACAAATTGTGCTCTTCAAACATTAATTTCTGCTTATATCGTTCGCTGGCTACGCCGTTCAAACTTTTAAAATATTTGCTTGACATAATTTAAACAGAAAAATCGCCTAATAATTGTATAAACACTTGTAATTTAAACTACACTGTAGTTACACTGCAGTAAATCCTCTGAAACGGAAGTTAGTAAGTAAGGGCTCTCGTAGGATCGGTCACGTGGTTTCTTGTGACGCGTTGTTTTGTTATCGAAACGGTCAATACTTTCACTAAAACCATAGCGCCACCAAAACCGAACCGAGCCAACGCCACCTAAAAAACAAAGCCTTCTTACTGCCTGTGGACTGCGTCATCAAACCAGGGCTGAAAATCCAACTTTCATTGTTTACAACAAACGAAAAAACGCTGATTACATCGAGTACTTTTTCGTTTGTTGTAAGTTGAATTGAAAGTTGAATTGTCAGCCCAGGTGTGATGACGCAGTGACTAGGCTTTGTTTTTTAGGTGGCGTTGACCGAGCGCTCGCGGACACGTCATGAGCGACGAATAAACTGCGTAAAAATAAACCTCAGCTACAACAATAAAAAGGTAATTAACACAAATATTTGCCGAAGAGCAACAATCGCAAGACTAAAGTAAAAAAAAATGATAAAAAGACATTAATATTATTTGGTAAGGAAAAGTTTTAGCTATAAGCAGAGGGGAAAAATTGAATTACTTATTTTCCAAAAAAAATATATATATACCGTAACTAACTGCAAATGACGGTCTTAATCTGGTAGTTAACCGAAAGAAAAAAAATATATGTGGGACATGGAAATAAATAAAATCTCATTTTTACACCCTAAAGAATCCTACTTACTCCCTGACTTAAAATTCCTAACTACTAAAAAATGAATTCACCATTTAAATTCCATAAAAAAAAAATTGATCGATGTATAGTCGTTCGTACATTAAGGAATGTCATTACTAGCATAATATTTTTAAGTTAGTCCATTATTAATAACCTGGCCAGGTAAGGATACGAGGAAAAATAAAAACGTATTTCCCCGAACTAAGGAAACGACGACAAGAACAAGACTCCATATTAATCAGTAAAATAAACCAACCCAACGTTACTAGAACACGTCGAGTGAACCCTTTAATTGATAATTAGGAGGAGGCCACGGAACCTCCCCTAAACTAATGGAAAATCGTAAAATTCTTAATAGAGGTTCAGGAATATTTCAATTAATCGTTTAAGTCGGGAAGGAGTGATTTTATTTATTTTATTTATTTATTTATTTATTTAATCAGGTTAAATTACAAATACGCCCAGCTGGGACCAGTATGGACTGACCGACGAGTTAGGTCCCAGCGGGCGCGACAATATAACAAAATACAAGTACAAATTAGTTGGTAGTAATATATGAATATCTGTAGACCGTGGATAAACGTTAACCAACAACTAAATTAGTAAAATGGCAACAAAGATTACGTGACACACAACAATCGCAAACTGTAATGAAATTATCTGTATTTTTTAAAATACAATAAATTTACAATATTTATTTAAATAAATAATAATAATAATGAGCTAGAAGAAGTTAAAAAAATTGATAATAGTGTCCAACGAGGCCAGTATGAAAAAAACCGACGAATTAGGCCAAGTGGGCACAAAGTAAATAATAAGTTAACAAAGTGGTTAGTAAAACAATAAATAAAAACAAACCAAAAATTGCAAAAAAACTTTAACAAACTTAAACAAATCAGATTGGACGTAAAATTAAACCATAAAAAATCAGTTATCAATCATAGGTATATAAAAATAACTAGTAAATTGTTAAGAAAAACATGAGAACCAATAACTGGAAAGACTAAAAAGTAATCAAAGAGAATGTAATTAAATACAAGGGTCTCATCCACGAGCAAAAGTATTTATAAGAAAAATTTCAAATTAGGCGTCCCTAAGCAATTACACAGTGTACTAGCAGATAACCTTCGATTTTAGTGGTATATGACTAAAGCAGAAATTGCGTAGTATTAGGTTAGCTCACGGATTTCCGAAGGTAGAAGAGCCCAGTATTTTAAACCGATGTGTGAAACGCATCGGTTGCGGAAACTCAGAAGGGAAGTAGGAGGTCGTATCTCATTTGCAATACGTGTACTATAATTATGAATATTAAGATTACGATTAATCCTTATAGGAGTTGATAACAATAGTATAGAGTTGGAGGTTTTATAAATAAAAGAACAGAGAGACAGAAAATAAATTTGATATATTGTAAGTATACGTAAGGAAGCGAAATAGTGGGATTCGGAAAATGAACGGGGGAGGTGCAAAAGGGTCCGAAGAAACCATTTTTGTAACTTTAGAATTCTAACAAGATTAGTGGAGGAAGTAGAACCCCAAAACATTACACCATAACATAGGCCAGAATGAATCCAAGAATAGTACAATAAAATTAAAATATTAGTAGGAAGATAATGAAGTCGGGAAATAATGCCCTGTTTTTTATTAAGTTTAGTCAACAGATTATCAATATGGGCGTCCCAGGACAAATCAGGTAATAGGGTTAAACCCAATTATGTAAAAATTGTAGTAGTGGAGATAATAGAGAGTCCAGAGAATATTGGTGGTGACTGAGGTATATTGCGCTTATTCCGTTGATGGAAAAACATTACCTTAGTCTTATCAATATTAACAAATAATAAGTTTATACTACACCATTTTCTTAATTTCTCGAGCGCAATATTAAGAGCTGAGAGCAAGAGCGAAATATTATGATCAGATAACAATAAGAAAATATCATCTGCATATAAAATTGGTTTAAGAGTCGTAAAAATAGCAGGTAGATCGTTCAAAAATAAATTAAAAAGCAGGGGAGAAAGAATCGACCCCTGCGGGACCCCATAGTTTCTAATAAGAGTGGTCGAGTTTTCCCTAAGGTGGGAAAGATAGTATCTGCGATTAAATAGTAGGTTGGAAAGCCAGGAGAGAGGCAAACCACGAATTCCGTAGAAGGCGTTAAGTTTGTACAATAACAGATGGACAGGAACTGTATCAAAGGCTTTAGAAAAATCAATAAAGATAGAAGAGACATATTTATTCATAGCCATCTCGGAGGAAAGGAATTCGAGTAAGTCATGACAAGCTGTTTCAACACTCCGATAAGGGGTGAACCCGTGCTGACATGAATTAATAAAATTATGTTCATAGATAAAATGAGAAAACCTAATAAAGAAAAGCTTCTCAAATATTTTGGAAAATATCGGTAAGGCAGTAATGGGGCGGTAATTCTCAAATTGACTGGGGTCACCTTTCTTATAAACAGGAACCACACGTGATATCTTCAAGTCATGGGGATAAACTCCAGTACTGATAGAAGAATTAAAAATAATAGGTAAGGGATAAGCAATTATATGTTTCAACGCAATAATAATGTCAGACCGAAACCCAAGGGGGTCCGGGACAGGAGAAGATTTTAATTGGCCAATGATGTCACAAACCTCTTCATTAGTAGTGGGGGTAATGAAGAAACTAGAAAATGAACTCGGCGCTTGAAATGGATAGTCAATATTAGATAGGGAAGGGGTATCAGGAGAAGGAGGCAAAAGAACATGAAGAAAGTCAGTCAATGAAGAAGAAGAGACCTTATCTGGTTGCGGAAAAGGAGAACGCGGTAATTTGGGACCATGAGCTAAATCTGTTAGTAAACACCATTTTTCTTTATTGGATTGAAGACGTGAAAATAGAGATTCAAAGTATGACTGTTTGGAATTGTTAATTGTAGTTTTCACATAATTAGAGAAATATTTAAATTTATTAAGCCATTTGAGGGATGGGCTTCGACGAAATTTTCTATAATAAGCATTCTTTTTTTTAATAAGCAAAAGTATACCAGGAGTTATCCAAGGCTTTCGAGCTTTAGTATTGGAAGAATCGCAAGAACGGGATTTTAAAGGAAAGTATCGATCATAGCCGAATTGGAAATGAGAAAGAAAAGATGCAAATAATAGATTAGTATTCATAGGGTTAGAGAGAAGAAAGTTCCAATCAGTCAGAGCAAGATAAGATTGCAAAACTGTAAGTCTGTTGGGAGTAATTAATCTAGAGCGAAAACAAGAATTACGTGAAATAGTAGGAGTGTCTAAGTTAAAGATAGTGACCATCGGAAAATGATCAGTAATCGCTAAATCGAGAAAATGACTGAGAAGAATGGAGCTAGAATTAGAAAAACAAGAATCAATAGCTGAATAAGAGTTGTAATGAAGAGAATAATGCGAAAAAGAAAATGTAGTAGGTAAAAGCCCAGAACGCAAAATAGGATCCAAAAAGAGATTTACAGAAGAAGGCTTGCTTAGGTCAATATTAAAATCACCCACTAAGAAAATAGTTTTACCAGAGGTTTGAAGATCAATTAATACTGATGAAAGAAACGAACATAAAGAAGATAAATTTCCAGATGGAGGGCGATATATTGATAATATAATTAGATTGTTATTAATTATAAACGTTAAGGCCTCATAATCGGGTGTAACTAAACTATAATCAGAGGAAGTGAGAAAGAAAAGTGAGTGTAAAAGATAGACACAAATGCCTCCACCACGCTTATTGGCGCGGCTGACTGAGACAGCCTGATAATCGGGAATGGTAGGAATATCACTGGAATCATAAGTCCAACTCTCCGTAAATATATGAATTTTTGGTTTTATCGCAAGGGTCTTGAGATTAACTAACGTACAAGTTAAATCAGTGTTAATACTGCGGATATTTAAATAAAAAATAGAAAAATACCTATTAAATTGGTTACCGCATATATCAGCAATTTGAGAATTAATATTCTCGATAGAGATCGGGGGAGAAAAGTCTTTTGTATGAATGTAAGACATAGCCAAATAAAAAATATTGAGAAAAATGAAGAAAAGAAAAAAATAGAAAAAATAAAATAAGTAAAAAATAGTAAAGAAAAAGAATGGAGAGCAAAACTAAATTGACTAAATAAAAAATTAAATTAAACCAAAGATACATAAACTATATAAACTACAAATAAACAATCACTTAGAAATAATAAACTTAATAAAATTATCAAAAAAATTCATACATAAATAAAAAATAAAAAATATAAATTAAAATAAATGAACAAACGAAATTACTAAAAGGAACAATTTAGGAGCAAATTATTTACGAGCAAATAAACCGGTATTTAATAGTAACAGAAAATATCATGTCATAACCATTTCGTAACAAGATAATCAAACCCAAACAAAGGATTAGGACACAAGATTAAAATCTTTGGCGGAATTAATACGTAAAGCTTTACCTAGAGAGTTCTTGACGTATATATAACCGCCGAATTCCAAACTTAGACTTAGCCTCGCGCAGTAACTGGTAACGCGAAGCTGTTAGATCTTCAACAATTACAAAAGGAGTACCACGAAGCCGGTGACGGTTCTTAATAACAAGATCACGATGGGAAGATGACATCAACTGCAAAATAACTGGCCGATGAGACGAGGAGGTTCGATGACCGAGACGATGGGCGGACACGAAATCTGTTGGCTTGGTAGGAACCAAAAGTTTCGTAGCAAGTAGATCTGCAATAATGTCGTGAATCTTCTCAGCTGGCGACTCTGGTACTCCAAAGATGCGGAGGTTGAAGCGCCGAGAGTGCTGTTCCAAGTTATCTAGCTGCAGAAAGGCCTCGTCCAAACGGGAAACACTCCACGGAATAAATAAGCCTCAATCGTATCCAATTTAGTTTGCATTGAGTTATACTGCTGTTGTAGAGTGTTCAATTTTGAAGAGGTGGACTCCACTTGCTCCAGTAGGGAAGTTAATTTTGTTGTCAAATCAGCAAGTTTTGACTCAAGCGATTCCAGAATTTTTGATGAAATAACAGGAATTATTGATTCAACTAAAGCAGGATTATTGAAAAAAGCAATAATTGATTTTTCTAACATTGGCATAATGGAGTCATCGAATGGAAATTTTGATGGAGAGTCACCAAAAGAACGAAGAGGAGCTGGTTTAGTCGTAGTATTTTTATTATTATCTCGAGGCATCGTAATAAATGTTGATAAAAAAAAAAAACACAGAGAAAAAAATTTCACAGTTGAAAGAACAATAGGAATAGTCTACCCAGTGATGAAATGTTACCTTGGATGGTAATGGAACAGTCCAACGAACATGTAGCAACAACAAAATAAAAAAATACTTCCTAATCCTTCAATTTCCTTTATAAACACAAAAATATAGATTCATTTCAGGAACTAAAATGTTGGTGATTCATCAGTTAGACATATCAGAATAAATTATTGGTATCTCATCAATTAGTCTTATCAGTATTTGCTCTCCATTTAACTAGTTTAAAGAGAGCTCATGAGTGTACGTCTGCACTGGTCGCCATCTTGCAAAAAAAAAAAGGCGTGATTAATCAAAAAACCTGATGTGAATCTTAATATTACAATTATCCACATTAGTCTTTATTTTCGTTTAAAAAACCTGATCTTGACAGAAGACCAGTGGGCAAAGGCGTGATAAGTAAAATTGAAAAACCAATACCAACGCTTGAATAGGCGATTACAGAACTTGGGAAAAACATGCAAGGAATTCTCGTCACTCCGAACAAAAAAAATATTGAAACGCAAAAACTCCACGGGAAGCCGAAAAAATTTTTTGCGGAATTAAAGTGCATATACCAAAAAATGCACGCAACAATACATACATACACACACTTATGAAATTTGGCATACTTGTTTAGAAGCCCACATAGACTAACATATATGAATATTGTCCAATTCCAACAATATTACATACATACGCTTCGAATTCATAACCTCCTCTTTATAATATCGGTTAAAACAGCATCTTGGCGGTAAGCGCTACGACGATTTCAAAACGGCCATGCTGGAGTGGTTAGCAAATCAGGCGGCCGATTTCTATGAGGATGGAATTCAAAATCTGGTCGTACAATACGATAAGTACCTTCATATAGGTGGAAATTATGTTGAAAAGTAGATTAAGGTCCTGGCATTCATAAAAATTAAGGTGTTGAAATGTGTCCTTGTTGTTTTTTTATGCAGGGTGAGGCAAGCTAACTTCCTTATTATATGCTGAAAAGCATATATTGGTTTTGCTCTGTTTGTCTGTCCGTCTGTATGTCCGACGATTACTCGAGAATGCTTTAAATTTTTCAAATTCTGCTTTCGCTCTTCGATAGAGACCCTTCTTGAGCTCACCTGACTAGTTTGTGATTGAAATCGGTCTAAAAGTCACGTGACTATTAGGACCCAAACCCCCCATTAAATTTTTTTATTGGCAATATAAGACATGTAATATGTCATTCGAATGGTAATGACGAGTACAAGACGAATATGACATTCTTTTCGATTTTCGAATACGACATTCTTTTCGATTTTCATATGAAGCTTTATCGATGCACGTGCTCATTTCCTTTTAAAATTCAGTGTTAGGCCTATTGTTAAATGTGGGTAATTAATGTTAGGGCGATTGAAAAAAATGGCTCATTAATGTTAGGCCTATAGTTAGTAATGGCTAATTAATGTTAGGTCTACATTTAAAAATGACTAATGTAAGTCAAATGTCAGTATCAGATACAAAAAGAATTTTGAAAATCGGTTAACAAATAAAAAAGTGAGGGACCAGGAGGCAAAAAATCTTGAACAACCCTCGTACACACCCTTGCAATCCTTATACACACGGTAAAGCCGTCGCATATAACTCGGTAACAACGCGTTGTATGACTTATGTTCATAGGGACATTCTTTCTTGTTTTGATCCTAGGAATCATCCCCCGACGTTTGTTACAAATATACAGATATACTATATCCAGTATACTTAAACTATCTTTTCATATAATTACAGAAGTACAGGTATTAGGTTCGTTCAAGAGGGAATAAATTTACATCTCGTTTGCACCATTCTCCTTGAATAACCTGTGAGCGAGTCTTTCTCTTTTATATTGTGCTAACTCAAAGCAGCCTAGACTCTCTAATTATGATTAATTATTAAGAGTAAATAATTCAATTATTATATATATTAAATCCATTTTATAAATACTTATATATTCAATATTCTCCATTCTTTAATAGATGTCCTGAGAGAGGTGATGGTGCAATGAAAAAACACTGTTTACAAATCTGAAGCTGCCCCAACTAGCCAAGTGGACGGACAAGGATCTTTTCCTGCCAGAACTTTCCATCTAATGGAGCATTTCTTCAACTAAGTTGAAGAACACGTGGATTCTGGGAGAATTCTTGTCGAATGTCAATCAGGAATGGGGAAATGACCTTGTGGAAACTTCTCAGCGACCAGACATGCAAGAAACATTACTTGGCTTTTCAAATTCAAACACATCTTAATATTCCTAATAGACGCTAAAGAAATACAATCAACATGGGACTTTTTAATAGGTGTATCCCAGTGGGGGCACTACACAATGCGCGTACGTATAATATTTTGAGGAACTCCGACGATTATGACGAACTGAAGGAAGAGAAGAAAGGAATTTGCCACGGCTGCTAAGAAAGTGAAGATCGTTTCACGTTAGAACGGTGTGATATCGCGGAGTGAAATTGTCGAGATGATAAGCGAGAAAGGAATTGCCGAAACAGAATTTGCAAAGAGTATTCAGTTTTTGGTGAATGTACGTATATTAATGTCCCAAACTGCATCTACTATTAACGACAATGAATGAAATGGAAAATTTAGATGGAATTAGCTCGAGGATTTCAGTGTATAAAGCCTTCTTCACTTACATCATTGGAAGAAGCTATAAAATATTAACTAAAAGTCGAAAACAGAATCATCTTTCTCTTTCTCTATAACCTCAAACGATGGATCGTCTTCTCCGTCCATCGTCCTTCGGTCCATTCTTGTGAAGGGAAATCAAAAGAGAAGAATTCAAACCTATGAATTCAAAACAAATTTTATCTCTTTCGCTCGAGTTGAAAAGACGAACGACATCCGACCAAGTTCAGTTAAAAAATGAAAAAAATGTAGTTTAAATTAAGTGTTCACAAGTAATGAAAAATTTTAGCGGTTGATGACCAAGTTTGAAATATATGATTCAATGTACAAATTTTTCCTCAACTAACAACAATTCATTTAAGAAAATTTACATTTGAAATTTTAATTAACAATTCGGGATTATTTACTGAGATCACGCACTTTCTTCGGAAGGGAAGTAAAGCCGTTGGTCCCGTGTAGTCGTTTGCCGGCTGCACGTTAAAGAACCTTGCGAGGCAAACTTTGCGACCCCAATAATACAGTCCTGAAATGACCATGGTAGTTTGTTAATACCAAACAAACCAAACCAAACCAACCAAACCTATTTACTGCGAAAAAAATTTTTTAGATATGAAATAATACTAAATAATTGCTGTTCTTGAAATCGACACTCCAACATCTCGATCTCATTCATTGTCTCTAATGAAACCTGTAGTTTCGAAAAGGCAATCAACAGTCACCATCAAGGAAACTAGTCATCCGTATGCAGCTATGTCTGATTTATGTGAAGAGGACAAATTTACTCGAAAGAATTCGTCAAATTGTGAAAAGCTTTCTCTAAATTTTCTAAGATCTTTTGAGATAGAATATTGATCGGACATCGTTCGTCTTATCGATTCCATTAAAGGAAATAAATTTGTGTTGAATTAGATGGCGACAGAGGTTTATATTGTTCTGTTTTTATTTTCCTTTTAAAGAAATCGACCGAAAGCAGATGAACAGAGAAGAGGGTCCATCGATTGAAGTTAACGTTTAAACAGAAAGATGATCTTCTCTGTCTTCATCTTCTAGTTGATCTCGTGAAAAACCAAACAAAAAGGACGGACGGATTCCATATATAGACATTAAAGTGTGAAAGAAAAATAGAAAAATAAATGAATATAAACGCATCACAAAGTTTGTTTCACACGACCATTAAATATGGAACTGTTCTTGTTATGAATGTTGCTAATGGAAATTTTGCTAGCAGTTGCTTCTGCGGAGAACGAATCACTCGAATAATATCATTATTCTTCATTGGTTCTTGGATTTCTTGATTGATTGAATGAAATTAAATATTCAATACCTTTAATTGAATAATACCGTTGCTGGCGAACTGTTATTCAATTGTTACCATGCGATTGCTATCACTTAGTAATTATGGAGAAATTATAAACGCAAAATAAGAATCTGAATTGAATGTAAAAATCATTAATATAAATATTACATCACTCTAAAGGAAAAAATATTAAAATTTAAAAATGGCTTGATCACAAAAGAAAAAAATGACAAATCAACTTCAAATATGTTATTAAGAATTCACGTTCCTTCAATATAATTTTAAGATGTTTAAATTCAACTACCAATTTTCAAAGTTTCCTTACCTTCTATTTGAGGAGGAGAACTTCATTGCAACTGCACTCTTGAGTAATAAGCCAAATACAATTATAGTTTTCATTGTAAATATTATGTGATATTGTTTTAATCTCACAACAAAAATTGTTAATAAATAGGTGAACTTATTCACCAAAAAAGAAAATTATTAAAAGTTTTGTTTCTGATATTTACGCTGTACTTTTTACTTTTTTGAATTCCACTTTTTTGCTTATAAATTGCCTATCTTTTGGCTTACTAGTTTTAGAACTGATTATAATAATCTGAGACTAATCGCATTTGTCTGCTAGTTTTATAAAATTTTGATATTTTAGGGTGTCGTATTTTAAGTAATGCAGTTAAATACCTCGAAAAAGAATAACGCTAAACTTGAACGAACTAACAAATAAATTAACTAATAAATAAATTAACTGAAACAGTCATTTAGGTAGCTGAAAATTTCATGAAATTTCAGTACTTTCTGTCTTCACCAGGTGCAGATTCCAGGAATGTTTTCTTTTTTCGATCCACATGTCTTTGCTTCCCATCTTAAGGACATGCCTTTTTGTGGCATAAATGTCCCAAGAAGATAAGCGTTTAACAGAGTAGAGCGAAGAATGGCAAAGCTGAATCTGGAATTGGCTGGTGTTTGGGATAAACATGATCATTTTGGTACTCATTAAAATGAGAAAGAGGAGACAACTGATGTTGCCTTGTAAATAAAGAATTTTCGTCATGCTGGGGTAAATACTGGCTGAAATTTAGAGCAAAACTTACATAAATAATTATTCAGTTGATGCAGCTTATGTTGAACCATGCATTTCAGAATTCATTTGTAAAGTGAATAAATCAATATCTCTAGTTTTTTCATAGTCAGATTCTTACAGAAAATGATGAAATTCTTTCCCTCAGAAATGTTTCTGAAGAGTGGAAGCAAAGACATGTGAGCGAATCCTAATATTTTCTCTCCCGATCAAAACTGCTGTAGAAACTGGAGGAGCCTGCTTGCTACAACCATTTCCTATATGTCTTCCCAACTCTTGTCTGTTGTAATGAATAAATGAAGATTAACTGTAGTATAACCTGAAGATGGGAAGCAAGTTGGAAAGTTATTGTCACTTTTTCAAACTCTTGAGAATTTCGTCAAATGTCTTATAATGCATTTCGTCCATCGATACAGGCGATGGTACAGAAAAGAATTTGCAAGTACAGTATTATGAATCTTTTAGAATAACATTCTTAATTAACCGTAGGAATTATGCAAGAGTAACGAGTGAAATGTAAGACGTTCCATTACAGAAAATGTCTTCAATGAAAAGCACAGCTAATAACAAAAAAAAAGTTGTAACCGTGTGGGTATTGTTGTGAAAGGACCGCCTCCATAAACCGAGTTTTTCTGGAAGAAAAAGATCATATGCATTTACATACCTTACTTTTAATACATTCACTTTAATTTTTTTACAGCTTTCGGATATACCATTTCCAATGGAAAAAAAGTAATGAGACTCCCGTTATAAATGACACTGGTCAACAAAAAAGTTTTTTTTTGGATTGTCAAGGGTATTTCAATAATTTCAGGGTAATTTTTGCGTGCAGAAACGAAAAATGACATTGGTTTTGTTCAATTGGCTCTAGATTTTGAGATACAGTCAAGCCTCGAAAATCAGGCATTCAAAAAACACGCTCTTCGGAGTTCAAAGTATTCCTCCCAAGAAGGTGACAATCGTTTCTTGTTTTTGTTTATTAGTACATACATTGTACTATTAAATCATTGTTCTGAAATCGTTTTTATTGATTTTGCAAGAAACATAAGTTATTCTCGTCGAAAATGCTTGCATAATCCTGATGTATTTTCTTACATTTGTGGAGAGTACACTCCAAGTTGAGAACTAACATCACAGCCTTTGTCAAAAAAGCAAGCATATGTGGCCTAGTCTGATGTGAAACTTGGAGACCAAGACAAGCATTGGGCTCCATATAACGTGTGCAGTTTTCCAATATTTCATAAACTACAGCCAATACGGGAAAACTGGTCTCATTTTCGAAATCAGCAACCCTAAATCGGCACATGGAACATATTCTCCATGACAGGAAAGGAATCCGAGTTAGTGGAGGAAGCCAAACGATATCGACTGGATATCATAGGTATTACCTCTACAAAACGTTCGGGTTCTGGAACTGTGGACTCAGAAGAAGGGTGGAAGCTCCTCTACTCAGATGTCGACCCTACCATGACTGCCCAGGCAGGAGTGGGGGTACTCACAAGTCCCCGGCGGGCAGATTATGTTGCAGATTGGACCCCCTTAGGTGGAAGACTGCGTATCCTGAGGTTGCAGATAGGCAAACTATCTCTCTCTCTCTATTCGTTGCATATGCTCCGAATGCAGTCGCAGAGAATCCGCTCTTTCTAGATGAAGTTGATGTTGCTCTTAGCAGGAGAGGGAGGGCAGATTCTGTCATCCTGGTGGGCGACTTCATTGCACACGTACGGGCGGATGACCAAACGTGGAAAGGCGTAATTGGGAGGAATTGTGAACCCGATTTAAATGCGAATGGGAGGTCCTTGTTGGATCTCTGTTGTAACAATCGACTTCCCATCATAAACACCTTCCAGCACAGGGATGTCCATAAGTATACTTGGTACAGTAATGCAATGGACCAGAAGTCACTGATTGATTTTGTAAGCATATAAGCTGACTTATTCCGATCAGTATTGGCTACTCGTGTGAGGAGAGGGACAGAACTATCAACTGCTCACCACCTTCTTGTTTGCCCTTTGCAGTTCTCTGAATGCATGCCAACCAAGCGAAATACTAGGTCCAGACAGACTTGGCGCATCACATGGAAGGCATTGGATGATAGAGCTGTGAGGAAGCCTTTGCATATAACATACCTTCAAAAGTTTCAAAGAACTACCAGTGATCGTGGTATTGTTGATGAGGAGTGGCAGTTGTTTAAAACTGCTGTGATTACTTCGACTGCATTGTACTGTGGTCGTAAGCGGCTGAGTGTGGCGCAGGGCGGTGAGAAAAGAACTGCATGGTGGAAGGGTGAAGTTCAAGAAGCTATCAAGGCAAAGAAAGAAGCCTTTTTGCTATGGCTTGCAAATAAGTCACCTTCGAGTCGAGTGCGGTCCACTGAGGCGCAAAAAGCAGCAGTAAAGACAGTATCAACAGCTAAAGCCAAGGCCTGGGAGAAGTTCGGGGAGAAATTGGAGGCAGACTATGGTTCGGCAAACAAGGTGTTCTGGCAGACCTGCGCCGCCTCCGTGGAAAGAAGCCTCTTTCTTCACAAACTATTAAAGGTTCAGATTGAGGCTTCTGAAAACGGAGGAGAGCGTACTGCATAGGTGGAAAGACTACTTTGCATCTCTTCTTAATCCGGTGACAGCAACAACTGAGGCACATGAGGTGCATCTTGGAGCAGAGAAAAGTCACGATAGTATCACCGAAGCAGAAGTCAGGTGGGCGATTAAGTCCCTGAAGACTGGCAAAGATGATGAATCTCGGTCCGAGATGTTAAAGGCCTTAAATCAGGATGGCATCCTGTGGCTGACTCGTGTGTGTCAGATGCTTGGATTTCTGGCCAGGCCCCTAAGCAATGGCAGACAGGAATTGTGATCCCTATCTTCAAAACAGGAGATCAGAGAAAATGCAACAACTATCGAGGCATCTCTTTTCTCAGCATTCCTGAGAAAGTTTACGCTAAGTGTCTGGAGAAGAGAGGTCGGGAAATAGTCGACTCCAAACTGTCGGGGGAACAATGTGGTTTCCGACCTGGCCGAAGCACAACGGATCACATCTTTGCTCTAAGGCAAATCTTTGAGAAATCCTGGGAGTTTGCAGAAGATGTCTACGCTTGCGTTGTGGATCTCGAAAAAGCATATGACAGAGTTCCTCGGGAGAAGTTCTGGCGAGTGTTGCAAGAGTATGGAGTGGTCGGGCAATTACTGGTTGCTATCATGTCTCTGTACGAAAGCTCTGAGATGTTTCTCCGCATAAATGGCATTAAGTCAAGACCGTTCACCGTGGGTGTTGGACTCCGCCAAGGGTGCGTACTGTCACCCCTCTTGTTCATTATCTTTATGACCGTGTTTGTGTGGGCGACTGTTTGGAGGAGAGGTTACTCTTTGCTGACGACCTTGTCCTCCTTGGGTCTTCTCAGTAACCTTCAGCATGCACTAGACCGGTTTGCAGCCAAATGTGAAGAAGCCGGGATGAAGATCAATGTGGCTAAGACTGAGGTTCTGGTCTTTTCAAGACAGCCTGCTCAGTGCGCTCTCCATGTTAGTGGAGCCCCATTCAGACAGATGGAGATGGAAGTATCTCGGGATTGCATTTACGAGTTATGAGCGGCAGGAAAAAGAATTGGATGCTCGAATCGGTGCAGCAAGCTGTCTAAGACGTGAACTGTGGCGATCTGTGGTAACGAAACGCGAGCTGGGAAACAAAGCCAAGCTCTGCGCCTTCAAATCTATATTTGTCCCCATTCTCACCTATGGTCATGAGTCTTAATTAATGACAGAAAGAGTGCAATCGAGGGTACAAACGGCCGAAATGATAATTCTGAGAGGTGTGGCAGGTGCTTCTCTACTAGACAGAGTGCACAGCAGCACAATAAAGGAGTCTTTAGGTGTTGAACCGCTACTACTCCGCATTGAGAGATGTCAGTTGCGCTGATATGGCCACGTGATACGAATGGCGTAAACTGGCTTTCCCAGGCAGTTGTTATTTTCCAAGCCGGTGGGTAAGAGCAATGGGTCGGCCTAGAACCAGGTGGCTAGACTACATAGAGAAATAGCTGGCTTTACCAGGGAGGACATCCGCCTGATGGCGGAAGATCGCGATCGCTGGAGATCTTCCATAGGGCTGCTGCCCCCGCGACCCTAACGGATAGGCGGGTTTGAAAAGTAAGTAAGTACTTTATTAAGTACCGAAAGGTGCTTTATGCTATCATTGTGGGGAAACGTGTCTGTCTGTCTATCCGTAACTCTAACTCCTCCAAGGGTATGAAAGATTTTCAAAATTTGTTTTGTCAGTCGTTGAATATGGTCCATTGCACGAATTAATCGCAAATATTATCTAAATCGGGTCAATAGCACATGCACAAATGGTACTTTCACGATCCCACCTAGTAATTTTCAATGGGAAGATATATTAAGTAATATATCAAACAAATCGTAATGACGAGATAGAAGCGGATATTAATTACTATTTTCGCCAATTGATAAATATGGTTCCGGGAATGAACCATTTTGAAAATGGTTGTAATCGAAACAGTGGCACCTACTCTAATGGTGCCCTTATAACACTCAGAAATTTTCAATGAAAAGATATGGCATGTAATATATCAAACAAATTGGAATGATGTGTCATGAATAAATATAACGTAAAATTAATGATAGTCGAAATTGGTTCCAAGGCACTTGGTTTAGTGAACCATAAGAAATGAACTTTGAAGTTTTGTTAATTTCTTAAAAAATAAATCTGACTAAAAAATATATGTTTTCAAACATGTTGGTCTTAGTTGTTTGTAAAAATATAAATATATGGGTCTCTAAAACAACAGTGATTTTACGACATAGAGTCATGGTTAATTTGAACTTTCAATGCTAAAATTTGGCATGTAATATATCAAACAACTTGGAATAAATAAATATAACGTAAAATTAATGATAATCTAAATTGGTTCAAAGGTACGTGGTTTATTGGTATCATTATGGTCCATTAGAAACTTACAATATTAACATAGGGCGGCTAAAAATATTGTTTCGCGAATGGTTTAGTTTAGCCTTTCGGTACTTGGTTATGTCGTTCCTTAATGGTTTATTAAGTACTGAAAGGTGCTTTATGCTATCACTGTGGGGAAATGTGTATGTCTGTCGGTCTATCTGTAACTCCTCCGAGGCTATGAAAGATTTTCAAAATCTGTTTTCGTCAGTCGATGTATACCATTCATGGCACGAACCAGTCACAAATATTTTTCAAATTTAAAAGAGACCTTGCAGTACAACATTTTAGTATAAAAACCAACTATTTCGTCATTTAATCCCGCCTTCATCAGGGTACAAGAGAAATGGCCTAGCAGCATTTACATAATGAGACAGTAAATGATATAAAAACACGATAAACGTTAAGTGACAATGATAAAATTCATGGAGATTTCTGATTGGCTGACGTAAATAAGGGGTGACGTCAGCCAATCAGAAGGTTATAAAATAAACGGGGTGACGTAATCGGATTAAATTGAATGGAAATAGAACGTGTAAAAACGAATTTAAAAAAATATATACAAAAAATACACTGCTTTGCACTGAAATTGCCCCACTTACAAGGAGTTATCCGAATGAGCCAAAAGTAGGTATACAGCAAGAGATACATCTGAACACACTTTTATTACATTATGGAGCCAAGACGTGCACTCGTTTGTACAGCGTGTCCCAGCGGAAAGTGACATCATTAGTTTGTGGCACCACTTCTAGCGGCGATGCATTATTCCAGCCGCAGGTGTAGGTGATTCCTGCTTTGCCAGTTCATAGAGCTTCCGGGGTGATCGTAAACGACATCCCACCATATCCCACAGGTGAACAATTGGCGATAGGTCTAAGGACCTCGCGGGCCATGGCAGGCAGTTGACGTAATGCAGACATGCCATGCTCATGTTTGCCGTATGCGGTCTGGCATTAACCTGCTGAAAGACTGCGCCGGGTATGGTGTGCAGAAAGGGCAGTAATACGGGCTGCAGAATCTCTGTGACGTACCGTACTGCTGTCAGGGTGCTTTGGAAGGTGACTAAAGGCGTTCTGATATCGTAGCCGATGGAACCCCAGACCATGATCTTGGGTGTTGGTCCACGATGGCGATACCGGATGCATTGTTCATTGGCATGTTCCAATGGTCTGTGCTACACCCGTCCGCGTCCTTCGTCGGTGTCCAAACAAAAGCGGGATTCGTCGCTGAAGACCAACGAGCGCCATTCCATTCGCCAGCCCACTCGTTCACGACACCATTGCAGTCGTATCGCGCGGTGCGCAGGTATCAAAGGAAGACACAACAATGGACGGCTGGCAGACATTGTCGCGGCGTGTAACCGGCGTGCTATTGTCGCTATTGACACTGGAGCAGTACCGGGAATAGCGATACTGGAGCAATACACTGATGTTGGCGCGCAGTTGCCGCAGGGTGATGGTTCGCCATTGCCTCCAACATCGGCTTACCGTCCATGCGTCCCGCGACACATGGACAGCAATCCGTCTGGTTGATCATCAAGTCTCGGAGAGGCCAATAACCCGACCTCGTTCAAAGTCCGTTAATTGCGTGAACGGTTGTCGTTGTCGTCGTCGCGGCATTGAGACCGTTATGTGGATTACAGTTATGTCATTCCTTAATGGTTTATCAAGTATCGAATGGTGCTTTATGCTATCAGTGTGGGGAAACGTGCCTGTCCGTAACTCTAACTCCTCCGAGGCTATGAAAGATTTTCAAAATCTGTTGTCGCCAGTCAATTAATATGGTTCATGACACGAAACATCCACAAAGATAATCTAAATCAGTTCATTGGCACGTGCACAAATGGTACCTCTATTTTCTCGCCAAGCAATTTTCAATGGAAAGATATAATAAGTATTACATTAAACAAATCCTGATGACGTGCTTTAAGTGTTTTCGTCAATTGATAAATATGGTTCCGCGAATGAACTGTTATGAAGATTGGCATAATGGATGCAATGGAACTTGCTGTAATGGTACCCTTATGACACCTTCAAAAATTATCCGTGATAAGATATGGCATGTAATATAACAAACCATTTGGAATGACGTATCATGAGTGAATATAACGTAAAAGTAATGATAGTCAAAATTGGTTCAAAGGCACTTGGTTTCATGGAACCATTATTGTTCATTGGAACTTTCAATGCTAAGATATGGCATTTAATATATCAAACAATTTGGAATGACGTATCACGAATCAATATAACGTAAAATTAATGCTAATCCAAATTGGTTCGAAGGTACGTGGTTTAATGGTATCATTATGGTCCACTGGAAACTTTCAATGTTAAAATAGGGCAAGTGATATATCAAACAATTGGAATGACGTGTCATGAATGAATGTAACGTAAAATTAATGATAATCCAAATTGGTTCAAAGATACGTCCGAACTCTGTGGGGACATGCATGATTAATTACTGTTTACGCCAGTTGATAAATATGGTTCCGCGACTGGTTTAGTTTAGCTTTCATTACTTTGTTATGTCATTCCTTAATGGTTTATTATTATATACAAGATGAGGTTCATAAGTTCTTGCTGGGTATGTAAGTACCTACAATGGACGTAATACATGCTTTGAAAAGGATTCTCTACCTAATGAGAGTCTTAAACTCGGACTGGCGTTCGAAGCAACGGGTATCTGAGTTCTCCTACCTCGGCTAGGAGAACGACACACGCCCACAGTGCTTGACTTAGTCAAAATTTCGAGTGAGTGCTAGTTTGCTATAGGTTGTTCGCTATCCATTCAGTAATTTCTTAGCTTTTATTGAAATGTATTTATAATTCCAGATCCTTTAATGCCATTTTGAGCTTTAGAAACGAAAGAAATCACACGGCTTTCAATCGGAAAGGAGATACTGTTAATTTTGAGTAAACGTGCTAAAACTAAATTTCAATCGTTCTCAAATTTCACACGAAACATCATTAAATCTACTAAGCAAGACCTTTATGCCCGTTTTTTTCATAAAATCTCAAATATTAAACACAGTTGGAGAGCAATAACCCAACTTATCCATGGCCCACCCTCATCATCTATACCGTTCTCTGACACTTCAAATATTAATTCGTACTCGTTAACCGAATTTTTCACACTCTATTACTCCCTACGCAATTTTGACTTATATTATTCCTACATTACTCCCCCTACACCCCTTTCATTGTTTATCTCTCCAGCCTGTCCAGAAGAAATTGCAACATTTTTTGCGAAAGAAAACCATCTACCACAATTGATCCTTTAGTATTTCGAGTTGGCATAATAAAAACTGTGTCCTCCGGCCTACTCTTCCCCCGCTACTCATATTTTTAATAATTCAATAGCTTATGGTACCTTTCCTAAATGTCTTCGTCAGGCCAAGATAATCCTTATATTTTAAAAAGATAGTCCATTAGACTGTGTCAATTATCGGCCAATCTCAATTGCACCTGTTTTTTCCAAATTCTTTGAAAAACTTTACTTTTACCGATTATCTAACTATGTATTAGTAATAAGTTAATTTCTTCAGCGCAGCATGGATTCTCACCAAAACACGGTATTGAGACAGCTTGTTATGAATTGTTTGAATATATAACCTCAAATATGATAGATAATAAACACGTAGTCTTTATATTTCTAGACGTTTCAAAGATCTTTGATTCCATCCCACTGCATCTTTTAGTACACGAACTCACTAATTTTTTCAATATAGGAGGTCCACTCTTAATTGGTTAATTGAATTTTTATCTGATCGTCAATATACATTGACTGCTGGAAATAAATCCTCTTCGACTTTAGTGCGTAATCACGATGTCCCTCAAGGCTCCATATTATCCCCGCTTCTTTTTAACCTTTTCATAAATGACCTTTCGTACACACTTATGCCTTCTTTTGCAATCACCTATGCGGACGATGTAACCATTTCTTATGCAGATGCTTCCATTACAAGTATTCAAAAATCTATCAATCACTCGCTAACCATTTTAAGTAACTGGATCCAAATAAACGAGTTATCTCTAAATCTTAATACCGTAAGACCAAATACATGATTTTTGCACAAAGAAATAACAGAAAGAAATCTGTCCCTTACAAGATGCTAATTTGGCACAACTCAGTCCTATTATCTCCTACGAATACTTTTAAATACTTTAGGATTACATATATCACCTGACCTCTCCTGGAATAATCATATCAATGAACTATCCAAGACTCATAATAAAAGATTAGGATTAATATCTCAACATCAATATCTTCCTACTGAAATATTACTGCTACTATACAATACACTTATCCATTCATCGCTATATTATGGTGTTCAATTTTGGGGTTCTACCTCTAATACTAACGTAACCAGAGTCTTCCGCTTGCAAAAAGCTTTTTTAGAATATTATTAAAACTCTCAAATTGGAATTCGATAACTCATTACTTTGGACATTTCCCAATACAGTACTAACAATTTATCAAATATATATCCAACAACTGCTATCATTCATCTTCAAGATAACTAATAACTATCTATACATTTCTAATCCACCAATAATACAGTTTCAATACGAATTTCACCCTTATCCCACCAGATCTGCCTTCTCAATAAAGTGCCCATTCGCCAAACGGAACTACCAAAGTAACTGCATCTCCCATGCAGGAATAAAATGCAGGCCCCAAACCCAACATCCTTTAAAAGAAATATAAAATTATTCCTTAAATCAATTAACCCCAAATCCCCCTAACGTAACTAACACATTATTATACAGGAAGAGTCAAAAGTCTGTTACCCTCTTCCTATTTTGGATACCAATGTAGTTATGCAAATTCCAGTATAGGGAATGATTAGGAACTTAAAGGTGCTCTATCTGATGGAGCACCTTTCATCATCTCAAATATGCAAATTAGGACACATCCAAATTCTATCTCGAAAACCGTAAGATATATGCAAAAAATTCCAATTCCACATTTGTTCAACAGCAAATTCTAAACAAAACAAAAAAACTTCAACAAAATCCGATGAGCGGATCACCCACAATCCTCATTGCAAGCTCTGCAACATTAAAATCTTGATTCCTGTCAAAATTGAGGCAAAGGATGAGCGGCCATAAGAGAAAACAAGAGCAACAGAGTCCAAAGACCCTAGGTTCAAGTCTCGTAAGTAACCGCCGAGTGTTTTTTTTTCTTCTGAATACCATTTGCCAACATGCAAATTATTTCATGCACCATTCTCTTTCTGTTCCGGAAAATTCCACAATTTACCATAAAGTCAACAGTTTCCTGTGTAGTTACTATAAAAAGGCATGTTGAAGCTGAGAAAAAATCAGACCAAAGCAAGATGGCGCAGTATACTAATCAGGAAATGATCAACATGGTCCTCTGCTGTGGTGAGGCGAGGCAAAATTATGATGCAACAACCAGGCATCGTTGAAATGTCGTGCGGAATTAAGCTATCGTGCAAGTGGACATCACATTGAACAAACACTATCTGGATTGATGGAAAGACTTACTTTGTATCAGATGACTGTTTGTAAGTAACAAACAGTAGAAGAGCCAATTGTCCTCAAGTTCCTATTCATTCCCTGTATTGGAATTTGCGTAACTACATTGCTATCCAAAAAATTCATTGTTTGCAGCAGCAGAAATATTTTGCTGGTCTTATAATTCTGAGCAGTAGTGTAAACATTTATTTACATAATAAAATCAATTAAATATTAATTACACTGTCCAACAATTTTTAACTTTCAAAACATTACTAGGCAAAGAGTAGTTGACTTTTGGTAATTTGGGTGCGCTGATTCCGAATCTGCAAACCGTTTTTCTCTATCGGGTCTCAATTTTTGGTAAATCGCATACTAAAATTTTATAATTTCTGTAAATTAAGGCAATTTAGACCAAACACTATAGTTTCACTTAATTAATTGATCTCCTACTTCAATTTTGAAATATAGATTATAAAGTTTTTTTGACGTAATTTGATATTTTTGCTTATAAACCTTTGTTGTTAAACATCCACAAATATAACAAAAATTATCTGGATTGTTTTTACAAGTTCCTCTAGGCATTTTCATTTTTTTAAGTATTATATGTAGCTGAAAATATATTTATTTAAAATATATTAAGTAATTTTGAAACTTACGTGTAAGTGTCAAATTTACATAAAAATATAAAAATATTCAATCACGATTTACGAAAAATTGAGACCTGATAGGCAAAAATGAACGTCATTTTTGTAATCTACGCAAAAAATAACCTTAGAAACGGTGCTTCTCTGTTCAGTAAATTTTTTGTTGTTGGACAGTGTTATTATTATTAATACAGATAATTTATAAGAGTCTATTAGTATTTTCGCAACTCAAATCGTACCTTTCAATTTTAACTATATTAAACAACTATTTTTTACTGTATTATGATTAAACAACTGAAGGCTTGGGGACAGACAGTCATTTGAACAGGTCTGAGATAATCGGAAATTTTAGTTTTCAAAAATCCCATAAATCGTACATAAAGCGTAAGGCACTTACTGATTGTCGTTTCATATAGAATAAAGATTCAATAATAATGTGGACATGCTAATATTTAATTTACCTGCATATGAAAATTAAAAAAACATGCGAACGTGAGGACTGTACGTGAGAGTGTGACATAGGACCATATTGACCATAATAATAAAAACATTCTGACTGTGTGACTAGGCATAGGAACTTTATTTCAATATCAAAATATATCTTAACACTGACTCTTAACCTCAGAAAATGTCATGTTCACCGTGGACAGGGTCGGTCTCTTCACCATCCAGAGAATTACTGATGACAGCCTCGTACATAGCGTGTTGTATGGGAAGTACGTAAGCAAGAAGATCTGCCAAGTCCAGTGCCTTCTTACGGTTAATTGGCAAGGGGCTATGGTACTTCTTTTCAACCACATTTGTGCTGTTGGTCTGCCTCGTTTTACAACATTTACAGGTGCAAATGCACCATTGATAGTGTGCTTTACACTCGTGGCGCAGGGGTTGTCACAGCTCAACTTGTAACTCGTCGTGCTGGTGAAACCGAGTTTGGATTTATCGTTCATCTTTGTAGCCTTAGACAAGTTACTTTGAAGATCATGTATGGTCAGGAAGTCGCCCTGCTGCATCATGACGGTAACAAAGGATTTCTTTTTGTTACTTCGAGCAACGATATCCTGCCAGGATTCGGACGTGTAGTAAACTTGCGTTTTCTTAGCCAGCTTTTCGATTAAGCCAAAATCCCTATCGCAAGGCAAACGGGTGTATCTTGCTACAAGGAAACGGTGCTCCACGCTGTTAAGGTGGCCGGTTTTTACGAAATCCAGTAAAAATGCCCCCATAATCGAATTTTTATTTTGCCCCGAGCAATTATCACTCTACAGAATAAGTTTTTTACTGCAGCTGGCAGGTGACATTGGGTAAACTTCAAAAGACAACTCCCAATTTCATCCGCTCCCCGATTAGCAGTTGCCTCATTCCACATGTACATGTAGCCTTGTCCGTTTACGCAATCGTGAATCCCGCAATTGAAGGTCCAAGGTTTTCGCTTGTAAAAAGCTGGTCCACACGTCAACTTCGGAGTAGGCATGGCTTGTTGGAGGTCAACACAAATAACTGCTTTGTCCTTAATTCCCTGAGCAGCTGCAACTGCTGCTGTGAGACTGGTTTGTGCTGTTTCCGAGGCCAAATGAAGGGAGAGTTCGGTATCCAATTGACGTGCTTGTTCTGCATCGTTTCGTGACTTGGCATCCGCTATCTGAATGTTCATTCGATCGCAATATTGGCATCTATCGGACTTTGAAATCTTGAACCCAATGTTATAATCGGAACAGAAAATCCTATGGTACTTTACTAACAGGCTGTCTGTTTTTCTCTGTGCACCAGAGGAGATAGTACTCAGCATGCAATCGAGATATGTTTAGATCACAGTCAAGGAACGTTTTGTTCGGATTTTGTGATCGAGAGTAATGGAACTGATACTTGGGGATGCTTGCAATGTGCTCATGAACTTCATCTAGATTCTTGAGGGAACTTCGCAGGATGTTTGCTATGTTTCCCACGATCATCCGCTCTGGGGCTGCTTTTTCCTTCCCGAATCATTTTCTGTATGTTTTTGAGCCTGCCCACTGCATTTTGTAAGCCACGGACATTCAAAAGTTAGTTCTTGCAAACGATCACATTCTCACCTGTGACCATAAGGTGATAAGTGGATGTGTAGGATCGTCTCGATTTCCCAGCTTTTTTGCGTTTCTTCAGGTAGGTACGGCTTGAATGTTGAACACAGATGCAGAAAAAAAGGTACCCATTTTGGGTATTAAAATTCCCCATATCCCAAAACTGATTGAACATGTCCACTTCTGTTGCAAATTCCTCCGACATTCGATCTTACATAAACATGGAGAACCCAATTTTCTAGCTTCAACCTCTTTCTTTGTAGTGTCACTAAAGTCCGGTCGACTTTAACCCCGATCTCGGATTGTGCTCTGTGATTGGTCGGGAGTTGTTCGGTTCTGACGTCCCCGCGTTCTTGTTGCATCATTATGTAGTTCCTCAGTAAACTATGAGAAAGTTATTGTATTGTTCTTTCAAACAAACCAATTGCTATTACAATGAAATCAATGGCGTATTTCATTCACGAAAATGCTTTTAATTACACTTATTTCATTAAATTAATTTTGCACATGCGCACTGGATTCATTCACACTTTCTGCGACCACCTGTTTGCTGCTTCCTGCGAGCACTTCATATGTTTTAATTATTTTAGTTTTTGCCAGTTTTTTTTAATTTATAAATTTATAGTTTAATATTAAAATAATACAGAATAACTCCCGTGCCGATATATCAAGATAGACATCGATAGATCGAGGAGAATTCAAATTTTTTGTATCACGGCGCGTTGTTAACTGCCCCAACAAATCACGTGATTACAGCGACCAATCACAGAGCACAATACGCGGTCGGGGTTAAAGTCGACCAGACTGGAATGTATGGAGCACCAGTATTTCTTCTAGCCTTCCTCTTTTGTTTCTTACTTCCATTAGCATGTTTCTTACGCCAACGACCCGTCTTCTTGAGTGGAGATGGGTGAACAGGACGGCTAGGTGGACTGCTCTTCGACTGTCGATGTAGAATCATCAGATTCTGTCACTCTCTGGTCACAACCACAGAAATCCTACTCACCACAAAAAAAATCAGTATTATTTTTGGGACATATAGTCCGCAAATGTTGCTATATTTTGGAGTCCCAATTGATTTGGTTTTTCCACAGTTACAGTAAAGCATTGCAATATCTTACTACTAATGTACTGACTAAGTTTTTTATAGTATTCCCTTATAATTTTCAGAATATAACATTTTATTCACATAGGATAGGTTCAGTATTTTACTAAACAAATATTTGGTCAATACAGACCTAAGCCACATTTTAGTATTTTGGTCAAGAAACCTATCTTATCAGTTTCATTATCCGATTCGGTGGATTCCTTATGATGCGGAGCATTATCAGGTTTAGTGCTGGCGTCTTCATCCTCCAAATATACGCTTTCATTGGACGAAAACGGGATTTTTTGGAAGCTCTAGTCGCTACCGCGTGGTTCACAGCTGGTCGCCATATTGGAACACATGTGACATAGGATTTTCTTCCCCCAAAAAATTCGCATTTCTTTATGAAAGCAACATTGAATACTGACACCTACTGCTCTCTGACGGCGCTGTTAATTAAAATTGCACGTGATTATGACGCAGTATGGTATAGGACTGTATAACTCCAAAGAACTACCAAAACGCTTTTTTGTGGCATAGGACTATCTGTCCCCAAGCCCTTCAACTATTTTACTGATGTTTTATCCTCCGCAGACTACACCTGTTGACCTAAAGGTCATACCGGTTCTGGATAGGGTTATTGTAATACCGTCCAAGACAAAAGTTTGGAAATTTTTTATTATTGCAACTATTTGTATTTAAAAAAAGTAAAATAATAGGTAACTGGCTAAATAAAGGAAAAAAAAAATTTAAAAATCGACTTTGTCATTCATTTTTATGTCTAAAATAATGTTTATTAACAAGCAAGTTAGTAATAAACAATATAAAAAATTAAAAGAATAAATAACAACAGAGACAAAAGTTTGGAAATTTAATTACGTAAGAACAAGAGTATGGAAATTTGAAATTATATATAAAAAATTACACAAATTTACAAATTTAGTATTTTGTCCAGCCTCACCTGGCATTGATAAACTGCCTTTATTCAC
This sequence comes from Rhysida immarginata, assembly GCA_023313115.1. Classification (NCBI taxonomy): domain Eukaryota; kingdom Metazoa; phylum Arthropoda; class Chilopoda; order Scolopendromorpha; family Scolopendridae; genus Rhysida; species Rhysida immarginata. Next base: position 150,769 of record JAHWFO010053297.1, on the reverse strand, counting down.
CTTGGCATAGATTCAGTTAGTTTTGGCATTTTTATTTTGTAATTTTACGCCAAACGTATTGAAGCTCATTGATTTTGGTTGCTTCAAACTTGAAATTTTCTTCTTCATGATATTTCATATCTCCTCAATCGCATTCATGTCTGGGCTATTCCCAGGCCACTTTAGCACCTGAACTTGTTGGTCTTCTAGCCAGGGCATTGAATATTTAGATGTATGGCAAGGGGCCCCATCTTGCTTATGAATAAAATCACTATTGCATAAAATAATTAAGTAGTAGGAACCAGATGACCTGCTACTATTTGATTGTAGTAAGCACTGTTGACACTTTTCTTGATGAAGCATAGACTTCCAAGTCCATGAAAGCAAAGAGTACCATACACAATAGTACTTGGAGGAAATTTGACTCTTTGAGCAATGCAGGCTGGGTGATACTTTTGGTCGTTCTTCCGAATGACTCTTTCTTGGCCATGATTAAATAATGAAAATTTCGATTCGTCACTGAAAATGACATTTTTCCATTCATCAATTGTCCAAAATTGATGGTCTTTAGCCCATTGATTTCGTTTTGCCTTCACTGCTTTTTCAACTTTGCCTCTAGTTTTTAGAATGGTAACTTAATAATTTTAAACAATTGTTTACTTTTTTACTAGAGACAAGGCAGGCAGGCTTACAGTCTGGGTGTCACAACTAAAACTGATTAGCAGAGTAATAATTAATTATGCGGGAGAGGAAAGGGACGGTAGACAACAATGTATATAATATCAATCTGTTTAATGACAGAATTAAAGTCATGGATCGAGGATATTCTCGATCTACAAACTGAAAATTTCTCTTCAGCTCAATTTTAACATTATAAATTGTATACTAGATAATCTTATTGATATCGTTTGCATCTTATTAGTTAAGAATATTAGAGTACATCCGCTTCAATAATATTCAATAGAATTTAGTTTAAATTTACGGCTGAGGATTTATACGCCACTATCTTCAGCGTCGTTTATGCTGTCCTCGACTAATGGGTTCACGTAGGCTTGAAGACGGGAATACCAAATACGACTGAGGCTGGAGTACGTAAAACTAGCACTAGAGGCAACCGTAGTAGCTGAACACGGCGACCTGGATAGGTAAAGCTTCTCGTAGGTGGGGGCTACGAAGAAAACAAAAGTAACACATTAATACAGAGTTAACAGCTATACGGGCAATTAATCACGAGACACAGCACGAGGAACACCAAACAAGAGTTACTACCGAGGAACGCAACGCTGCCCACCGAGCGCGGCAGGCCGACTAGGGCCCCGTCGACGCTACCTAACGCTAATGGCTCGCTGCAGTTGCGACTCCGCTCCTGTCTCTGACTGTTGTACGTGGGTGCCCAAGCGCCGGCTTGACCACATACGGGATTCACATAAGCTGGAAATAGTGCATCAAGCGCACATGTCGTCATACACTATAGCAGGCTAACATCTGCTACAGCAGAACAAACGCTTACTTAACTGAGGCTACGCAAAAATATTACGCAAGATGAGAAACTCTTCACAAAAGCATTGTAGAGGAACCCAAGCCAAAGGTAACAGAGAATAAAGCCAGACTTAAGAACTGAGATGTAAGTATTTGGGGAACCTCACACAAAAGCCGCTGCTTGATTTATTCATTGAGCAGAGCTTCCCAGACTTAGCATACCGCCTCTGAAAAATCTTAGAATATAATCTTTGGTAATCCATAAGCAAGAGGAAGCGGACATACGAGTGGACCTTCCTCCAAATAATAAAACTAGACGTAAATATACCTTTTACCCGCAAGCACCTACTCTCCCAAATTTCCCTATTGATGAATCCAATGGGAACCATCAAGTCAAAGGGGAGGGCCTTCTCCGACGAATCATCCAGCAGATATTTAGTCATATGGACGGAAATAAATGGCAGCTCATAATGTTTACTAAGCGCCGAACAACACCGAGATGCAAGTTTACAATCGAAAAATAAAAGTGTCGAACCGTCTCAGGAACGCTACACTCAGCACACATCTCCGTAACGGAGCGACTCCACTGATGAGCTCCGTAAAAAACCCTTCATGCAAAAGTCGCCATTGGGTGTCAAACCACCTATAGTTAAACCTAAGGGAATGAATCTGACCAAACATCTTTACCCATTCAGAATTCGGAAAACCTGCAATAAAGTCTAAATCTTTTGCTACCTGTAGTTTATCAACAAACCGCGCTTTCTTAAGACTGCCTAGTTGGGAAGAATCAATCTGCTTCATCTCAGGCACAATACGAGAAAACATGGCCTTCAAGGCAAAATAAAAAGCCGAGGGATCCATGTAAATTACATGGCACCTGTTGAGCAAAGATGGAAGGTCACAAGAACGAAAAAACCCGTCCAAATGAAGAGCTACCTATGGGAACCCACACAGGAGGGGGCCGCTCAAAAATAACTGGATCGTGAATAACTGGCACCCCTACACCACCTCTATTTTGGGGCAAACAAACCACATGATCAGACACAGGCCGTCTTCCTATTGCAGGACCCCAAACAAATTTTACGAACTTGTTTTGCAACGCCTTCAAATCAGCCATGGAAGTCAAACGGAGAAGGCACCGATATATTATCAAAGGGGTAAGATGGACCTTCAAAAACACCGCTCGGGCTGCCGTAGACACAGAGAAACGAAACGGCCGAGACATTTTCTTCCTGCACTCAGCAACAATGGCTCCCCATTGCAGCGTATCTAGTATGTCGTCAAAGGAGAAAACATGGCCCAATACTTTAATGGAGCGGCTCCAAGAAGTATGCGACCAGTTCCCAACTGCAATGCCTTTAGATTTAGTTAGATTTAACGACGAGCCACTTGAATCCCTGAATGCAGCAAAGGTGTTATAAAAAACTTGCAGAGTATACGGATCTGTCGCCACCAAAACAATGTCATCTGCGTATGCCAACGAAATCACTTTAAACGAAATGAAGGGAAGCGAGAAGCCACAGATTGCAGGATGGCGGTTAAGGAATTTAAGAAGTGGTTCAATATACAAAATCTACAGCAGAGGAGAGAGCGGGCAGTCCTGCCGGACGCCTTTCTGTAAAGAAAGAACGGCTGACAGCCTACCATTAACCAAAACAAACGACTCAGCAGACATATATAAACCTTGTAAAAGTGCTGAAAATCTATGGAGCCCAAGGTGGTTACAAACTTGAAAAAGATACTCGTGATTAACTTTATCAAACGCTTTTTCTTGATCCAAATTTAGGACTGCTTATGTTTGTTTTCGCAGAAGCGCCTCTTCACAAACACAACGAAGAGTCACGAGATTATCTGACATATGACGCCCCGGGATAGAACAAGTCTGCCTGGAATCGAAACAGTCAGCTACCACCAATTTCACACGCAACTGCAAAACTCCTGTGAATATCTTGTAGTCCGTGGTCAACAAGGTTTTTGGACGCCAATGAGAAATTAACGACGGGGAGGCACACTTAGGGAGAAGAATAATTTTGCCCTTTGTGAAGGCCGCATTGCTGCTTGACGGAAATGACTTTTAACAAAAAATCACCAATAACTGACCAAGTTTTTGCATAAAAATTATACGAAAAGCCATCCACGCCAGGACTGGACGTGGATTTCCCACCTGACGCATGAAACGACAACACTTCTAGTTTCGTAAAACCGTGCATCAGAACCGAATCTTGCGATGAGGAAAGAACCGGAAGAATCGGATCCACGCCAGCGTCTCATCAGTTGATTTAGGAGAGGAGGAAAACAAATCTTTGTAAAAAGTTTGAAAGGCGGAGACAATGTCATCTTCGCCAGAAATGAGCAGGGCATCTACATGAACACTCGGAACCAGACGAGAAGAAATGCGAACCCGCTCCTCAGCGAACACATTAAAGGAAGCCTGAACAACGTCTTTGATCCACAAAGCTTTCGAACGGATAGCAGCTCCTGTCGCTTTCCTGACATGAAGGGCGTTTAACTCGGATTTAATTTGCCTAATATCTTGGGCATATTCCCCTCGTGGAGTGGAACGTTTTAAAACAGCCAAAATCTGATCCAAACGCCGTATTTGCTGGCGTCGCTTCCTGGCAGCAGCGATGCCTAGACGCCTGAAAAAGGCTCTCATCCTTTGTTTCAACCATTTCCAGGATTCCAAGGTAGGAGCCAAAGACGAGGAAGTATGTCGGAAAAAACCTGCGAATTTCTCAAAGTTACACTTGTCGTCTAACAAGGATACATTCAAAAACCATTGACGGTCACAGCAACTCTAAGACCAGTCTGGCAAAGACCACGACCAATAAAGAGCGTCATAGTCTGAAAATGAGACCGGTGACACAACCATCGGATTTGTACCTGACAAAAAAACTGGGTCCGCCAAAAAGAGATCTAAACGGAAAGAAGCACCTGTGCTACAACTAAAAGTATGACCTGGTATATCAGAATTCAATTCTACCCAAACATCTACCAGATTATTCTGCAGACAGACATTGTATACTGGATCAGAGGAGAAACCATTCATAATGTCATGGCGTGAATTAAAATCACCCCCTAAAACCAAAGGACAAGCAGTGAAAACAAAAGGGGATATTTCCGACATGAAAGCTCGTCTTTCTCTTATGGAATTTGGTGCATACACATTGACCAGACGAAATTGGAATTTGAATAGAGAGACATCTAAAGAAATAACCATCGAATCCAAATCATGTTCGACCGACTCTACCAAAATATTAGAGTTAAAGATAAAAATTTATTTTATTTTATTTATTGCGTATGATACATGGAATAAAAATACAGCAAAAAGAAAGGAAATATGACAATGGATAAAATAGAAGGGGGATTACAGATCAATATCCAGTTCGCAAATCCAAGCCAGGGCATCATCAGACACACAGTGTAGCTCTGTTAGCCCGCCTGTAAATCGGCGCTCTGGGCAATCTGATACAATGTGCTCCATTGTTTGTGGAGTGGGAGAACAGTCACAGAGAGGGTTATTAGTAAACCCACATTTGAAGAGCCATTCTCTGCACCTGCCCTGTCCTGTCCTGTACGGATCTTGTTCAGCCTAGTCCATAGCTTTCTAGGAAGATCAAAACCAGGGAGTTTAGCTGTTGGGTCTTCAATCAGGTGCTTATTGGTGAAGTTGGCTTTGGACCAATATTCCGACCAGGATACACAGGACGTGTCGTCAAAGGCCCAGACAGGATGTCTTGACCTTAGTCTCCTCAAAGGGGGATGATTCAGTATTGTGCTGATGGATAATTAGGGCTTTGTCCTTAAGTGTTGAAGGATCTTGGTTGTTGCCTGTTCTCTTCTGATCCAAGCAGGGGCTATGTTGCTGAGGGTTGGGAGCCATGGGAGTGGAGAAGAACGGACTGTGCCTGATATGAGCCTCATTGTATGGTTTAGTTCGACGTCTACCAGCTTAACATGAGAGCTCCGATTCCAGACTGGAGCACAGTATTCAGCATTTGAATATACAAGTGCAAGGGCTGATGTTCTTAGGGTGTTTGCTCCACACCCCCAACTGGTCCCAGCAAGCTTAGAGATTAAGTTATTCCTCGTCTTGAGTTTATCTTTTGTCTTTGTGAGATGTAACTTGTACGTTAAGCTTCTGTCGAGGGTGACTCCAAGGTAGACAGGTGTTGGGTCGTGTTTGAGCGTGTTGCCACAAAACCTAAGTTGGAGACTGCGTTCAGCTCAGCATCTTATCTTATCTTGTACAGAGGGTAGATTATCGCAGAACGATAATCTGCGGCACTTACTCCGTCGAGGGAGTTTTGCACCATCCCAGTAACTAACGACTGCTACGAGATGACAGTAGCAGCCGGGACCGACGGCTTAACGTGCCCTCCAAAGCACGGGGGGGGGGGGTTCATGATAGAAGAGCTGTTGGCGGACGAACAAACCAATGGCTTTCACCAGCTGCTGAACAACCAGCACTGGTCACTCAGCAAATGGGTCAGACTAAAGTCCCCCAACAGCTGTGCCCCAAATAGCCATCCCACCCAGCAGTGGTCCTCAAGCCACTGGCTGTCACCCAGCCAGCAGCTGGCCGCGCCTGAAGTTGATTAACTCCATCGATTAGCGAACCAACCGACGAGACAATCAGGCCACGGCCACTCCCCCAGCCTCAGCATTATTAAGGTGAAATGCTGAGGTCACTGTTTTTGAAGGGTTTGGAACCAGGTGCCACTTCTCAAAGTACCTTTGGAGCGTTTCGAGATATTTGTTCATGTTTCCTTCTATTTTGGCAAAGGATTCATCCTGGTAGAGAAGGGCAAGATCATCGGCATAAGAAAATTTAGTCGATTTCGTTTCTTCAATATCAGAAATGTACAGGTTAAATAACAGTGCAGCGAGGACTGAGCCCTGGGGTAGACCGTTTTTTTATGATCCGTGGCCTGCTTTGTTCACCATTTAAATGAACGGTGGCTTTGCGTTCTGAGAGCATGTTAGAGATGAGAAATAATATATTCTTGTCTCTTATGACACCAGAGAGTTTGAAGAGCATCCCGTCTTTCCAGACTGTATCATACGCTGAAGGTAAGTCGATGAAGACTGCTCCCAGCTTTTTCTTTTCTTCAAAGCCTTTTTCAATGTGTGTTGTGAGGGACAGTACCTGGTCGCAGCAGCTCCTTCCTGCTCTAAAACCTGCTTGGTGGGTGGGGAGATGATTTTCTATTAATGGGCTTATTCTCCTGAGAATAATTCTTTCCAATAATTTGTAGGTGCTGCTTAGCAAGGAGATAGGCTTATAGTTCCGTGGAGAGTTAGATTCCTTTCCTGGTTTCAGAATGGCTAAAACCTTTGAGGATTTCCATACTTTAGGCACCTTTCCTGAATTTAGGATAGTGGTGAAGAAGGTGGCAAGCCATTGTTTAGCTTTGGGACCAAGACTTTTAAGGTATTCAGGGAATATATTATCTACACCAGGGGCTTTGTTGGATTTCACAAGTTTAAGTGCTATATCAATTTCTTGGGTGCTGATAGGAGAGGACAGGTAAGAGCTGCCAGGGCAAGTGCTGTAACTTGTACGGGATAGTTGTTTAATGACCTTCTCTTCTTCTTTAGTTGGCTTAATGTTAGAGTTAGCTAATAAGAGGCTTGCGACTTGGTTTGGTTTTACAGACTGCCAGTGTTTTATTGGGGGGGGGGGGGGGCCCGCACCACCTAGCTTACGGAGCAGGGCCCAGCTTTTACGGGAGGATTTGGTAAAGTTCATAGAGGTGGTTGCGAAAATCCATTTTTTGCGTCTTTCTTCATCTGGTGAAGCGATAAGAGCATTAGCCTTATCTGGGCAGCCAGTTCTTTTGTAGTCTTCAAACAATCTATTGCTTTGTTTGGACCAACATGGGATATATACTTTCCTTTATCCTCTGGGGATTGAAGATTTTGCTGCTTTTTGACGTAGAATACGACTTATGTTTCGATACTGGGATGCCACGCTTAAATCGTGAATGTCACGAAAAGTGTTGATCACGAAAACCTTAATAACGTGAAAACTATTAATGATGGGAGAATGAGTGATATTGCATTCGATAGAGTATAAAACAAAGCATCTATTAGATCTTGACTGACTTCGTGCTGATGTTATCCACTGATGCAATCGCACTGCAAAGTTGGGTCAGAAAATCTGCTCTGTGGCGGATATTAATTAGTCTATCTCCGGCTTCTTTTGTGATAGCACGACATTTTAGGTGTAGTTTGTTTTATCTTTTTGAGCTTTATAAAACAGATTAAAACTTAAACCTGAATATGTAATAGTTTCTAAGTTATCGGCCTTGGAATTGTAGAAATTTTGCAAAAATTACAGAATTTCCAAATTTTTGCGTAATAAACACCAGAAAAATTATAGAAATCGTCACAGGTAAACAGATAGAGAGACGAGGAATCTAGGAAGATCCAGATGTCCGATGTTGAACGTCAACGAGCTCAGCAGGAACGCCTCAAAGTTGAGGCGTAGCGCCGCCAAAGTGAACTATAGCCCGAAACGAATGCGCCAATAACTTCCACCGCTCAGTTCGATGCAAATAACATATCTGATGATATAAACGTTTCAACATCGAGTGATAAAATTCAATCCATAGAGCTCTATAATGAGCCATAACCGTCAACATTAGCAGCATCTTCATCAAATGGGATTTATGTACGGAGCGATATAAATGCGATAATTTGGGATGCTGAATTCATATTTCATTTTATATTCATAAGCAATGAATTTGGATTTTCGTCTAATGTTTGTGATAGATTTTCTTTTGAGAAAGATTTAAAGCACCCTCGTAACAGGAGCGTGATATCTTTGCTTCATCAGTTTCATCAGTCCAGTGGGAAAGATTTCATACCGTGTAATCATTGTAGAACAAATTTAAAACTATTCAAAAATATGGTGTTATAAATAATAGGAGAGCAGGCGGTTTTGCAATTTTTAGAAACGTTAACTCTTTAACCGAATGTGAACCTATACTGATCGACTGGTTTAACAATTGATTGACACTGGTATCAATGATATTTGTATGGTTAAAGTGTTGTAAAATGGTGTAGTAAAATTTAAACTAGGAAGTGTTTACACTGAGTGGCCAGATTATTATGACCACCAGACGTTTGTATGCAAATTAGCTATGATTTTGCGCTGAAGTTGTTAGGGAACCAGACTTCTGTAAATAGGCAAGCAGGTTGTTTACCACGACACTGGAAGTGATTTGTTTCGGAAGATATACGTAAACTTCGCGATTTAGCAGCCTTTGAACATGAGCCTTTGTTGGCGCTCGGAGCCATCGAGCAAATATCACCAAAACAGCTGCATTCGTTAAATGTTCAAGAGCAGCTGTTGTTAAAGTGTTTAAATACCCCACTGAACGTGCGAATTGTGGCTATCAACGACTAGTCAATGTTCGGGCAGAAAGACGAGTGACAAGACTGGTACAAGACAAAAGAAGGGCAACAGTGCATCAAATTACTGCAGATCTTAATCAAGGATCCTCTCAAATGATCTCTGAACGCACTGTTTGCCGTACCCTACATCGTGTGGAATATGGGAGCCAAAGGCCAGTTCGAACATCTTTGCTGTCTGCAGTTAAGAAGATAAAACGTCTCCAATTCTCACAGGAACACAAGGATTGGATAGTTGAGCATAGGAATAAAAGTCATGTGGTCTGATGAACCACGTTTTCAGTTACATCATGCTGATAACAGAGTGAGAAGTTGACAGAAACAGCATAAAAGCATGGATCCCACATGCGTGAGTACAATACTTCAAGCTCGTGGGGCAGTTATGGTTTACGGCATGTTTTCCTGGCTTGATGTGGGTTCTTTAATTTGTGTAGAACGTCTGAATATCAGAACTTAAATTAGTGTCGTTGCTGATCAAGTTCATGCATTCATGTTGATGGTGTATCCCAATGGAGATGGCTTCTTCCAACGAGACAATGCGTCATGCCACGGTACTTGTATTGTGCAGGAATAGTTTCAAAAACAAGAGGGAGACTATCTTGCTTATGTGGCCCTCATAATGACCAAATCTCAATGCAATTGAGGATTTATGGGAGAAAGTTGAAACAGCCATCAGACAGGTGTTTCCAAAACCATCAAGTTTCACACAACAGGAGAGTGCTATTCATCAGGCAAAGACTGTTATGACAACCTCTAAGAAGCAGGGAAAGACAACATCGGCACAACAGTGGCCGAAAGTCGAAGCTCACTGAGAGAGACAGGAGGGTTTTGAAGCGGATTGTGGCCAGAAAGCAAAAGATAACAGCATCCATGGTGTCAGATTCCTCGCATCACCTTTCAACATCCAAGAGTTAATGCCAAGAAGAATCAACGCAGTATTAAAGACAAAAGGTGGCCCATCGAAGTACTGATGGGGTAGTCATAATAATCTGGCAACTCAGTGTATTTATTATGAATCAAGTGGAAAAAGAGCCTTTTCTTGTTGTGGTAAAAGACTGTTTTATTTATTACCAACTCAGAGTATATTCATCCTTGTCGCTATCTGATACGGAAATGTTGTTCAGTGCGATAATGAAATATTCACCAATATTCACTAGACCTATCAGTGACGACATCGAGGTGGATACTGATATACCAATTATGATAGTTAGCGACTTCAATGTATGTAGATAGTTATGATAGTTACGTTCTTAGTTTTATAAAGAAATATTTTAATTTAAATTACAAACCCATCGAATCACCTACTACATTGAGTGGCAGTACTATAAATTTGATGTTTGCGCGAAATATTGATTCTTGTTTGTTGCCACTTCTATAATACTTCTCTTATCATAGACCCATGATTTGTAAGTTGAGAATGCTATAAAGGTATAGTTTAAAATTTATGATAAATTCCAAGTACATTTTTTCTTTGAACATTTTATATCAGAAATTATATTTCTTAAATTGTGTTGTACAAAGTTATTTCTTATTCGCCATGTGGCCACAAGACGTATTCTACGATTTAACTAGCGGCCGTGTGCTAATACAGCCCTGTATATTTTTTTGATGAGTCCACAGAGTCTTGAGTAGTGTTCTGGAATAGGGGGGACAGAATAGCAGCACTTGTCAATGTAGTTGGAAAAGTGTTGCCAGTTGGCTTTCTTAAAGTTCCATCTTGGGAGGAGTGCTGCCAGGATTTGGGGGATATATAGACCGATCTCAGTGATGATGGGGCGATGTTGGCTGCGGGGAAAGGAATCTAAATATATCTGGGTAGCTCTTAATGGTGTTCCATCAGGATCCTTGCTCACAAAACTTAGGTCTGGTGTGTAGTCTTTTTTCCATCTTGCAGAGCGGAATGTTCCTCCCAGCTTAGCATCATATAGAAGGTATAAGTCGTTATTTTCTGCCCAGCTGAAGAGGAATTCTCCGTTAGAGTCGTTAGAGGAATAATCCCAAGATGTATGATGAGAGTTAAAGTCCCCAAACGATACTAAGGGATGAGAGATGGGTGGGAGTGAGTGTGGGATCCAAATTTGAGAAGGGGGCTTATAGGCGTTTATGATGGAAAGGTCTTCAAGTTTTATGCCAATCGCGTGCTCTGTGGCGGGTAGGGCACTCAGATGTTTGTGGTGTTCAGGCGCAGCATAGAGGGCGAGGCCAAATTTTTCATGGAGCCTTGCTGCAAACAACTCGAATCCAGGGATTTTGAGTTTGCTGAAATGTGATTCTGATATATAGGTCTCTTGGAGCGCAATGATGTCCACATTTTGTTCTTTCATCAACCTCTCCAAGATTTCGCATTTGCCTTGGATAGGCCTTCAGTGTTTAGTTGGCATATTCTGACGTTATTATGCATTTGAATTGGAGATTGTAGTTTTCTTTTCATATCCTGTCCTCTTCCTAAGCAAGATACACGGTCCTTGTTATTCCGGGCGACGACCGAGCCGGTATGGATTTTCTTTTTGGGTGAGTTCATATTTGCTGTGAAATCCAGGAGGTCGGGAGGGACCTTTGGATACCGGTTTGTTACTCATTTAGCATTACCCAGGGGGCAAGTGTAGCTTAAGGAGTGCTACGGACGTAAGTAACGTTACCTCCCCCCACAAAAAAAAAACAAAAATAGATAAAAAAAAAAAAAGACAAAGAAAGCAACCCCACAAGAATACGATGAAGAGGAGTTAATAAAATGTCTGACAGATGGAAAAAACTGTAATTCTTGTCCAATATCTGGGTTAGACAGCTTAACCTCTTGCAAAAACAAAACATCTGGCGAGTGAAGTCGGACGAACGTAGCTAGAACAATTTGTTTAAATCGAGATTTCAATGAACAAATGTTGAGGGAAATGAATTTAACCTTCATTATTGGGAGTTGTAGTAGGGGGAACATCCACCTGCTTATCAACAGAATTCAAGCCAGTTTTGGAGCCACTATTAGAATGACGATTCTTGGAACGGCGATGTCTAGAACGACGGCTCTAAAACGTCCAGAAGGGGACGCTGAGCGATCTGTTCTTAGCGAATCTGTACCAAGATCATGAGGGGTAGGGGATCGCGACTTTGACTTACTGGGGCGCCTCCTCGGAGTTCCGAGTCCCGCGCTCAGTTGGAGCAGAATTCGACTTTCCAATATTTTCCATATTGACGTCCTCGTCAATCATAAGCTTGTCGTCAGAGGAGTCACCAGGAAGATGATCCGACTCAACGATCGCAGATGAAGACTGACACAAATTCTCGGATGGAGCGCTACCAACTACTGCATCCTCACTTGATAATTTAAATTTTTGAGGAGCAGAAGAATCACGGCTAGGCGTTGAATTATGAGCTCTCTTTGAAGAGAGAGGACGCTTCGATTTACTGTTGTCCTCATGCTATAAGGTGGCAAAATGGGGAGTTCAGGAAATAATTCCTGGCCATCAGACGAAAAAGACGGGGAAAACAGCAATGTCTTTAGAAATCTGAGCAGGGGGTCGGAAAGATGAAAGTGGTTGGGAAGAAGGACAAAATGGACAGGAATGAGCCCGACTCACATAACGTCATGGTCATTGACCTGGCCATGCGCATTACCCACAATTGTCTGATGGTGAAAGCAATTGAAACAACTAGGTCCAATTTATATGGCTTACCGGAAGACTCGACGAACAGACAGCGCACTGATTGATATGTGAGACTCCTCAAGCCAAAATGCTGGCTAATCCGATCCCAAATTGACTGTGCGAGCGGACACTCAAAAAATAAATGTGGTACTGTTTCTACCATAACATAAACTTTACAACCAGCCGAAGCGACCACTCCCTACATAAGTAGCCTTTTAAGCGAAAGAAACCCCTGGTGTAACAGCCTCCACTGATAATTGAAATTTGTCCCCTCAAAAACTAAATTTTTCAAAGCTTTAAATATTGCTGACCAGGGGTAATCAGGGTGAAGCTGGACTACCTCGGAGGTCATACCCAAATCCATTTTCTCCATGAACCAGGACTCCTTCAAAGAGCCGAGATTACCAGTATCTGTATTGCGCAACGCCTGTATAAAGGGCTTCATATCCAGTTCATATTCCCTATAAAACTTTGATAAAGAGCTAGAAATGATAATAGGAAGATGCGAAGGCACTGGCAAGCTGGAAGTTTTGAGAAACAAGCGCAGATGCATAAAAAGAAAATTCGCCCAAATCGGAGGAGGAATCAAGAAAACTCGGACCAACGCCGCCATACGCGCAGCAACCAAACGCTGATGGACCTCAGGGAGACCTAAACCTCCCCTTTCGAATGGGATAAACAAACAGTCAGCCCGCAGCGGACGGGTCTTTACTTGCGGGCCCCAGATAAGATCAATTAATCTGCGACGTATGATTCGCAGCTCCCTGTGAGAAGGCCATGATAAGAGGCATTTTGCTGTCAACAAAGGAATGATATGGGTTTGTACATAGCGTACCCTTACTGACATAGAAGTTTTAAACCGAATAAACTTATCTGGACGGCGGAGGCATTTGGCAATCACTCCTTTCCAGTGAACGGAATCCACAGACGAAGAAAAGGTAAAAGTGTAACCCAACACAACAATTTTCTCGCACCAAAAGATCGGGAAGTACCGGAAGTCATCCTCCGACCACCGCCCTAAAGTAATGCCCTTAGATTTCAGAAGATTGATGGAACTTCCCGTGGAGGCTGAGAAGAAATCGAAGGTATTAGGGTCCGATGCAAAAAGGACCACGTCATCAGCGTAAGCGAGTGTAATAATGTTGATAGATGCAGCTGGCAACGAATATCCTCGCACCTGCGGATGGCAATTCAGGTAACGCAACAACGGCTCTAGGTAAAATATATACAGGAGAGGTGACAAAGGGCACCCCTGCCTGACACCTTTTAAAAGTTCGAATACAGGTGATGACAACCCATTAATGTAAACAAATGACATCGCACTTGCATATAACGAGGGTAAAACCAAAATGAATTTGAAAAGGCGCAAGTGATGGAAGATTTCGTACAAATAGGCATGATTGACTTTATCAAAGGCCTTTTCCTGATCAAGGCTAAGGAAACATTTGGCCACGCAGACGAGCCTCCTCCATAACGCAACGTATGGTCATGATGTTATCAGATATCCTGCGGGTGGGGATGGAACACGACTGTCCAGGACCAAAGAAATCAGAGGCATAAAGCCTCAACCTATTCTGCAAAACACCAGTGAAGATCTTATAGTCTGTATTAAGCAGAGTAATAGGTCTCTACTGGGAAATCTGTTCAAGAGATGGACATTTCTGTAACAATATAATCTTACCCACAGTAAAATCGTGTGATAGAGGAAGGGTCGGTAAGGAGGGAATCAAAAACCTTGAGAAGGAAAGGATCCAATATGTGCCAGGTTTTAATATAAAAGATATACGGGAGTCCGTCTACACCCGGACTGGACTGCAGACGACCTCCCGCAGACAAGAATGTTTTGACTTCATCTGGTGTAAAAGGGCGCACCATAAAAGCATCATCATCTTCAGAAAAACGAGGTAGTGCCTCGACCCAAGACTTCGTGGCCTCTGAGGGATGCACTGGCTCATCGAAAAATGTGGAGAAATGGGCGTGAAAGGCTGCCAGAATTCCTTGGTCAGAAGCCACAGTTAGATTGTCAACAATTAAACGACGACAAGATTTAGCTGACGCACGACGACGCTCCTCTCCAAAAGTAGCTGAAGACATATGCCGCACACTGGAGACCCAATCGACTTTAGCCCGAAGAGGTGCGCCTGCAGCTTTGCGTAGAAGCAGAGCATTGATCTCACTTTTCACTCTACGAATATCAGTGGCGAATTCCTTCTTTGGCGTGGAATTACGGAGGAATCTCAGAATTTCTTCTAACATAAGAAGTTGACGCCGTCGTGCTCTTGCTTCATTTATTCCAATTCTCCTGAAAAACCGACGAATTTTGGATTTCAACGAAAGCCACGAGTTCAAGGTCAGAGGCAGATTGACAAGCTGTTTTTCCATAAAATGAACAAAAGATCCCATGTGCTCTTCACTGTCCAAAAGAGAAGCGTTCAAAAACCAAGCTCGAGACGAGGACGCAGAGGTTCCCGATGGCGATATGGAACCTGCCAGGACCACATGATGGCACTGTGATCGGAGAAACTGCAGGGAATAATGTCCATAGATCCAAGCGAATTCGCAAAGGTGTTGTCGACTAAAAACAAATCTAGACGGGACGAGATGGTAACGCCTTGATGAAATGTATGTCCTAAGTGACTCCTTTGCGATACAGATGGCCATAAGTCCAACAACGCACTTTGCTGACATAGGTGAAATATTGGCCCCGACGAAAAGATGTTTTCTTTGTCCGGGTGACAATTAAAATCTCCTGCAACCACTATGAAAAAAAGAGAAGTTAACGTGAACTCGTCTAGATCTTGGAAAAATATTTGCTTCTCTGACGAACAACAAGGAGCGTATACATTAAGCAGACGGAAATGAAAACTGGATGCTGTTATATCCAAAGCAATCACTCTACATTCATGGTACTGCGACTGATGCGTCACTTGAACATTGGGGTCAAAGATGGCAATAGCGACTCCTTGTCCATGCGGAGAGTTGGAATTCACAAACCATTGGCTGTTAGGCCAGCGGTGACGCAGCATGTCTAACTTGTACAGTGACCGTGATGATATTAACTTCACCTCCTGTAGGAGCAAGATGTCTGGCCTATGGAGAGCAATAAAAGTACACAAAACCGCCTGCTTAAAACGAGAGCCCAGGGATCTTACGTTCAAGGAAATAATCTTCATTCTGACGGTTTAACAGAAGGACTCCATCCCGATGAAGACTGATGACCACTCGGCGATATCGAACGAACAATAGGCGATCGGTCTCTCACGGGGTTACTGGATTCACCACTCTCATCCCTGAGAGCTTCAGAATTTGACTTTTTACGGGCATTCCGGGAAGCTTTAGAATGACGTTTTTTCCTTGAACGACTGCCCCTCTGTTCCGCAGTTTTAGGAGATCCAGTTGGTGCCAATGGCGGGGCTGTAGTGGCTCGTAACGACGGTGCTGATGGCAGAGAAGAAGAACTCGGAGGTTGGATCGAGCGTTGTGGTGGAGGTAGAAATGGAAACTCCTCTTCAATAGTCAACTGAGGACCGATGTACAAATCTGCTTCCTCATCAGAACCACTGAGCTGTGCTATCCGAGCATCTGCAGATGAAGGAGGAGCCAAATTATCATCACCATGTGCAAGAGGAGAAGCACGCTGTTCGTAATCAGCTTGAGTTTCTTTGGTCTTTGATGTCGATGGAGAATCTGATACATCCGCAGGAGCACTAAGAGGACATTGGTGGCTTTTGCCCACTAGACGATTACAAGTGTCACATTTCTGTAGCAGAGGGCAATCCCTCTTAACATGAGTGCTCCTGCGACAATACTAGCAGCACCTTCTCATTCCTTTATATGCAACAAAAATATGTTCCTCGTGCATAATCATGGAGTCGGGAATCTCTTTATCCAGTTTCATGTCGAGGAACACATCTCCACTCTGCAAACCGGGCGTATCTGAATGGTCGGGACGATGAAACTTTAACACTTCCCCGTAATCTCTGAAGAAGCTTCTAACATATCTTGCTGATAACAGAGGGGATATCCCTCTAGCCGTAACTACTAAATGGGTCGGATCAGCAGCAAAAAATCTAACCGTGGTATCACCCACTTTGACATACTCAGCAGCAATCAGGCCTTCTGCTATGCCCCTGGAATGGCACAGCATCCTGGCCTCCGTCGATGACAACTTCTGTAAGCAGATGAACGAAGGATTCTCCGAATGCAACCTTGGAGCAATGCCCGTCTTGGCTTAGATCGCTTTCATAACTTCGCTGACTGCCTAGCGGCCATCAAATGTCAGAAGAACCATCCGCTCCATGGTCACCGTTCTTCTACTGGGTCCAGTCGATGGTAGTGGGTGATCGGGGCGTGAACACCCAAGGCACGCCTGGGGCCACGCACACCGATAAAAGTCAAATCAGGAAAAAACACAAAAATTTCACTCACTCAATAAATGTCCAATCCAGTGAAAAGTCCAGTCCAGTTAATCGTCCACAGTTGAGAAACGCACAAATCCAAAAGATCCTCCTTCGCTCTTTATTTTTTCAACGAATCGCGGCTGCCGCTGATCGCTCACCTTCCGACCTCTTCCATTCTTTTCAGCGGGGGTCGGCTTTTTCTTCGCCTTGTTTTCCTTTCTTCTCTCCTCCTTTTCCGATGTCACCTCTTTCGATTTCCTTATTATCGCTCGCGAATGAGGTGACACTGTGTAATTTATGTTTTGAAATTTATAAGTATATTTGGAAGAAATGGTTACATTTAAATAATTGCCTTTGAGAATAATTCCATTTTATATTGGTTTGTCCTAACTAATTCATTACTTATTTTCTGGAAGTCAATGACGTTCATCCATGCCACCACCTTCCCCGGCACCAAATTTTTAGTCATGCCCTCAATTTCAACCAAAGACTGCCGCGACGATATCGGGTCTATGCATCGAAGTTTCGTGCGGAGCCAGCTATTCCGCTATTTAAGTCCAATTTGGATTGCACGTAAATGCGATGAAGAGATCTGGTTTCCCGAACTTTGCCACCATCACGGCCATTGCATCCTGATAGTTTTGCTGCAATGCGCGTTTGCTTCCGGTAAATGACGTAGGTAGAACACAGACCTTTCCTGCTTTAATAATAAAGTTGTGAACGAAATCCATTAAGCCAAGTGGTAAGCCTCCACTCTCAAAGTCTTATGATTTTCTTTCACCCAGTGTAGCCGGTCTCCTTCAAATTTTAAAATGCCTCGGATTAAACGGTCCTGGCCTTTAGTACAGTTTGTTATCATGCTGACTTTCGTCCCTCTAGTACTCTTGAATTTCATCTTTCAGCCTGCTTCCCCATGAGGAAACAGCAACGGGTAAGTCTCACTGGATCACAGTTCGGACTCAAAATCGACATTTGTTGTCAATTGTTCTCCGTGCTTGGATAGATGCATAAATCTCGCTCAATTTGTGGTTGGTTCTCCATCGTAGGCTTCAGACACTCCTGCTACCTCATTGATAATTGGCAAATTATATCTTCTGGAATCGTGCTATATTATCCACATTTGAACGTTTCCTTTGGAGCAGCCACAGACATCATTCATCATCTTGTACGCTCGTGCAAAAGGGTTGATGTTTCTGAGGATCAAAACCTTATAGTTTGAAAGTGCGAAGGCAACAGAAACTCATGCGCCGGTATATCAACTTCTGTAGAGTTATAAACAGAAAAGAATTAGTATAATCACTAAGGCATTGATGATATGACCATTAGATTAGGCTTACTTTAGTCTTATTCACAGAACAAAAATGCTCTGTAGTGCATTCTACCTTTGAGCATCATTTCATTTGCCTTAGAAATGTACGTCAATATTAATTACAAATAGATTATCTATTAATTACAAAAAAAACAATAATATCTATCAATGTATGTTGTATTGATGTTGTGCGAGAACACGAAAGCTCGCCCAACAACTTCCAGTTTCGGAAAAAAGCCCTTCCCTACCATGGCCGCTAGCATGACTGCAATCACTTTGAGCTAGAGAAAAATACAATGTCCAGGACAGGGGCTTCTCAAGTGCTAAATTCAGGAGAGTGATAAACCCGCCGCTGATCCAGGTGTGTCAATGGGAAAATGGAATCTTCTGACTGAACGACGTCATAGGCCATGATATCACATCATTGGTTCCTGATTGGCTAGATTTATCCACCATTCTCAAGAAAGCCGCTTATAGCGGATCTGGTTCTACTATACCGATAACATGGGGACAACAAATGTTGTATTCGACAAATGCTGGTCTGATTTTTGTAAATATTGTATCGTGTTTGCCCCACTCTCAAAAGAGAGCCCGTCAACTTGCCACTAAAGCAGGCTTATAGACAGGTGTGCTTACTCTTCAAAGTTTCCTAAAGTCTACTTCAATTTTGCAGAGATAATAGATAAAGAGAAAACCAAATTTGAAACAAATATGTCAGACACTAATTTGTACATGTTATTGGAGTATTGACTGAAGAAAGATCATGTTCTAAGAAAAATTTAATAAATGTTGTCCATTATTTCCATCCCTTGAGAAAGAAGAGAAAATGAAGACAGTGTGATGATTTTGGGGAACGATTAGATTCAGGAAAAAAAAATATGAATTACAATTTATTACTGGAGAGGATTGTATCAAGCAACTTTGTAATGTTTTCAATGACGAGATTTCAAAGGGAATGTGAATTCACAGGGAATGTGAATTCCAGGAGGACAGTCCATTCACACGGCACAAAGGGTTCTGGACTGGTTTCAGCAGAAGAAAATTCGCTATTTTAAATGACCAGATCTTAATTAATAGAAAATCTGTGGGGTTTCATGTCTCATGCAGAATATGGAAATAGAAAACAATATACAACGATCAATGAATTGAAGACTGCAATTGTTCAGGCATGGAAGGAATTTCCACAATCCGCAATTATTTCTTTACATAATTCGATTTGTCTGGAAAACGCTGTTGGTAAATCCTTTCAGTAGCATTACCCTGTGCCTCGCCGTAGACGAGATGCATGTCCGCCAGGTCCGCATTAGTCAAGCGATCCATTGTACGGCAGTGGAGTTATACGTTTCGTTTCCTCTCTTTTAAAGGAGAGAACACGAACAATTTACATGTTTAGATCCTTATTTACATGGACCTTACCATTGCCGTCCGGGTAACGCTCATCCATTCCTACCTCGTACAAGTTGCATTATCTCTGTAAGCAAGCATTTCCGGACCCATGTTTATAGGAAAAATTTTGTTCCCCGTTACAAACTGTACATGGTATTTCATTCTTGACCTACCTTTCTGAATCACCCTGTATATAAGAAGGGTTCCTATATATGCTATTAATTTGTGTTGTATTTTGGGGAAGGGGATAGCAAATTTAAACGGTTTTCCCACTTCGTTTGTTATTTTATTGTCAATAAACTTTGAATTGGTTTGGAAGTATGTTTCAACCTTTATTTTGTTGAGCAATTTACAAGGTGTTTCAAAAATACTTTTACAAACTTTTAGGGGAGGTAGTATGGGCGATTCTAAGCAAAAAAGTTCATATGTACATGGGTCCGAATTTGAACGCTGAGATATGAACAGAAATATAAATGCCGCCACAAAGATCAACAATTAATAACTCAGGTTCTGTAACGTCTAGGATAATTAATTTTTGAGGAATAATAGGGTACATAAAACAGCGTACACCGTTAAAATTTGAACGTATTCCAACAAGTAGTTTCCGGGTTACGCATTCAAAATCGTAACAGTCCTCACATGCGTGTACTAACCAGCACGTGTTACGATATTGAGTGCATAACTCGGAAACTATTCGTTGGAATTCAATCAAATTCTAACGGTATACACAGTTTTATGTACCCTATTATTCCTCAAAAGTTAGCGTCCAAATTCGGACCCATGATCATATGAACTTCTTCGCTTAGAATCACCCATACTACCGCCCCTAGAAGTTTGTAAAAGTATTTTTGAAACATCCTGTATGTATTTATATTTTTAATTTGGTATTTTTTTAAATTAAACAGTTTTAAAGAAAGTATATTAAACCAGTGAACTTAAACTTGTATTGCAGACTGTCGCCTCAGTGGAGAATTATTTATACGTTGACGAACTGTATGTTTAAGTTTGATATTTTACATGTTTACTGTCAAAATTTTATTAACTCCAAACAAGTTGTTAATTTTTTCCTTAAAAATATTTTAAAAGTATTAGGATGAAGTTTTATTTCATTCTTTATTTTAAAAAATTTAATCTACTTTGTGCTAGAGCGTAATTTTATCTCCGAACAGATAAGATAAAAAGCGATAACGAACTTTGTCGACGTGGTTTTTGTCTATTTGTCGTTTCATTAACTTTTAACCACTCCTTCTGGGTGCTTCACTTTTTTTTATCAGCCAGTGTATTTTAGGGAGGGAGTAGTAACTTAAACTTTGTCCCACTCCGTTTGTTATTTTTTGTCCATAAACTTTTAATTAGTTTGGAAATCTGTTTCAAAGTTTATTTTTTTTTATATTAATAATTTGGTATTTTTAACACAAGCCATTTTTAAATGAGGTAGATTAAACCAGTGAACTTAAACTTATATCGCAGAGTGTACGCCTCATCTGGAGTATTATTTATAAAAGATTTTCATACGTTAACGAACATGCAATTGTTTAAGTTTGATATGTTACATGTTTACTATTAAAATTTTATTAACTCCAAGCAGGTTGTTAATTTTTTTCCTTAAAAATATTTTAAAAGTATTAGGTATTATTTTTTCATTCTTTTGTTTAAAAAAGTTAATCTACTTTGTGCTAGAGCGTAATTTTATCTCCGAACAGATAAGATAAAAAGCGATAACGAACTTTGTAGACGTGGATTTTGTCTATTTGCCACGTCGACTGCGGAATGGAGAGCTTCGAAACAGAAGTCCTCTTAACATCTTATTCTAAACGGCAGCTTCACTTGTAAGTAAAATTACATTGTTATTGGTTAAATTCATAATAACTTGAATCAGTTTAGTGAAAATTATATGCCTCAATAATTGTAGGATTCAGAATTTCTTATAAGGCGTACATTCTATGTTACAAATCAAAATGTCTGAAATGTCGTTGTTTTCACGATTATTAATTAAACTATACGTTAAAAGATACGTTTATGTCTGATATTTGAAATTTTAGGAATTAAAAATAAAAAATTTTAGAAAGAATATTTGGATAATGATTGCGCAGTATATCACATGTTAAAACGTTCTTATAATATACAAAAGTTTATAAGGCATCTCTATTGAGAGGCAATAGCCCTGCCATCTTGTTAACGGCTTAATTTTCTTTCCGCCATTTTAATTTATTGTTCGTTAATTTAAAAAAAATAATCAAGTTTATTATTTTTTTAAAATTAATTTTAGGAAGTTCACTCGTTGCTTTACTATTATTAGAATCAAGATCATGGCTTAACATATAACCTAAACTAAGATATAATTTTTCTCTATTTTTAAACAATGGAGGTTAGTCACTTTTCCAAAAAAATATACAGTATACCGATATTCTTACGATGAGATTGAAAAATCATGACACCATTATTACTAATTAAACCATTATATTGATTGGCCACATTAGTGTTGATTCATATTAATTTACAATAAAAAATTGAAATACAGTACAAACTACGTACACAAGGCAATTTTTTTTTTATAAACCGTAAAAGAAGATGACTTACAATGCTAAGAAATAATTGAAAGGAAAACCACATATTCCACAAACTTATTTTAATACTAAGTCGTCGAAATGCGCATACGTAGTATTAAAATAAGTTTGTAGAATATGTGGTTTCTCTTTCAATTTTTTCTTATCATTACCGGATTTCCACAGTTTCCTGGCATCATCGGATTCCATTACTATACTGACTTATAACATTCAACAGACATAAAGTAATGAAACAATTATCAAAACTAATAAAAATTAAACAATAAATCTACAAAGAAATTGTGGAAAATGATAATATACACTGAGTGGGCTGTTTATTAGGAATACCCTCCCTAAAGCTGTGTTGCACCACCCCTAGCAGCTATAACAGCACGAAGTTGCCGTGGCATGAATTCACTCAGCCGCTGGAAGCATTGTTCCGTGATGTTTGTCCAAGCGGATGCAATAGTTGTTCCCCGTTGATGCTTATTGGATGGTGGTGCATCTATGAATCGAATAAACTGTTCCAGATCATCTCAAAGTTGTTCGATTGGGTTCAAATCCGGGGACTGTGGTATTCAATTGAATTAATTATCGTGCTCTTGGAACCATTCCATGACGATACGAGCCTTGTGAAACGGAGCATTGTCCTGCTGGAAGCATGCTTCCGATGGGGAAAACACAATGGCCATGAAGGGATGAACGTGGTCGGCAACATTGTTCAGGAAGCCCTGACCATTAAGGCGTTAATCTACAGGTATCAGCAGACCAAGCGTATGGCAGGAAAACATTCTCCAGGCCAGTACAGAGCCTCCACCAGCCTGAACGTGGAAACCAGAACGTAGGGGTCCATCGCTTCGTGCTGTTGTCTCCAAATTCTGCGTCGGCCATCTGCATGGTGCAGTAGGAAACGGGATTCATCCGACCAGCAGACCTTCTTCCAGTCATCGACGGTTCAGAGTGGGTGATCACGGGCAAATTGGAGACATGTTTTTCAGTTTTTGGTGGAGATCATAGGTACTCGGACTGGCCGTCGGCTGTTGTAGCCCATGCTTGCAAACGTACGGCGTGTAGTGCGTTCAGGGATGTTGTTTTGCGGTCCAGTGTTGTACTCCACGGTTAGTTGACGAGTCGTGACGTTTCTATTCGCACGAACAAACATTCCCATCCGACACTCACCCTTTGGATCGACGAGCCGTTTGCGACCACAGGCGAGTTGTTTTTTGGTTGTTTAACCAGTCCTGGTAAACCCTTGAAATGGTTGTTCAGGGAAAGCCTAGAAGACGTGCGGTTTCAGAAATACTCAGTCTATCGCAACGGGCTCCAAGTATCATCCCACGCTCGAAGTCGCTCAGATCCTTTGTTTTCCCCATGGTGACGGTCAAAGCATTTGCAGTTGACAGGTGTGTTCTCGTTTTATGTTGGTATCGACTTTTATGTGACCAACTGATACGTAGTAGTTGCTATGCGAAAGGATTTGCATAGTCATGTGTGTTCCTAATAAGCTGACCACTCAGTGTACAGGGTGTGGCAAAAGTGTGGTACAAGTCAAAAACTATATGGTGTAGGTAAATGAAATTAAAAATATTATTACTAAGGAGGATAAGGGCTACTTGGTAGTGACATTTTCAAGTTTATACAAGAAAGTGTTCATGAATTATGGAAATTTATCTCCTTAACTATCACATATACAGGCATAGTGTCAATCGCAAAGTTGTAGAGCACCCTTCAATTACTTTCAATCGAACTTTAAAATCATTGCTTTATTAGGGTAAAATTCAAGAAAAAAATTGCTTGAAGTCGGTAAGGTACTTCACGACATTTGCAAAGAAGCCCTTCTTCTTAAAGCCCTTTCTCCGTTTATTGAAGTCGGAGGTAGCTTATTTTTTGCATGTTAAAATTGGCTTTTTTTTTTTGAGGATATGCCATATAAATTACATGTATTTTTTAATATACAGGGTGATTCAGAAAGGTAGGTCAAGAATAAAATACCATGTACAGTTTGTAGCGGGGAACAAAATTTTTCCTATAAATATGGGTCCGGAAATGCATCCTTACAGAGATAATGCAACTTGTACGAGGTAGGAATGACATTACAGTAGGTGTTCAAAATACAGACCCTGAGCCTCGATGCAGGTGTTTGTAGTGTTTGAAATGCCCGGCGACGTGGGTGATCACGGTCTGGAAAACGTTGTTGGTAAATCATTTCCGCTTCAGTAGCATTACCCTGTGCTTCGCCGTAGACGAGATGCATTTCCGCCAGCTCCGCATTAGTTAAGCGATCCATTGTACGACAATAGAGTTATAGTTGTACCGCAAGATTTAGAGCCCTGAGTGGAATGCTCGATTAATAAGAGGAGTACAGCTCTTGCTCAATACCATTGTTGAAACGATGAATTATTTCATATTGTTGGATTTTCGCTGACGCATTTGTCTTCAGAGCAATGATTAAATCTAATTGTTATTTTACAAGATTTTATTTTATTAATTTATGTATTTATTTTATTTATTCATTTAGTCTAGTTTATTTAATTAATTAATTACTCGCTTTATTTATTTTATTTTTTGTATTTATTTATCATATAATTAATGTACTCTTATCTTAGTTATATTATTTTATTTATTTAATTTATTTTTATTTATCCACTTCCATCAACATTTTTTCATCTTATGTACACATTAATTTTTATAGCTTTTTCATTCAAATTCCAAATTGTATAATGCATAAACATTAAGCAATACTGCTCTTGAGACTCGTTCTATGCTTATAAAGAATATATTTCAACTTTGGATTCAAATGTTTTTGGTTCATCTTTGGATTTTATGGTGTCTAACCATTAATAAAAATAGACTTATTAAATTAATCACACAATTATAAATAATTTTTTGAACTTATGTTATTTTTAGCTTAACAAATTAATTTAAAAAAAATTCAAACCGTAAATTCGTTATGAAATATTATAATATACGAATCTTTCTTTTAAAAATACCATGAATTTAACATAATCTTAGAAATAACAAATTTAACGTAATCTTAAAGTAACATGCATTTAACATAATCGAAAATTAATAAAGCAGTTCTTTAATTTTCCTGAATGGGATTTGAATGTATTTTCAGCACTATATGTGTGTTCTTCGTCTTCTTCATCATCCCACCAGTCGTCATCAGAATCCTTAAAAATTTCTGTTTGAATAATTATGTTGTCGAACCTTGATAAGTGGATCAGCCTGAGATCGGAAGAAAATAGCCACTTATCCGGAGTAGGGGATTTTCGTTTAAAAAAAAAGTACACTACTTAGTACCACGGTCTATAGATATTCATGGTCATCGAGCTCCATTGTTAAAATGAAGCTAAAGTTTCTAGCTCCCGGTAGGGCGGGAACTCTATTGAAAAGTGGTGCTGCATGTACAATCTGCCCAAATGCGCCTACAGCGCCACGCTATCGGCAGGCAGAAACTTTACTTTCGTATTCAGTTTCAATGAAAATCTCTATCACGGGTTGCGGTCGGGTATAGTGCGATCTATGCGGCACCTGGCGCGATCTGTTTCCCTTAGCTTTTCGAAACAATGGAAAATGGCCGAAGCTCGATGACCATGAATATCTATAGACCGTGCTTAGTATTAATTGATTTAAACAGTGTTGTTTAATTTAACAATATAAAATTATCATTATCACAAACAAAAGAATATTCCGCTTCTGCATTCGCATTTGTTGATGGATTTTTTTCAACTACTAATCCCACAAGTCTCCTCTCGTGCTTTTTATTTACCTCATAGAGTAAATTAAGCTAACTAAACGGTATATTTTAGAGGAAATTCATGTGTTGCACCGAAAGCTGGGTGTCTTCACAGAAGGATGCTGTGTACTAAATTCCGAATAACAACCGACAATCGAACAGTGTAGTGTATCGGTATTGGAGTGGAATTTGAAGCATAGCTTCCATAATATCACTCTTCATATACATATTTCAAAGGAAGCCTGATGTACCCGCAAAGGCCATCCACCGTATGAACGAATAAAATTACCTCCTCTTGGTGGAGGGAAATTTGACTGACGATTGTCTGAGCTTGGAGTATATCACTAAATAAAAAAGCTACACACACGAAACCCAGTGATCTGAGAATCGAACAGTGAAGTGTATATTTATTCAGGTAGGACAGAACCAGTGCTATCACGAGGCTCACCCTTGCAGAATAAATTCCAAATGAAATCAAATGAAGTAGGCAAGAAGCCTAACTAACCAAGAGGTCTTTCACATTATGAAAAAATAATATGATTGAAGATTGTCAAAAGATTGGGGGGGGGGGGGGAGGGTAACATCTTCCAATAATCCGGGAAGGAGACGTTGCCAATGTCTTCAAAGTTGACGTTAAAGAATATGCCTTGGCTTTCTGTATTTCGTATGCCATTTCATTTCCAGAAATCTGATCTCATACAGACTTTATATTGTGGCTATTACAAGTGGAGTATGCATATTGCACAGACTGAAATGTTTGGCATTAAATTATTTGTTAACCATTTCTGAAAATTCTCAGAATGCACATCTTTATGCTAATCACCGTACGAATTCCAGATTTGAAAACAAGGCCAGCATTTTTAACTTATCTTTTTTCCCCTCTTGCGTGAACAATAAATCCTGCTCCTTTACTTTTCCAAAACTTCATTTTCATTGTCATTTTGCCAGCACTTTCCGAAAACAGCAATTATATGAATACACGTTTCATCCAAATATAAAGGATGGGGTGGTTTTCTAATCGCTTCCAGAAACGACATCGAGCTGCAATTATTTCAGGCTTCTCTACGAAAATGCATCTATTAGATTTGCATTACATTTTTTTATGCAAGCTCCCCTATTTCTTCTTCTATCATGATTATACTCACTCACCAAGAATCATGGCACATCCGCGAACCGTCGTGGAAGAGAGTCTACCAGTTCCCGGAACACAACCACAGACACTGCAAGCCATGCTGTCTCCACTGCACTCCAAAACTATGCTGCATTTACCAGTTGTGTTGGTGACGACCTGACAGATCGTTCGATGACGTCCCACTAATGTTCAATGGGATTGCAATCTGGGGAACGTGGAGGCCAAATCATTGTCGTGAAGTCGGTATCATGTTCCTCCAGCCACTGCCGTATCACAAGGTCCGTGTGTGGAAGCGCATTATCTTGCTGGAAGATGCCGTTGCCCGCGGGGTAAAAACTGTTCATGAAGAGGTGCAGATGGTCCCCAAGGAGAGCGATGTAGGAAATATCACGCAGAGTGGATGTCAGATGCACCAATCGACCCATTGCATGCCACGAGAAAACATCCCAGACCAATATGGAGCCTCCACCTGCCTGAGTGGGCCCCACCTGACAAACGGCCCGATACAGTTGAAACCGTGACTCGTCGGACCAGGCAACTTCGCCAGTCCTCAGCGGTCCAATGTCGATGTTGGTTGGCACAGGCTAGGCGTTTCCGACGATGTGCAGCTGTCAAGAGTGGCACCCGTCGTGCCATCCTGCTCCCAAAGCCTGCAGCTGCCAAGGTTCGCCGAATTGTCGTCACAGTTGTGGGACGTCCCTGGTTGTACTGCATGGTGATTTGAACCGCTGCCGTCCTTTGGTCAGCAGTTGCAAGCCGGGTGACCTGGCGAACACCTCTGGCATCAATGAGGCGTGGGCGGCCCGTCCGCTGTCCGACATGGGTTGTAACCGCTCGTTGGGTGTTCTCTCAATAGACCCCTTGCGGGAAAATTGCAGTGTGCTAGCTACATCTGATATTGAGGCACCCATCCGTCTGGCACCAACAATCATTCCCATTTCAAATGCAGATAGCTCTTGGCGTGCTGCCATTTCTGCAGCTAGTATTTTGCTCAAAATGATTGTGTGATATCAAGGAAGTTTGTGCACCTGCATTCCGAGAATGGAAGCAGCGGGATGTGTCTCATTACGGACAGGGAACCTGATTGGAGGGGTGTGCCATGACTTTTAGTGAGTGAGTGTATATGAATCACCATTATTAATGTGAATGATATAAATAAAATATGCAGAGTGTAAATGGACGACATTTCACAAATTTAAGGATATGTAGAGGATGATGTGGTGAACATTTTTTATTAATAAACCCATAGTCCCAAACGAAAAGCGACGGACCCACAGCTTGTTTGATGACCTGGTTTGTCAAGCATTGAACTAGGCACGTTTACTACGATGTCCCCTGTCATTGCATCTTGTAGGCCTTATGCAGACGATCAGCTCGCAGGCTATTTTCAAATGATACCGTCCGGATGCACAGCACATTTTCCAATCACATAATCTTGCATATCAGGTTGGTACGAAATTCCCGTTGTTAGTAAGGGTGAAGGTTTTTTTGCGCTCTACGTTTTGTGCTGTATGAGTTCAGGAATGGACTTTACTGTGAGGCAGGAAACAGCGAGAACTTTCCTACCCAATTACGTACAGAACTGTTACTAGACTGTCCTATTTCAGATCGCCACAAATTATCTCAGTGTACACGATCGCACAATCTTTAGCATATCTGTAAAGAAGTAACTTCATGGAAGGTGATTATACCTTCGTGGAATTTGCTGATATGCAATTGTGTTACGGGGAAGCTCGTGGGAATGCAATGACAACACAGTAATTCAGACGGCCATTCCACGGCTTGACGCAAAACAGAGCATCAAACATGCTGTGGCTCCGTCGCTTTTCGTTTGGGACTATGGGTTTATTAATAAAAAATATTTACCACATCATCCTCTACATATCCTTAAATTTGTGAAACGTCGTCCACTTACACCCTGTATACACTGAAGAGCCAAACATTATGACCATCCCCACATTGGTGAATGAACTCGTCTGGATCATGTGGAAGGCACGTAATTAAGTGGGAATGGTATTTAACTGCTGCTGGAGAAGGTAAGGAATCGGTCTTGTACTTAATTTTGCGAGTAATGGGAAAGGCTACTGATCTAAGCGAATTTGATAGAGGGCAGATTGCAATGGCCCGAAGACTCGGAACGAGTATCTCCGAAACTGCACGGTTGGTAGATTTTTCACGATCTGTCGTTGTTAGTATTTATGCAAAGTGGATAAATGACGGTAAAACCAGCAGTAGACGCCAGGGTGTTGGACGCCCACGCGTTATCAAAGAAAAAGGACGTCGGAGACTGTCCCGCTTGTAAAGCAAGACGACCATCATAAGCGAAAACGAGTCTCCATCAGCATTGGAGTAATATTAGGACGACCGCTATAATATTATCAACAATAACCCTTCCATACAGGCAGAGTCAAATCGTGAAATTATACAAGGATCTGGTTTGGGCCCTTTGTTATTTGCTGTGATATCTTCTTCATTATACAAACATCAATTTCATTTTCAGATTATTAATTAGCGGAAGAATGGAGCTACTTATTGTTTTCACAATGTCCGTCTGTCTGTCCGTCCGTCTGTCCCCTTCATAATTTCCGCATTTTTTGAGGTAGAAAGTTGAAATTCGGAATGTAGCTTACTAGGAGCATGTGCACCTTCACTATTTAGTTTGGTTTTGATTGGCCCACTGGGGTTGGAGTTTCGGGGGCGGAAATTAGAGGGGACCAAAAGGTCTACGCGTATTTACGGATATAAAGGAGTGAAATTCGGCATGCAGGTTCCTCTAAACAAGATCAACATCACTGTAAAGTTTGGGCCGAATTGTCCCAATAGGGTCGGAATTGTGGGGGTGGCAATCACTTGGTCTTTAGAACTTTATGGCAACAAATAAGGTGTGATATATCAGTCGATCGAAAATGATGAGAAAAGAAAGAAGCTAGGGTTCTTTTATATTTTCTAAATAAAAGGTTCGAGAAAATCAATTTTTGATTTTAAAAAATGGGGGGTTAAAAAGTGCAGATGAAGGAATAAAAAAATAGATGAACTCAGGGCTTCCGCTACTTTCTTATACCTTCCTCGGGAAGCTTAATTTCTTGTTAGTTATGTTGATGATAATTTTTTATATACCACCTGTAAAATAATAGCCAAGAATCATCTCTTAATTTATAGATCACGAGTGGTATGAAAAACGGGGACTTTGCTTAAATAAAAGCAAAACGAATATTTTTATCTCCAAAACTTACCAGACCACTCTTACCGTAACAGTGCTTGGTATTGTTACGATCCGTTTGGGAGAAACATAAAACAAAGTACTTTTATTCCACGAGAACGGCCGTTACATCAGAAATGAACGCTCTCAAAATCGGAGCAAATTACAAGTGGCAGGTGGGGAAGCTGCCACAAAGCAACCCCGTCGGGAGGATTTTCTCTCACCCGAGAAGAGAAAATGGTTCGGTCGGGAAGTCCGAGAAAGAGAAAGAGGAAATAGGCGAGACAGTTGCAATCTTGGAGCCGTGAAGAAAAGTAGTTCGAGAAACGAAAAAAGGAGCTCTAATCGAAGAACAAGATGTTTTGAGAAAAATTCACAATACAGAATTCGAAAAAGACGAATTTGGATTTGCAAGCAGAAGGAATGAAACTGCTGAGGCTCACCAAATATGTGAATGCAATGAAATATTCTATTCGCCACTGAATTATCTTGTGCATTTTCACTTTTCGGTGCGTGAACTTTATTCGAGGAATATCGGAGGTTCTACAAATTTATTAGCCGGATGTACGACTTATTATGGAATTTTTCCACTTGGAGTTAACGTCTATATCAAAGGAATTGGAGGAGGCACAGCCGAGACTGAATTAATTCAACCAGGTGAGCTTTTCCGCTCGAGGAATTTAATATTATTTATTTAGCGTCCAAGTTAAATGTTTATTTGGATTTCTAAAATAATTAAAGCGGAAAGTTATTGCGCTCGTTTGAGATGCGCTCCACTTAAACTATTAGAATATTAACTAATTTGCAATAACTATTATTCACGTGTTTCTAAATTTAAAATATTCTTTAAGAGTTTTGGATAACGCATCTTGTAAGAACCGTTAAATTGATTAATTGCGTAATTGCAA
This sequence comes from Rhysida immarginata, assembly GCA_023313115.1. Lineage (NCBI taxonomy): Eukaryota > Metazoa > Arthropoda > Chilopoda > Scolopendromorpha > Scolopendridae > Rhysida > Rhysida immarginata. The sequence continues at coordinate 119,635 of JAHWFO010053297.1, read as the reverse complement.
TTGTGAGTAGGAAGGAACTATTGCAAACCAAGTTAAACATGCTCGCCAGATTATTTATTTAAAATACAATGCTTGTATATTTGTTTGGCTTAGACAGTTTAATAGTGTGTAACTCGAATACATTAAGTGTTTTGTGAAAATAATTTACGGCCTTCAATTTACCTATACCAATTTCAAATTACCGAATCTTAGAACAGATTCCTAAATAATAGTTTACATTGATGTGTTTAGCTTTGTGTTGATTAATTGTTGCTACCAAGAAGTTAATAGTTATTAGTGCAACCTTAATTTGGCTTTAAAGAGTGAAGTACGATTAATACTTACAGATAAATAATAAATATATACTGAAGATGAACCTTCAAACATCAGGTAATGATTTTTTTCAATGACAAAATCATTACGATTAATACTTGTTTGAATTTATGAGTAATGAAGTTTCAAGAAATTGATTTAATTTGTCATAATAAGTTTATTTTAAGATTAAAGTTATCACCTCCTCATTCCCTTACTTCTTCAAATACTCTACAGCTATTCTTCCACTGCACATGTGACAGGTATAACCTTTGAAAATCATCTTAAATTCAATTCGTTAATCGATAAGATGATCACATAATTACATCGAAAAGTATATCCCTTCAAACGTATACGAACTTTCGCCCCTAAACACGATATGATCAAACTAATTAAAACTGTCGTCATCCCATGTTTAAATTATAATGTTGTTTTCTGGGCCGCAACTACTAAGTCCAACATTAATCGATTAACAGTGGTATATAATCTTATTATCCGTACTGCCTTCAAAATTACTAATTATGATTCTGTCACTAAACAATGTTGTCGATTATATTTACCCATCATGCCTACCATTCGGCTGATTGGATTAGTCATTCAGTTATCTAGAGAGATTAGTACTTCTGATAACCCCGCTCTTTTTATGAAACAGTACCTTCTGACCAGTAGCGACTATCGTCATAACACGACTAATGCGTTTTGAAATTAAAGAAAAACTTTCATATTTCCAAAAACAACATTTTCCATATAAAGCAACTTATCTCTGGAATGAATTGCCACTAACTCTTAGAAGTCTTTGCTATCAATTGCAACTTCGATACGTGCATAAAATCTTGCATACATTTTAATAAACAATTAAGAACTTATTTTATGACTAGACAAAAAGACGATGACGAATAGGTCATTTTAATTTAATTTTATCCCTAAGGGATGTGACGAGTTAATAAAAACAATAACAATAATAATTTTAATGATAATGTGACAAAAAAGGAGGGAGGGGAAACCACCAGATAAACTGGAAGTCCAAGCCCGATGTTGTCCCCGAACAGGCAAGAAGCCCACAGCGGGGTTATTAAATATACATTTAAAAGAAAAAGTAAATGTAAATAAAATAATAATGATAATAAAATTATTAATAAAATGAAACAATAACAATAATAATACAGTTAATAATGAAGATGTGATAAATTAGTAATGTCAATAATACGAACTAAAAACTAAAAAGCAGAAAGAATAACTTCCTTTTGTTAGAGGAGAATTCGTTGAAATTAACTTTTAATTTGTAAAACGGATCAATATTCGATATGTTAGTTCTTCATTTTCTTAAAGATAACAGCGTCTTAGTTTGCCTCTTGGACCTGGATGGCGAACGACAAGATTGAAACACGGATCAAGATAATGATAATATACGGATTAGGAAACATAAATGGAACTTTTCTCCTTCGTTTTACGAGATTTCTGCTTTGTTTTCTTTATGCAAAGAGTGGAATTCCACTAAATCGTTGAAACTCTACATCTTTGTAATTGGAACATTTTCTTTATCATGGTTAAAAAGTTATTTTTCTTAACTTCTCAGCGCTTATACTAGGAGCATTCAGAGTATTTTATTCATTCGGATATGCCCAGTTTCCTCTAGATAGACCTGATTTTTATGGCTCCAGCACCTTTTTGTTCTAAGTTTATTCGACTGTTTCCGGAATTTACAGTACATTCCTCTACACCTATTATATGGGTATTTAATATGCCTATAAAATCTTTGACTATGAACTTCGGCTCGTAATTTTTTTATAATCGATTTATTATTGGAAATTGTTTTTGTTATTTAACTTTGTTTGTTCTTTATTTTATAATAATTCAGTTTTCAATTATACATTTAATTATTTTGAGCCCACTAGGACCTAACTCGTCGGTCTTTGACCATACTGGTCCTGTTGGACTTTGTTGTAAGTTTTTTGTTTAACCATATAAATAAATAAATAAATAAATAAATATAGGTATTACAATAATATACTATATTAGTTTCGAATCCGAATTTTATTATCCGTGCTGTTCCCTAGTGAGTTACATGCATATACTAAACTGTCTTTTCTTATAATTATAAGGGTCATACAAATGAAAACGAAAATTATTTATTTTATCCAAAGTGTATACAAGGGATTTAAGTATAATCATAGAGTAGTGTAAAAATACTCTACAAATGCATTAAGGCGTTTATCCCACTGTGTAACAAGGCGTGTAATTCCTTTATGGAAGAAGTTTTTCGGTTGCGTGTGGAACTATTCCAAAACCTCTTCCTTCACTTCTTCGTCCGACTGAAAACTGCGGCCTTTCAGATGTTTCTTGAGATCCCCAAACACGTGAAAGTCACATGGGGATAAGTCAGGGGTGGATGCTGCATTGCTTCCCAGTTGAACTATTTGATGAGGTTTACCACTGCTTTCGAGGTGTGAGGATGACGTTGTCGTGGAGAAAAAGCACTCCTTCTGTAAGAAGTCCAGGGGCGAGTTTTTGGACATGAGATCGCGGTTTAGTAAGCATCGCTCATACGGAAAAATTACGTAATATCAAAGCCTTCCAATGATAATTGCTCTGATCTTAGGCAATTTTGACGTATGAGCGATGCGTACTAAACCGCAATCTCAAGTCCAAAAACTCGACCCAGGACGCTTGCATTTGATGGCCGCGCGCAGTGCCTTCAATGTTTCCCCATATCCTGCTGCGTTAACTGTGGTGCCTTTTTCAAGAAAGTCCAGTAAAATCGGAGCTTTGCGATCAAAAAAAACGGTCAACATCACCACCTTCCCCGTACTGTTTGAGATTGCTTTTGATTTTTTCGTGGATGTTGACCTATAATGCTTCCTTTGACGACTTTGACGTTTGCTTTCGGGCTGGAAATGAAAGCACCAAGTTTCATCCCCTGTAACGATTCTGTCGAGAAAACTCTCTCCTTCCTGTTCATAGCGAGTCAAATGTTGCAGGGACATTCGAACTCCAAGTTGTTCTGATGTCAAATGATACGGATGGTTCCTGATAATGGAGTGAACAGTTCCACGACTAAGGCCAGTTTTAGTAACCACGACATCGATTGTAACTCTTCTGTTTTCCTTTAAGACAGCGTCAATTTTGGCTTTGGAATCATCCGCGATGGCGCGGTTTGCTTGTCCAGGTCGTTGATCATCCTGCAATGATGACCGTCCCTCCGAAAACCTCTTACTTCATGCCCATACACGAGTGAAGGTTAGGCAGTCATTTCCATAGACGTTCTGAAACTCCTTCACATGTCAAAAAACGACTTACTGCTCTCTGTTCCTGTTTCGTTGACTCCATTCTGTTGTTTCGACGAAGCGATCACTCGCAGAGCTTCGAAGCGCGAGATATCGTTCTTTCTCACGTGAGGCAACACTTGCAACCTATTGTTCAATTGCACGTGGGGTTTCACAATTGTTGAAAACAAAAACTTACGATCTTATACGTCGTCTTTTTTTTCCCACACAAATTTTCGTTTTCATTTGTACGACCCTTATACAATTGTATTAATTTGAATAAATCCACATTTCGTTTACACCATTCTTCTTGAATCACCCTGTGAATGAATCTTATATCATTCTATTTTATATTGATGCTCTTTCTCTTTTATATTGTGCCATTTCAAAGCAGCGTGGACACTAATTATAATTAATTATTAGAGTAAATAATTTAATAACTATATTTATTAAATCAATTTTTATAAATACTATATATTCAGTATTTTCCATTCTCTAACAGATTTCCTTAGAGAGATGATGTTGCAATGAAGAAGCACTGTTTACACATCTAAAGCTGCCCCACTAAGCCAAGTGGACGGACAAGGCTCTTTTACTGCCAGAACTTTCCATCTAAATGGAGCAACATTTCAACAACGTTAAAGAGCACGTGGATTCTAAGAGAATTTTTGTCGAATGTCAATCAGGAATGACCTTCGTGGAAACTCTACAGCGATCAGGCATACAAGAAACACTACCTGGCTTTCAAATTCAAACTCATCTTCATATTCCTCATAGACGCTAAAGAAATATAATCAACATGGGATCTTTGATTAGATGTATCCCAGTGAGGGCACTACACAATCTACGTACGTATTAAATTCTGAGGAATTCCGACGATTATGACGAGCTGAAGGAAGAGAAGGAAGGAATTTGCCACCGCTGCTAAGAAAGGAGATATCCGTTCACGTTAGATATTGTGATGTCGCGGAGTGAAATCGTGGACATGATAAATGAGAAAGGAATTGCCTAATCAAAATTTGCACAGAGTATCAGTTTTGGGTGTATGTATATTACCGTCCTAAAGTGTGCGTCTACTATTAACAACAATGAATGAAAAGGAAAACTTAGATGAAATTAACTCGGGGATTTCAATGTATAAAGTCTTCTTCACTTTCATCATTGGAAGAAGCTATAGAATATTAACTGAAAGTAGAAAGCAGAATCATCTTTCTCTTTGATCTGTATAACCTCAGACGATGGATCGTCTTCCCCTTCCATCGTCCTTCGGTCCATTCTTGTGAAGGGAAATCAAAAGAGAAGAATCCAAACCTTCATCTGTCTCTATGAATTCAAAACAAATTTTCTGTCTTTTCATCGAAACGAAAAAACGAACGACATCCGACCAAGTTCAATTAAAAAAAACAAAAATATATAGTGTTAATTAAATGTTCACAATTAAATAAAATTTTTTAGCGATTGATAACCAAGTGCGAACTATATGATTCAAATTTTTTAATTTTTCTTCAACAACAACAATTAGTTTCAGAAAATTCACATTTTAAATGTTTATTAAAAATTCGGGAATATTTATCGCGAAAGTATTTTTTTTTTTTTTTTTTTTTTGCAGATGAAATAATACTGAATAATCGATCCTCTTGAAATCGACACACGAAAACTCAATCTCATTCAATGTCTCTAATGAAAACTATTGATTCGAAAAGGAAATCGACAATCTCTATCAAGGAATATGTTCATCCTTCTGCAACTGTGTCTGCTTTATGTGAAGAGAATAAATTTACTGGAAAACATTCATTAAATTTTTTGAGGTTTTCTCTAAATTTTCCAAAATCTTTTGAGATCGAATATTGATCGGATGTCGTTCGTCTTATCGATTCCATCAAAGGAGATAAACGTTTTTTCGAATTAGATGACGACGAGGGTTTATATTGTTCTTTTTTGATTTTCCTTTTAAAGAAATTGACCGAAAGCAGATGGAGAGAGAAGAGGGTCCACCGACTGAAGTTAACGTTTAAACAGAAAGATGATCTTCTCTGTCTTCATCTTTTAGTTAATCTCGTGAAAAAACAAACAAAAAGGACAGATTCTATGTTCAGATATTAAACTATGAAAGAAAAATAGAAAAACAAACTGAATATAAACACATTACAAGGGTTGTTTCACACGACCATTATATATGAAACTGTTGTCATTATTGATTGATATTGCTAATGGAGATTTCGCTAGCAGTCGCTTCTGCGGAGAACGAATCACTCGATTCACATCTTTCATTGGTTCTTTGATTCTTCGCTGATTGGGTGAAGATAAATATTTAAGACCTTTAACTGAATAATACCATAGCTGACGAACTGTTCATTCAGTTGTTACTATGCATTTGCTGTCACTTAGTAATTAAGAAAAATATTATAAAATTATACTATTATGAAAGTGAAATGAATGTAAAAATCATTAATGTAAATATTAAGTCACTTAAGAGGGACAAATATTAAAAGTTAAAAGTGTCTTGATCACCAAAGAAATAAAATCATAAATGAATTTAAGGATTCACGTTCCTTAAGTATAATTGTAAGACGTTCATATCCAACGATCAGTTTTTAAATTTTCTTTTCCTTCCATTTGAGGAGGAGAACTTCATTGGAACTGCACTCATGAGTATAAGCCAACTACTTCATTGTAAATATTAAGAATAGCAGCTTCTGATAACGTTTGAAGTCACGTCAAAATTATTAATAAATAGGCAATGGTATTCACCAGTAAAGAAAATTGTTACAATTTTTGTTTCTCTGATATTTACCATATACTTTTTACTACTTGTATTCCACTTTGTTGCTTAATAAATCGCATCTCTCCACAACTTTTATAAATTTTTATATACAGGAATCAAAATTTAAGACCTATATCGACTTAATATATATTTATTTTAAGTAATGCAGCTAAATATCTCGAAAACGACAAACTCTAAAGAACAATGTTTCAGATTAAAATTGCAGCATTTGAAGGGGTAGTGTTGGCAACTAGTGGACTTTCCGCTATATTTAGCGGATAGTATTAAATTATTATATTTTTACATTAAAATTATGCAAAAATCTGAGTAATATAGCGGATTTAATTTCTTTAAAAACAATTGAATTCAATTATGTTAGTTGATTTTTAGCTTGATTTTAGCTGGGAAATTTTTTGAGTTGGCAACACTGATAAATCGGGTAATGAGCGCACACGCGTCTACGTTTTAGAGATGACAGTTTTCAAGGTCCACGTTTTAGAGACGACAGTTTTCAAGTTTATTTGAAGCTCAATTCTGATATTTTAATTGGCTGTCATATATGAAAATCGGATCGATCGACCACGTGGCGATCAAGCGCCAAATATTTACATTACAAACACGTGGCGATCGATCATAATTTGTTGACCTCGTTCCAGTCGACTTTTCTTCCAAGTGGAAAGTAGGGTCGTCGATGTTTAAATAATCGATGCTTTTATCCATCGCAATCGATTATTTAATCAAGATGGCGGCCCTATTTCCGGTTCATGTTATAATGGCTAAAATGAATCCGCAACGCCAGTTTATTTCAGCAACTTTACTCGAGAAACCCGAAAATTATAAAATGTTTAGGTGGTACCGATTCAAGTCGCTTAGAGCGGATGACGTCGGGAAGATTGTCAAGAAGAAACATGACCGCGCCAGTTCCCTTTGATTCAGATTTGTATCTACTATCGATGTAATAGGCTAATTTTATTATGCGAAAGTTTGACTGGGCGTGTCCAAATTTATCTATCGAAAAATGGAAGAAAAAATTCTGCGACCAGCATTAGAACCAATTGGACTATCGATAGAAAAATTATTACACGATTTGTACATCATGTTTAAGGGTCATCTCCAGTTTATATTTAATTATTTGTCTGTGAGTTCATCAAACTTTTTGATGGTTGGATGGGAGAAATTCTCGATCTGTGAGCCGGGTGCCCGCCTGCCATTGGGCTTTCCAACCTTGTTAACTTGGTTGTCTTTAAGACACTTTGTGACAGCATGGCTGCCCGGATGTCTGCGATAGCCCAATTGGTTGAGGCGTCGACCATGCAGTCGCGGTTCCTGGTTCGAATCCAGGTCGCAGAATTTTTCCTTTCATCTTTCGATAGAAAAATTATTACATCATGTTTGAGAGTCTTCTCCAGTCTATATTTAATTATTTATCTGGGCGTGTCCAATTAAATTTCCGATTTTAATTGTTAGACATTATTGCAAAGTCTAACAATTTTAAATGTATTAAAATATCAACATCTAACAATTGAAATTGGAAATTTAATTGGACAGACCCAATCAAACTTTTCATAGGACAGAGTATAAACTTTTATTATACTGGTATCATTGAACTTGCTTCTTAGGTGAAAGCACCCAATCCTGCAAAAACTACCGCAGCATTAGTTTACTGTCCATCTTAGGGAAAACATTCATGAGGGTTATCCAATTCAGGTTGCAAAAGAGACGCGAGCGGACGGCAAGAGAAGAACAAACAGGTTTCCGCCCAAACAGGGGATGCTGCGACCAAATATTTGCAGTTGATGGGAGAGCGTATTCAAAGTGGGAAGCGGTTGGTTGTAGTGTTTATTGACTTGACTGCGGCTTTTGACCCGGTACTTTGGGCAGCCCTTGCAGCAGATTGTGTTCCTGCTAAGATCAAACACCTACTGCTGAATACTTACAAAGATTCGAGCAGCTGCGTACGCATCAAAGGGGAATTGTCAGATCAGTTTTCTGTGTATATGGGAGTAAGATAAGGCTGTGTGCTTTCGCCATTGTTGTACAACACGGTCGTTGACGCAATTATGAGGAACGTCTTTACCGAGAGATATGGCGCCCTGTACGACACAAATCAATCCATCACTTATCTGATGTATGCTGATGACAGTGCCATATTTGGAGATGAAGACCACGAAGCCTCCGCAATCCTCCGCTGTATACAAGAAACAGCGCATCCTTTCGGACTCAAAATCAACGTAGATAAAACCAAAGTCTTCATAACTGGCGGATCGCCTGCTCGGGTGGACTTGGATGGAATGCAACTGGAGCAGGTGCTGCAGTTCAAGTATCTCGGCGCTATCATCCAAGAAGGGAAAATGGCTGCCACGGAGGATATTAAATGCAGCAACTACAGCTTTCAGGACCCTAATATAGGTGTTGGAAGAAAGCGAACATCAGCTTATAAACGAAAATGCGCCTTTACCGTTCGCTGGTTCTCAGTACTCCTGTATGGAGCAGAATCATGGACGCTTCTACAGTCTGACATACAGAAGTTAGAGAGATCTTCCAGATGCACTGTCTGCGACGAATTTTAGGCGTCTCGTTATCAGATCGCATGCGAAATGAAGTCATCCGAGCGAGATGTGTTCAAAAGAGAAAGCTCTGGAAGAAAACAATGGATGAAGATAATACGTGACGTCCGAAATCTAGTAGCATCCGCAGCAGCATATTGACTACGCGGAAGAAGACAATGAACTTCACTTGACTACTTCACTTCACTTCACAAGCAGCATATTGACTACTTCACTTCACATCCAATCCTGAATGAACTTAAATACGCTGATTGGCTCTCGTTGCAGAGATAATGACGTATGTAACCGGAAAATAAATAAAAAACCGGTTTTTAACCGGAATTTATTGATAGCCTTTTTTAACCGGAAAATTAAATGCCTAGCCCGATTTTGGTCGGAAAAGAAAATGCTGCCAGACGACGGTGACGGTTGAGCAAATAGCTATCCAATGAAACGTACCCTGTTTGTATGGCGACCGTAAGCTGATTCTGATTGGTAAGCCAATTAAGGAAATTCTGGAGGAGATCGCAAAGCACGTGCCTTTAAGTAAAATCGCCGCCCACACAGGTCGTAAGAACACCATTAAGATTAAGTGTCAAGATGAGGAAATCACATAAAATTCTGGTGTCTCGAGTGGAAAGCAACGAAATGCTAAAGATCCAGCATCATCAGCTCAAATCCGAAAAAATGCTTAAATAGGATATCCAAAACGTTGACACAATGTCAGGTGCCAAAATGAGAACCAACAGAGACGGAAGTTAGACAAAATAATTAAATGCTTAATTTACGCAGAGGAATACATACAAAAGAAATCTATACATATAGGGTGTATCTGAATGGTCTGTACAAACTTACAGCATGAGTACCTTGTAGCCAGAGAAGCAATTATGTCCCATGAACATGTGTTCACAAACGCTTCCTTCTGGAGATACAATCGTTGGATAGGCCGTGAAGGACTAATACCGTGGCCAGCACGTTCGCCGGATACGAATCCCTTAGACTTTTTTGTGGGCCACTTGAAAAACCCTTGTTTATTCCACCCCCATACCAGATGTTGATACTCTTCGCCAGCGGATCGTGGACAATTGCGATGTCATCCGTAACACACCCGATATTTTCCATCGTGTGCAGGCCTGCGTGGAATCTAACGGAGGTTATTTCGAGCATGTAGTTTAGCACGTCTGAACTGTTCTGTCACTGTACAAACCGGAAATAAACCTAGTTTGTAACGCTAAACGGATCTGATGTGATAACTGCGCCAGCTATTGTAGGACAACATCAAGGAAGCATGTGTGACCCTATGTTCATGGGACATATATTGCTTTTCTGGCTACAAGGAACTCATGCAATAAGATTATACAGACCGTTCAGATACACCCTGTATAATAAATCTGTTGTCTGTGTTTGTTTGTACGCGCATCACACAAAAACTACTGGACGGATTTTAATGAAACTTAGGATGTTATAGCTTATAGTCTGGATCCACATTTAGGGTACTTTTGATCCGGATCAGATACGAAATTCCCGAGGAATTATATTTTTCTAGCATGAAATAAGTGCTGATCATTTTGGTGTTGCATTACCCCAGGAGAACTCCGAACAATGGGATATAAAACGATGGGAAACCGCGCGACTGTCGTTATCGTAGCAACGTAATAACCCCCGATTTTCGTAAGCTTTTATTACTAGCGGACCCGGCAAGGTTCGCTATTTCTAAAACTATAAATATAAAATAGCATGTCCTGATCGATTGACTGAATCATCATCGCCGAAACCGCTGAAGCTATTACTAGGTAACCACAAAAGTTCTTGCCGTTTTTAATTCCGGAAAACAAAATCATGTACACAAAGAGTAGCGTATCGCTAGTCCCCAAAGTAATCCCCATTGGCATCTAGCACCTTCTGCCAACGTGTCTCCAGTGGATCAATCCTCTGGCTGTAAAGCTTGCTGGTCTTGGACTCAAAGAAGTCCGTGAGTGCCTTTCGCAGGTCTGTATCATTGGTGTAGGATTTTCCACGAAGATAGTTGTCCATAGAATGGAAAAGGTGATAATCCGTTGGAGCAAGATTTGGTGAATAAGGTGGATGACACAAAGTTTCCCAGCCAAGCCGCTCTATGGTTTCCCCGGCCACCCGCGCCATATGTGGTCAGGCATTGTCATGAAGGAAGTGTAGCCCTTTGCGATTCACCAATGCTGGCTCCTTCTGCTCCAATGCCTGTTGCACACGTTCCAACTCCAAGGAGTAGGTCCCCAGTGATGGTTTGGCTAGTTGATAGCAGTTCGTAATGAACCATTTGGCGTCTAGTTCACCAGACGCACTAGACTACGGGGGTTCATTAAAAATGGCAAATTCTCCGGTCCTGAATTTCTGGAACCAATGCCTTGCGGTGCGTTCATTCACAGCATCTTTTCCAAATGCAAGGCACATTCGGCGACTTGATGCTGCTGCTGACAAGCCCACTTTGAAGTCATAAAGCAAACAACACCTAACATCTCCTTCGATACCTCCATTTGTCTTCACTTCTGCACGAGATGTGATTGATGTGAATGCTCAACAGCCCTGTATTTATACAGGCTACTGTCACGTCAAAATTCGACTATGCGCAGTTGGAAGTTGCTTAAATAAACGTGATCAGAGAAATAACATACTTTGTGCTTAATTATCAAAGATTTATTAACATAAACTAATAAAGATAGGATACATAGTTTATCCAAGGGTACGCCAAACGACTGGGAGGATTTAAACGGTAATCTACCTATCCCTCTTAACCATGTACGGTCGTAGCCCCTTGTTTGGGTAAAGGGGCGGAATCCTACTAACACGTAGGAAATCCGCCCGAATGGGAACAAAAACTAAATTCAGTTGGGCAAGAAACATTAACTGTATAAATTATAGTAGCAATTAACTTGCATATAAAAGTTTCTGCTAAGATGCTAGAAACCAAAGTTACAGAAATTCAATTAGAGAGTCCATAACAAAACATTAACTTCATGTTGCGTTAGCTGGCTCTGTTTTCTTCACCGTAGACAGCGCAACGGTATCCAACACTGATGCGGGCTGTAGGGGAAATTCTATCCTCCGCTCTTTCGTACAATATGAACAATTGTACACCTTACAAAAGACAGCGGCGACGCACCGCGTTTAAATTTGTCTTAAGACGTAAATAACTGCAAAGAAAGAAAAGACGGAATTAGTCTACTGAGGACCGCCTTTCAACGCGCGAGAATTAATTAGTATTTTTTTTAAACAACATTGCGCAAATTAAATGCAACCTTTAACGGTCTCTTAGGCTTACTGTCATTTACTACATGTAATGCCTTAAGCGAAGGAAATTACGCGCAATTGCCTTTAAATAAACAAACATTATGCGCTCGGGAGCGTCATTGCATATGAGAGCGAGAGAGAGCATTTATTTGTAAGCATGTAACTTGCTTACCTTGTAAATGGGATGATGGCGCCGAGATAATCCTGGATAAGGGCGATGAACAACCAAGGAGCGATGCATACGACCCTCGTCTCTCTGGCTCGTTCCGTCTCCGTTCCAATCCTTGGCACTATCGACGAAATTCGGCTGGGCACGTCAATGGCGACGACGAGCACTCGTATAGCGTTTCCCTCGAGGACCGGCTTGAAAAGTACAACGTGGCGGACTCTCCTGGCTCCGGCGGACGTACGCACTGCTTTCTCCTTCTCGGGCTCCTCGCTGGCGAGTTCGTGCTCGGGCGAACGTTGAGCGGTTGCTTTCGTAGAAACCTCTCCGTGTCCAGGTTGACGACGGCTTCCTTGAGTGGGAAAATACACTGAGAAAGTTAGTTCAGTAAATGAAGCGTAATGCCATGCATGCGTCCTTCGCGGAGAACACGAATCACGTCCATTGCAATGCACACTGTCTATCAGTTCTCTTTCTCTAGTTCTATCTCCGTCATTGCTTGACGAGATATTTTTCTTACAAAAACTCGGTCGCCTCGGAGCTTTTTCCAATCGACTATATCGTCTCGAAGCTCCGCTCTCTCTCCTCTTTACGCATTCTCCCGAAACGCATTTTGAACGCCGCGCTCTTTTCTGCGCCGTTTCCGCCTTCGCCAGCTGCTTCCTTCCGCTCGATCGTGCTTTGCTCGTGAATTGGCTCGTTTATGCTGGATGCTGTCAATAGATGGCAGCACCCGGAATCCGACATTGCTCCCCAGCTGATTTGAGCGGCTGGGGACATTGGACTGCCTAATTGTCGCATTCCTATGTGACAGCTACCCTTCCTGCTCCTCCCCTGATAGATTTTGGATCACACTGTACACTCATTTGCATATCTTCTACCACTTCTTTTTATGACAACAAAAAACGGCAAGAACTTTTGTGGTTACCTAGTAATATGAAATTTGGTCTGTAGAGACTTACTAATAAAGGATTTTACGAAATTCATCAAATAAGGGGGTAAAATAAGAGATGTAAGTTTGTATGAAAATCCGTCAATTTTTAAGTTAAATGTATTTTTTTTCATTAAATCCATGAAAAATGGTATATGACACGTTGCTAAGAAATTAAAAACGACGTGTTTTATGATTTTTGAAAATTTACCTCTTGAGAAGAGTATTCTAATTAGCTTTAAGGGGTTCGGCTGAGCGATGGTTGTAAAATTAATTTTTAATACCGAAAAAAGGCTTTGGCTATATTTTAAATTGCGGTATCGTTTAATTGTTTGCATCACTCTACAACCAGAATGTGCAACCAGAATATGCACTCTGCTGGATAGTCGCTCCGAATACAATAAAATTGTTCTGCATAATCTATAGATAGCAAGACATTTTTTCTTCATTAAAATGTAATGTTCATTCACTGATACAATGCTATCATGTCAACAGATGGTGCCAGTAGAAAAAAATACATCTGATGGCATTACAGAAAAACTCAGGATAGATAATACGCTCAAGACGGGTAAAGTTGTTATGCAGCGTCAACAGATGGAGTTAACGAGCAAAAGATCATCTGGTTACATAACATGCAAAGCGCATCTGGCAGATAGCCAGGAGAGGTGCACACGCGAGCGAAGGCTAAGCCCTTTACCCACAAGAACAAATGGAATAGCCAAGAAGAGCGCGAGCATAGAGCTTGCATAATAAGCTAATTAAGAAGCGACATAAAAAGCACGGCATTGGGAAAAATACAGACAGATTTCGGAAATTGAGAATTGAAGATAGAATTCAAAGACAGAGCTGATAATTGGAGACGACGACTTTGTGATTTTGTGACCTTATTTGGACTTAGATTTTTTTCCACGCAGCATAAGAGCATCACGTGTGTGACTGACTTTAAGTGAGTGTTCCTCCTCCCGGTGACCGCCGGGGGAGGTTTCACCCCCCCCCCCCGAACTTTTTGTGACTTTCTTGTGACCATGGAGAAATTGGTCATGTTGATGGCAGACGGGCCATTTTCCGTCGCCACGTTCATGAAGGCGCTGTATGCCAAATCCGGTTTACCGACTGTGCTTGAGTGAGGACCCATCCATCTTGGTGTTGCAGAGACTCTCCTCTATGGAGTTTGAGAATGCTCTGCAAATCAAGTGCAATTGCTGATCGCATCGTTGATGTGGAGTGCGTGAAAGTTGGCAATACCGCTGTTAAATTTTATCACGCGGACCCTGGCCCCTTCACAGTCCATGTCAGGGAAATTTCGTCGTTGTTGTCCACGGATTATATCAGAAATTTTATGTCGGAGTTTGGGGAAGTGCTTGGTATATACCGTCCCGAGTACGCAGATACTCCCCGACTCTAGAACGGCGACATATATTTTGATATGAGGCTGGATAAGGACATCCAGATTCCCTTATGGAGAGCGTGTCTTCGTATACTATAAGAGAATGAGGCAATGCTGCTGATACTACAAGAAATCTTCTTATGTCAGGAGAGATTGCCCTCTCCTGAAGAAGTGCGTGAAATGTTCGCGCATGGTGGGAAAATACCATCGTTGACCGGAGAAGGTTGACACAGGAATCAGTTCAGCAGCAGTTACATCACCGTCTCTTCCGACGCCGAGGATGACAACACCAAGTCAGGATGCAGAGCCACTACGACCAGTCCCGCCCATGCCTTCTCCTCGTACGTCGCGGGCTGTTTCGCCTGTGCCATCTTTGTCTCCACTTCCACCCAGTGATGAGCAGGAGTTTTTACCGCCGCCACCACTGCCTTCGTCTTCAAAAATTGCTGCGGATAATTCCCTGCTACAGCCATCAATCGACATCGTGATGGATGAGGAAGTGGGCTCTGCAGAAGAAGACCTCGGCGTACCATCGGATGTTAGTACGACGCTTCCAGAGAAGGATTTCCTGCTCTTCCTCCTCCATCTCTACCTGCGTCGTAGCCCGTGGGTGCCACCCGTCCTCCTTCACTGATTCCTGTGTCATCTTCAGCTCCAACGGCGAATACTTCCACGTCAACTCAGCCAGAAGGGCTTACGGAGAACAAGTCCCCCCGTAAGAGAAAAAACAGACGCCATCATAGCAACAAGGACAGCAATGCATCCGAGAGGGTAGCCATTGTGGATGCTCTCATCAATTCGGCAGACCGCTGAGCCTCATTCTTCATCTAAGAAGGTCCAGCCTCCATCGAATTCAGGTCAGCCTCTTCCACCTAAATCCTCTGAATGAAGGTCATCTCACTGAACATAAGTTCCTTGGGATCCTATTTTACGCAATCGGTTTTATTAATTTTTATTGCTCTGTATAGGCCAGACATCATTCTTCTGCAAGAAGATAAATTAGCTTCTTCGCAGAAAGATTATAATCTACCTGGGCTCTGCAGTCGATTTCCTAGTGCTCAATTCTTTATTAACTCATCTTCACATGTTGGACAAGGGGTTGCTACCATCATTTTCAACCCTTCCATACAGGTGTCGAACTGTATATATGACTGCGAGTTCAGAGTAATTTCGTTAGACATTCTATCGTCCGGTGTGAATTTCCGATTGCTTAACGTATATGCGCCGTGTGGAAGAGTAGAGAAACAGACATTTTTTGACGACATCAACTGTTATTTGTGTTCTGCTTTTCCTGTGGTGATTGCTGGTGACTTTAACTGCCATCCAGACGATGATAACAACTTTTCGTCTTGACATGTGGAAAGTGTAGGTCAGCAAAATGCTGTATTCGATCTATGGACACACCATCCACGAAGTGACAGTCCTGGGTTCACTTACCATCGAGGACCCCTTGTGTCATCACGACTAGATCTTTTCCTGATTGATAATTGTTTTGCTGGCTCCCTGGACAGATGTAGCTTATTGCTTGTGCATTCTTTGACCACAGTGCCATCATGTGGTCATGGAAACCTCCATTTTCTGCTTTTGCCACAAGCAGTGCTTCCAATAAGAACTGGCTCATGAATGTTTCTCTGCTTGACAACAACGAAAACTGGAGAATGTTTGTTTAGTTTGTGGAAAAGCATCTCCATAATGTATCTTTTACTCTTTCTTCGTGGCGTGTTTTCAAAGACAATCAAACGTTTTATCAGGAAGATTGGGATTGATGCTGCGAGACGCCATCGTCGTCATCTCCTTATGCTCCAAGAAATTCTGCGGCTCCTCCGAAATTCCACCCCTAAGGAGGAGTTTGCGACCGATATTCTTCAGGTGAAGAGCGAGTTCAACGCTCTAATGATCCGGAAAGCCTTCCTTCATCATATCAGACCTCACAGTGGGAAAAATCATTTTGCTCCCCAAAGTGTCGAATCCAGAGTTCATCAAACCCTTCTTAACACGGATTAAAAGGTCTTTACTGGTGTTTTCCAATTAAGACTCAAACTTTACGCCTACGAGTTCATCAATCCCGGACAACCCTGCTCCATTCCATCTCGGTGGATGTCCGACAATCTGATCAGAATTCGGTGTGTGATGGAGGAAGCTTGTGCTCGTCATCAGATTCTCGCTGTTTTAAGCCTTGACCAGGAGAAAGCTTTTGACAAAGTGAACCACGAGTTTCTCTTTGAAGTGTTCCGACATCTTCGTCTTCGGGCTTTTGCTACGATTAACTCCGCACTGTATGTTTCGGCCACATCACGTGTGGCGATTAATGGTTTCACTTCTATCATCTTCGACCTGTTAACAGATGTCAGGCAGCGGAGTTCTCTATCCCCCTTCTTGTACATTTTTTACTTGGAACCATTATTACAATTTTTGAATCCCCACCAATATGTTCGAGGGTATGATCTGCCACTTGCGCCCATCAACATCAGAACATTGGCTTATGCGACGATGTAGTGCTTTTTGCGTCGGATTCATATTCTTTGTGCATCTATAATGAAACCTTTGACCACTTTAGAACTTCGACGTGGAGTTCCATCCACCTCGCCAATTCTAAAGGTGTTGCTATTCGGAACTGGAGCGTCGACTATCTTAATAATTTCCCAATAATAATGTGTGGCCAAATTACATTATTAGGATATGTTTTTTTCTTTCAACCGACTATGGACTCTATGCACTGGCAATAAGTGATTGAGAAGTGCATCACTCGCCTTGACATAAACTTTCGTTTTCCCACGTCGATGTTCGTCAAGGCGAGGTACATTAAAACACATGTACTTCCAGTATTAACATCTAAATGTCTCTTCACCTTGCCTTCGACAAAAAATGTTCAGAGACTTCATTGTGTGATGGTGAACATTCTATGGGGGACGCCTGCTCATCAGCGTCATCCATTGCGAGCAGCGTTCCTGTTCATACCCTTTGAGAGAGGAGGGTTAGGTTTACCTGATATTTAACGATATTTCATTGTTGCCAGAATGGCTACAGTAATTTGGGTATCCCGTTTTTCCTCCCCCATATGGGAGAATTTCGTTTTTTCGCATCTACGTTTCTTCTTCAGGGTGAATAGGCTTCCATTGCCTCCCTTGTTGCCAGTGGTTACTTATCATCGTCAACGGAACTTGTACAAGACATTTAGTATTGATATTGTGACTTTTTGCCCATGTTGCGCCGCTTTGATCCAGAAGAATGGAGTTCATTTACGTCTATCGTGGTTCTTCGACAACTGACATCTTTCGTTTCTTCCCTAATTATCCGTGGGCAGTAGTCCTAAAGCTATTGAAATCTTTTGCTTTCAATAGAACTCTATTCAATTACCAATGGCGACTGTTGCATCACGGATTTCACTTCCTTGAACGACTTCATTAGAGAAGGATGGTCGAGTCTGCTGGATCTTTTCTGCGGCGTAGATGAGACTGTCAGCCATATTTTTTATGGGTGCCCGTTTGCAAAATCGATCTGGAATCGTTTGAGGCAGCATTACGGGCTGGTGCCCTTCTCGTATCAGTCTTTGCGCTTCTTCATAAACGATTCCACCGGCAAGGTATTAAAACCGGACCTAGCTATTGCGATCGGCTTCATTAATAAAGAACTTCGGCTGGCCCGTTGGAGTCGATCGCAGGAGGAAAATGGCCGTACAACTTCGATCTTTTCTCCTCCTTGAATGGTCACGGCTGGGTTCGATTACGTTTAAGAAACGCTTCTTAACATCTAAGTGTTTATGCGATGTCATCGGAGGAGACCAGACTTTCCATTTCACTTTTCCGATGGCCTTGTGATATCTCTCCGATTGTGAACGGGCCTCGTTTTTGAGGCGTTTGAATAAGTAGCGCAATCCTGTATGGACTGCTAGACTCTTACAGCATGAGCGCCTAGACGCCAAGAAATTTAAGACTCACGATTAGGCGTCTGCTGAGAACACCATCTAGCTAGAACAGCCAGAGACCGACCTGATTAACAATTGGAGAAAGGATGACGCACCTTCGGATAGAAAAGGAAGTTCTGACGATGGAAATATGAAGGCAGGTGAGAACAATATTAAATTGAATTTAAATTCTATTATTGATGATAATTGTAGCCTAGCCTGTGAGAAATTTCCTCTTCATTTCGAAAGAAAATCGAAATACTATAATTCTAGATTCTTTATAATTTATAATTTAATTCTAGCGTATCTTCTGTTGCAAATATTTGGCTGACCCGCTCCACTGCCGTCTCTCGGTCGAATTCTCAAGACCTTTCACACGTATCAAATTGTGACACGCCCCCTATCTCATTAATATGTAAGGACCCGATCCCACTCTCAAAGGGTTAAAGTCTTACTGGGGCGTGTGACAACAGAGTTCGGGACTGATATGAGAGGTGTGGCAAATAATTGTACAGATCACCCAGGTAGTTGACCAAGTTTAAATTTAATATAATTTATTTCATTAAGATTAATCAGCTCAATCTCGAAGATATAAAACAGAAAAAGAAATGAACTACATGGAGTCAAAACGTTAATTTTTGTATCATACTTAGTCTATGGTCTATTACTCCGGATGAACTACAGTAAGCGCGATACACTAAAGGGGCCCCTTAGCCATTGCGCGTTTACTGTTTAAGCGCCCCTTGGCGCGCGAGACCCATGCTGTCCCTTACAATTCCATAAATAATATGCATAATCAATGCGGTTACGCACAGAGCATACGTTTAACCGGTACTTCGCCCAGAAATAAGCAATTCTTAATCAGTGTATGTTTAAGCATTTACAGACCGGGTCTGCAACGGAACGTCGACTCCATATAAACAGGGCTGTGGCGTGGCGCCGGAGAGCGTCGTGTGATTCCTTTATGGGTTTTTGTCACTACGAAGAGCGACAAGGGGGGAGAATCACGGAAACCCCCACCTACGACTCCCGTGCAGTTAGCTACCGGTCTATAGTAGACGCTATCGGGCCCTTATCTTCCGAATTGCCTCCTACTCACATTAACGAGAAGCACGTATGAGGATTCGAAGCGCCCACACACACTATCATTGCTTTCGCTACCCCCAGACGATAGTACTTGGGTTAGAACGTATCCCGCATCACTATTAATAATTAACTTAATTAGTTGTAATAGCTGTCAATTCTACTGGTCATATAAGTTCAATTTTTACATTAAGAATATACACTTTACGATCAGTCTGTTGTCCACTAGGGTCGTGTTCATAACCGTCAAAGGAAGATATCGGTGATGCCTATCAATGTACTTGAATTACCTTCCGGCTCGTATTACTTGTTTTTTCTCACTTCGCCGCATAATTGAACGCTGCCATGTGATCGCTCTGATCGGCATCTAAAGGAAGAAAACTTAAAAATACATCATAAAAACGGTTTCACCACACAAACAAGATGCAATACTCATCCTTGGAGATCCCACGCTCGCCTTGCAAGAAACAATCTCTTGTTAAAGGTGCCATGAAACTCGCCAAAAGAAAATCACGACGTAAAAGTTCATACGTCCATTCTCAACAAACTTTTCCATGTCTATCTCAAAGCAACACCCGCTTCAAGCTTCCAATTTTCAACAAGCAACTCGTCATCATACAAAAAAACAATCGTCGGATGGTTAACATTCTCATCTTCCTCGAAATCGCTCTCAACAATCATAAAACAAAACAATTAATCCTTCTGTTGCGTTTCGCTGGCAGCGCAAACGGAATGGATTTAAAGAAAAATAACAAAATATAATGAACAATTTCCTTTTATAACAAAAAATTAATATTCTTCATTAAAACAAAACTGTATATTCACTAAAAAATATCCATTATTTACCCGACATTGAGCTGATGTACCGCAATTATTAATAATTAACATATATTAATTAATTCCCCAAAAAGAATACTAATCTAAAAAAAAAAATGCAAATAATGTTATAATATTATCTTTCCCTATATTACATATGCTTAAAAAAAATACGCGAGCAACACGTGACTTGTCACAAAATATTATCAGGGAAAGTAAGACTTTTACAACTCTAAGATCGTATGATAATATTACAAACAAAAAAAGCCGAAGGCATGCAAATTTTATTCTTGGTGAAATTCCTGCAGCATCTTTAAGTGCGAGTGCGGAAACTACAGAACTTTTGCAAGCTCCTGATTACGTTAATTATGATAGTCAAGCCCCATCAAGGACGAGGACGATTGACGAGGGAATCAGAGACATCTTTAGTTTCGTGTGGCAGATTGGATTTATCTTCAGAAAGCCATTTACTGACGACATCTACAAGGCCAAAACAGAATACAGAAGACTACACGTTAACCTCTTCGTTCCGAAACGTTCAGGATACAGCTACTCTGCGTAGTGAGGACAAGAGCGGAGGCATCTTCAACTTTGATTCACTCAGCCCAAACTCTCTCCGGGAGGAAGCCATCACAACTCGGATCCATCCCATCGCCACGGCAAACGCTAAAGCTAATACTAGGCATACTTTTAGCCTATTGCGTTTTGCTTGGATTTTTTCGCTGAGTGTGGTATGAAATTCTGTTTTTCCTGATTAAGAATAAGTTAGTCATTTTGTCAAGTGTAATTTATGTCGTTTTCTTGATTAGCCAACATTAAACGTCTTGGCATTCTTCAGATACTGTTTTGATGATTATTTTTCTAATATTCATATTAGGTGCTCCTACCCGTAATTTACCTATTCAGGTCGCCGCGATCAGTGTCAGTGGTCCCAATGCCTACCTCTCGTCACAGGGTAGCTTAGTCGAACATACTTACCCGTGTCAGACGAAATTTTTCAACAAAAGGAGCTTCGCTAAATCTACATTTGCGCACTCTGTGTTAATATTAAATATTATTAATTATCATTTCAATTGTTCAAGATTTTATATAGTTATTCTATTTAAAGCAAAATCGAATGTAAACTCAAATCTTGCAATTAAACCATTATTCATTTGAAACAAACTTCCTCTCCACTAAGCTGACACGACTTAAGTACCTCTGGGGTTTAATTGATTGATCTTAATTAAAGATAATTAAAAGTACGTGACAAATGCACACACGCAATCACACACATTGCTTTTTATTTATATAGATTTATTTATTTACCTTTTTTATAAATACTTTTTATAATTATTTAATTATGGAATAAATTGGAATACCATGTTAGAATGCAAAATTGTAAATAAATAAATAAATAAAATAAATAAATTATCTCCCTTGAATCATTAAGGCAAGCACTGTAGCCGACGAAAAAGATGGTCAAGTGACTTTTCGGTGAAAGCATTAACTTCATCAACCATTGTTGACGTTACATACAAACACGACCAACTGATTGTTAACTCAAAGAGAACCGGCTGATTGTTCGCTACATACAAACATGACCAACTGATTGTTAACTCAAAGAGAACCGGCTGATTGTTCGCAAATGCAAGCACACGAACATAAACCAAGCCTATTTCACATAGAGTGTGTAACAAAAAGATCGGGAGAGCAGAATATGTGGAGAAATACACATCGGATCGAAAAAACAAAAAACACGTGTTTAATATTTTCCAAAAAGCTATCCAATAATACCAAACTCCACCTCCCACTACTACCCCCTGAGATCTTAAAGAGGAACCCCTATTTAGGTGTAACAGCCAAATTGTTACAAACTTATAGTATTCATACAAGTGATCATAATAAGCATAACTGATGAGTTACAGAAGTGGACGTGGCTCATTCGCAGTGCTCACCATCGAACCCTGCTATCCACACCACTTGTGAACGAATGGTCTCAACCAAATTGAGCAATCGGGCAGGAGCATGCAAATTAACTTCCAATCACTTCCACGTGAACTGTGCAATCACTCATTAGTATCTGTCTGCGATTATGGTTGGCTACACGTTTGTTGAGTACACCGACATGATATTACTGTACGGCGAAGTGCAAAGGAACAGAAGAGCTGCCTACCGGCTTTATCAGGAGCGATTTCCGCATCAACCAGCAACCAGCATGCGTGAGTCAGGAACCTTTGGTGTGCATCGTGTAGGTGTTGGTGCTGCCCGAACTCGTCGCACCCTGGGATTCGAGGACGAAGTGCTTCGTCGAATTCATGAGAATCCATCAGCAAGTAGCCGTGCTATTGCGGGCACCAAGGGCACGGACCACATGTCTGCACGAACAGCTATTCCATCCATACCATCAGCAGAGGGTTCAAGCATTGGGGCCAACTGACTTTCCACCTCGCGTTGCATTTTTCGATGGTTCCTACGGCGTTTGTGCGGGAACCAGTGTTTCCCAGATTGATTCTCTTCAGCGATGAAGCATGCTTCTCCAGGGACGGCAGTTTAAGTAGCCGGAACATGCACCATTGGGAACGCCTAAACCCACATGCTATGTGGCCCAGGTCTTTCCAGCAACGTTTTGGAATGAACGTATCGGCTGGTATTGTCGACGGCCGTCTTATTGGACCTTATAGTCTACCAAATCATCTCACAGCAGCCACGTATCTTATCTTTCTTCAAGAAGTATTGCCAGACTTGTTGGACGATGTATTTCTGGACACCCGTCACAGCATGTGGTTTCAGCATGACGGTGCGCCACCCCATTTCGCGCACGCTGTCCGGGATATCTTGGCGAAACATGTGGTGAACGATGAATTGGGCGAAGGGGTCCAGTGGCATGGCCACCAACGTCACCCGATTTAAACTCACTGGACTACTTTTTGTGGGGACATTTAAAGAGCATCGTTTATGAAACCCCGGTGGAGTCTAAAGCGGATCTTGTAGCACGGTTGATGGCAGCCGCTGAAGACATAAAAGACCACCTCACGAGACTTTAAAACCTTCAAAGAAACTTTTAACGTTACGCGAGGAAACTCGCCATTCTCGGAGGTCTTTGTCACCATCTTGTTTTTGCAAACGAAGAGTGTTCGAGTCGAAATATCCTCGCACCACGAATGGTCCCTGATAAAGGGGTTCCAAAGCGCCCTCTGGTCTCGCGCTTGCTGGACAAACCGAAGCTCGTACTAGCACCCTGTCATTGTTAGCGAAATTTCGATGGGCTTTAGTTTTATATTTTCCATGCCGTACACCATACCGATTGCAAACGCTTTGCGTATATTTTCTTCGTAATGTTCTGATGATTTTGGTGTACGACCATCCTCCCACCTATTGATATTCAGCATAAGCTGCTCGGGGATAAATTTGGATCTATCATGGGGCAATACACGCAGAGTAAAAAGGCCACGATTTACGTGCTCATCCCAAGGTATATGGGGTTCATCCAGCAAGCAAAGGCGTATTTTTTCTTTTATGGAGCGTACATAGCGCTCTGCAGGATTAGTACAGGGGATGTAGGGGAGGATATACTGGGGTTGCAATAGTAGTTTTTATTTACAATAGTAGTTTTTTAAACTACGCCCGCAAAAATAGGAAGTATTGTCCTGTAACACCTTTTTTGGATACCCAAATTTAAGGGCGCATTTTTGCACTGACTGAGTAACTGCAGTTTGATTCAATTTTCTAATTGGCTCCATTTCGACCCACCTATATAAGGAGGAAGCAGTTCCCCCTTTTTGTACGTGGAAAGGGGCCGGCCGCATCAAGCGTCCAAAGGTCCTTGGATCCTGCGATCCGTCTCTCAAGTACATGGTCTGGCGTTTTATAATTTATGGCCTTGCATTTCTGGCATGAGACACAATGTTTAGTAAACCGGTAGGCGTCTCGGCGCATTTTAGGCCACCAATGCATTTGCCTGAGGACGAACAGCATTTTGCCCGCACCAGGATGGACCAAAGGACCCTGCGCGTGCCAATAAGTTAGCACTTGCTCCCTTAGATACCATGGTATGACTATTCGGTCGACGTCTCCGGCACGAAGCAGTACACCATCTTTCAAGATCCAACGACCATTCGCGTGTATATTATTTTTCTTTCGAACACACCAAGGGTCTATGTTTTGCTCCTCCATCCAACCACGGTCGCCCTTGCAGGGCGTTCCTTCAATTGAAGTCATGCACCGGGATAAAGCATCCGGGACATGATTGAGGCGTCCGAGTTTGTGCTTCATCGCGAAAGTGAAACATTGCAGTTTCAATGCCCAGCGAGTGATCCTGCTGTTCTGGTCGCGAAACCGGTGCGACCAGGTCAGCGCCTGAGCATCGAAGTGAACCACAAACTCGGTGCCTTCTAAATACGGGCGGAACTCTTGTATAGTAGCTACCATAGCCAAACACTCCCATTCCAGCGTTGTGTAGCGGGACTCGCAGTCCGTCAACGCACGACTATAGTAACCGATGACATAGGTTTTTCCCTCCACCCTTTGAACCAGCATGCCAGAAACCCTTCTTACTCGCATCTGTGTGGACCTCCAACTGAGCTGCAAAATCGGACTGCCTCAATATTGGAGGACTCATGAGGCGCCTCTAGATTTCATCAAAGGCCTCCTGGCAGGCCTGATCCCTCATCCACGGCTGGTTTTTGTGGGTGACTTCTTATAGAATTGGATCATGCCCACGAATCTTTTGACTTGGCGAGGATTCGTAAGCACCGGGAAGAACAACATCGGCTCTACGTTCTTAGAGGTTGGTTCGAGACCGTCCCGATTGACCTGATATCCCAAGAATTCAACGTGGTCAACTGCGAACCTAGGTTTTTGAATATTTACCTTTAAATTGTGTCCAACCAACCTCCGAAACGCGTGGTCCACGAAGCGCAGGTGTGAGCACATATCTGAAGTTCCCACTGTAATGTCATCCATATAGTGGAAACTCCAGGGCTCGATAGATGGGTCCAGCACGGTGTCAATAATAGACTGGAAGACCTGCGCACCATTTTTTATGCCGAAGGGTACCACAGTGAAGCAATACTTGCCCATCCCGGGGATCATAAAGACAGTTTTTTTCCTGAGTCGAGGGATCTAACGCGACCTGCCAATATGCGGCCTTGAGGTCCAGCACAGAAAAAATACGGGCGTGGTGGAGTTTTCTGACAATCTGGTCCACGGGCAAAGGGTAATTAACCATCGGTTTGGTAATCCGGTTCAAAGGTCGTGCGTTAAAGACGAACCGAAATTCTTGTCCCCCCTTTTTTCAATGAGAAAATAAGGCAGTAACCAAGATGTTACCACATGCCTGATTACCCCTTGATGCTCCATGTCGGTTATTAATTCTCATAAAACGAGTCGACCATAAAACGGAGAGGTTGCTGATTAATCTCCAGCTCAAGCTGCCAAAAGGCATTCGGAAGTAACCTTAATTGGATGGCGGTAAAAGACTCATAGTGCATGTCGTCATCATGACCTGTCTCCTGAATATAGTTTCTTTTTCCACTCACGACAACGTCGTCATCCGCGTGATTTCCTAAGGGATTACTGCTGTTTTCAGGGCCCATTTCACGTGCTTTTACCATGACTCGAGGTTGAGATACTTTCGAACTATCCTTCGAGCGAGGGTCATGAGTCCTTTTTAATAGTGACACCATAGTTTGAGGTTCCTCGGCAAATGTTTTTACGCCGTATGTCTTTTCCCCTCTGGCCTGACTCCCCTGGAATTTAGACGACGAGTGGCTGAAACGTGGCTCCCGTATCACGCTCCCATTCTCTGCGGCGTTAAGAGGGAGCTCACGAACGTCCGTGGGCGCGTGGGGCTTCAATTCTCTGCATAACATAAGTTGAGCGTTATCAGTCGTTAATTGGCTGGGTGACAGCGAACGACCCAACGCGGCGTTGCGGTCATATACTCGACACCATTAGTCAAGAAAGGATTCACCCGTTTTTTGAGAGACACCAACCCAAAATTTTTAGGAGTAATCCAATTTTGCTTGAAAAAAAACTAAGCTGTTGCGTGCCGAAAGCGGCACGCACAGCCAAGGGTGAAAAGGAAAGGCTTAAAGGGTTATTTAATTTACACTAAGCAGAAATGGAGGGAGGCTGACTCAAAAAGAAAATTAAACCCCTCACCACTGCCCAAATAAGTATTGAATATAAAAAGAAGAACCCTCTCTAATAACATCCCCAAGCACTTCGTATAAATTTTAATGTGAAGTGTTCTTAAATTAAGAGGTGGGAAATCCAAGCAAAATTGACGCTTTATTGCTGTAAGGAACCGGTAACAAAACTGGAGGAATTATAATAATGTTCACACAAATAATGGAATACAATTAATCATCAAGATTGATTGAAAAGCTGTCTTTTGTAACATTGCGAAAAGGTGCCGAGGAGTGGCGTAATATTTACAGGTCACAAAACGGAGAGTCAACTAGCAATCCTGCTTGGAAATAAAATTAAAAAAATAAAAAGATAAAAAGGCATCTCTCAGAAACGTCCGTCGGACCAAAAAAATAAATAAAAGAAAAATTACAAAAAATTAATAAAAATTAAAAAAACAACAAAATCAAAAGGAAAGGGAAAATAATGAACAGGTAAAAGGACCGTCCGAATAAACCAATAGAAAGTCGAGAGCTTTGGCGTCTAGGTGGCTCCGAAAGGTGACTCCAGACAGAAGATCGCAAAGTCCACTAGAGGGTCATAGCAAAACCGAGCCAAAAGGTGCAGATTGGTTGAATAAAAAGCGTTAGGACAGGTCCATAAAGTAAAAGCGGGAGTGGTTGAACTAAAAAAGGAATAGGTCAACAAAGCCTAACAGAAGCAAGGGGGTAAAAGAAAAATAAAAGCAAAAGAATTACAATAAAATCAAAAAACAAAATCAGAAGTAAGGATAGGGAAAAAAAGGAAAATAGGTTTTGGTTTATCCCAGAATTCCTTAAGGAAAGGGAAACAATTAGCTAGGACAAGGGATACTGCGACGAATCCACAGGTACACTCAAACCAACTATGTCAAACGAAAGAAAAACTGGGCGTGATGATAATTCTAGTAAATCAAAATTATACAAAAAAGTATAACTGGGGCAATTGTCCACAATTGAAAACAAGAATAATTGAAATTTAACGGGGCGTGTCAGTTAAATTTCCAATTTCAATTGTTAAACATTGTTAATTTTACTTAGCAACAATGTCTAATTATTGAAATCGGAAATTTAATTAGACACGCCCAGTTTTTCTTTCGTTGAACAGAGTATAAAGCTGAATACAGAAGAAAAAAAGTTAAGGGCAGGACAGACGAGGGAAGGGGATGAGGCCAGCAAATCAAGAAGAATCTAAGACTGCAAAAAAAAATAAAGATTAAAAATAAGGGAAAAGAAAATACAATTAATGAGAATACAGTGAGGAATAAGCAGACAGTGGCCTTGACAAATATCATTTGATTAGCTACAAAGAATTGTCCACAGCAGCATTTCTAAAAAAAAACCCAGATTTTTCTCTTCAATTAAAAAGCTTCAACAATGGAAGACGCACTACTCGTAGCAAACTGTTGGGATTACGTTTTAGTTTTGAAGACTTATTTATTTTTAAATATTCCTTAAACATTATTTAAAACTGGCACTTAATTGTTGTAAAGCCAAAGTCTCGTGACATTGTAATCATGTGCTATTGTTTAGTCTTTTCTAATCTGTATATAGCTTTTAGTGTTGCAATACGTGTTGCGTTAACATGTATTTTTCCTAGTCTTATTCTAATAAAATAGTAGCAGAGAGCGTGGTTGCAAGACTGTGTACTGTTTGCACCTGTAGTCGCAAGTGAAAAACCAATTGTACGTTCTAAATCATCGCCGATTCAGCCAGAGAGAATTCGCACCGCTATCGTTATTCTTCTAATCATTGCATCATCGGAAGCTTTGATCATCGATGGGAGAAACCAGTGCCAATTTGCCTATTCAACACGTCGAAAGCTTATCGGTGAGAACTATTTTATTTGGCGTTTATGGATACGATCAATATTACAAGCGAGGGGTCTTTGGAACGATGTTATTCTTGCTGAGCAACCGCCTACACCCGATCCCACTCAACCGGATCCTGAAAGCCAAAAACGATGGGAAAAATGGGAAACCAAGAATGACGAGGCCTTTGGAATACTTTTTTTTAACCTTGTCCACGCGTCAACGCAAGCGGCATTATTCGTCAACGCAACGAACGCAAAACAAGTCCGGAAAGACTTAGAGCGACGACATGGTGAACGAATTAAAAGAAGACAAATTGATGTTGTCCTGGAACTCTCTAACGTTCGAATGCGGGTCAGTGGAGACACCCTACGATTACATCAACGGGATTGATGCGCTTTCTCAAGCTTGCATAGCATTAGGAAGAGTTGTAACAACAGAGAAGTCGTGCACTATGCATTACGAGGGCTTACACGCACCTATCTGTCCGTTGCACAAATTTATGAAGCACGTTGACATGACTGATTTGAAACTAGCCTTACGGTCGGAACAAGAGCGACAACGTCGATATAAAGAAGAAGAGAAGTCTGTTGCGTAAGCCACGGATGTTGCATACAAAACCAAGCAAAAACACATGCCGAAATATTTTAACTCCGGAAAAGCTCGACATTATACAAAGTCCTGCCAGAATGAGACGACCAGAAGCTCAATCAGAGAAACGCTGCTAGTTTTGTGGAAAGCTTGGGCATTTAGTGAGATTTTGATTGAAACACAAGACAGAAAACCATGATCAAGACAAGACAGAAAAGGTACGAATTGCCATGTCTAATACGCATAATCAGTATGATGAGAAAAAGAGGGTACTATCAATCGTGGAAAAAAGGGTAATGTAAACTGCCCAAATATCGTCCCCCTAAGCAAAGTCTTCAATTCTGAAGTTGAGTTCAGAGTTTAAATTAATTAAAAAACGGATTTAAGTAACTCAACTCCATAGCTATTAGTACTGTTGGTGTGATTCTACAAAAAAAATTTTCTTAAGCAAAAAATTAAAAAAAAACATTGAAAGGCAAATTTTGATTTTTCAAAAATGGTGTCCTAATTTCGTCCCCCCTTACCAAATCACATCTACACATTTATTTATATGGAAACTAGCAAACCCGCGCCCGGCGTTGCCTGGGCTTTTTAAATCATGAAATAAAAATACAGTATAGGTAAATTTTAAAAACATTTATTTAATGTCAAAAAATTAATGGAAGTTTTTGGACTACACCTAAGTCTTGAGTACTTCCTTATAAACGACATTTAATGTTGTTGCATCTTTACTGCAAATGTATAAATTTCTAGGATCGCTAACTCTAGAACTGGCAACATGCAGTTGGCCATGTGAGAAACAATCTTCTTGCAAATTTACTCCAGCTACTTTCAATGTTTGGCCTTGAGATTTGTTAATTGTTATGGCAAAGCAAAGTTTAACTGGAAATTAAATGCGTTTGAACTGAAAAGGTAAGTCTGTAGGTATTAAAGGGACTCTTGGAATTAAAACTGTTTCACCAAGACCACTTCCAGTAATAATTGAACCTTCTATCACATTATCTTTTAGTGATTTCACAATTAACCTTGTTCCATTACAAAGTGTTGGAGGATTTAAATTTCTAATAACATTATAGGAACACCAATTTTAAGTTGTAATGAGTTTAAAAATTCCACAGGGTAATGTACTGCATTTTCAGTTTGTAAAACTGTGTTGATGGAACAATACTGTTTTACATTTCCTTCAACTTTGTTCATTATTTTTAAGTTTATTAGGTTAGCAGAATCGTTACGTGGTGTTAATATAGTCCTCTCTTGGAACCATCCTAAAGACTTGGACTGAATATTAGAAATATCGGGGTAATTTTTTTCAATCAAAGAATCTAGTGATTCGACATAATTGCACAATGAAGAATCAAGTTTTATCCTACCATTTACTTCTGGTTCACTGCCACAACCAATTTTCAACAATTTTGTAGAAAATGCATCTGCCTGTTGATCATTATTTAAAAGGACCCTCATGTTTTTAGTGAGTGAAAGGTGAATAACATGCTCCCAAATAAAAGACTTTTTTAAGCAAGCATTTACTTCGTCAGCAACTGTACCTTTTGTTATAACTGGTAGAGTTTGACGAAAGTCACCTGTGAATAAAAATGTCAAGCCACCCATTATTTGATTGGAGTTTCTAAGATCTTTCAGAGTGCGATGCAAAGCTTCAACAACAACCTTATTTGCCATAGTAGCTTCATCCCAAATTATCAAGGAAGATTGACAAAGTAATTTTGCAGTAGCACTTTGTTTTTTTATTTGGCAGAAAGGAGTGTCCCCTGGTATAATAGTGTGGGGAAGTTTAAAAGTTGAGTGTGCAGTTCGTCCCCCCAG